>CM048755.1:689743800-690096300 GCA_026315105.1 Locusta migratoria
GGGCAGTAAGCGATGCGCAGTAGGAAACGCGTTTTCGACGTTCTGCGCATGACGTCACTGTGGGACACCAGGGAGTGAAGCAATATGCATGCGGTGTTGGTTCCTAACTCGTATGTGTTACCGTTTCTGCTACATTTGCTTAAACCTTTCATTCCCACATTATGAATTGAGCTTTGGAAAACTTAAAATTCAGTGTTTTCTATATTAATAAAACATCAAATTACGTGCTTCAAAATTTTTGATCGATCTGTTGTTTTTTTATGTCATGTATTTCATGCGTTAACACAGACGTTTGTATCGAGGTATTTTATTACTTGGGACGTTATTTTGATGATTGTTAACGCTGCCAGATCAATAATGCTAGCATAATCATCGCCTCAGCACCAAAGACAAGACAATTCACTGCTGAAATAAAATAACATGAACCACAATCACGCTCCTAATTACAACCACGTACAGACAGGCAACGTAACACCACCCTCAAGACGGACAGATTAATGCCTCAGAAGTGACTAAACACCGTACCAAGCGGCAAAATGTCTTACTAGAAGCAAGTTATTCGTCAACAACAATGCGATTTTAAGGATTGATACAGAAAATACGGTATAAATCAGCTTTTAATACGTTGTTGTCGTCGAGGAACAACACTGGGAATGAAAGGGTTAAATAATATGTTTCGCTTCATAGTTTGGAAGTAAAAAGTTTATAGTGGAAAGTACATATATTGATTTCCCGAGTGCCTGTCGCGCGTGCTATCGTTTCTGCTGTAATTTTTTGAAATACTTCTGTTATTATTTATACAATGCCAGGCTGTGCTATTACGGGTTATAATTCTCACAGCGGGAACACAAAGGGAACTAAAATAAAGTATTTTTTCCTCGAGATGAAACGTTAAAGAAAGTGTAGCTCTCAAAGTGCTATAGGAAGGACAATGTAAATGTTGCACATTATCGAATAGGCTCCCGGCATTTCAATGAAACCGATTATGTATGGGATTTACAGTCGGAGTTGCTTAATTTGCCACGGAAAAAAGTGTTTGAAACATTCCTGTTCATATTAAAGAAATTGTCGATATGTTTGTGATTTGCTATGTTACTGATATGTATCGCGTAAATGTACGATAGAATATGACCCAGCACTCTTAAATGGAATATTTTACAGCAGAATAGCACTTTGTATTTAAGGGAGAAACAATTTCTTTAGTCAAAAACTTATTATAAATGCACATTCCGTGCCGTACCGAAATAAGCTTGTGCATGCCGTTTATGAGCGCGCAGTCCCACAGTGACGTCACGGCGTTAGCCAATGGCAGAGCAGAGCGCTTACTGCCCAACCTTATATTTACTAACCTTGATCAGTCCCTAGGCTTATAAACTTTTTAAGGACAAAACACCCATGCCCGAGGGATGACTAACTTCGGACGGCAAACAACCGCGCACTCCCCAGATAGGCGCCTTACAGCGCTCGTCCAATCCTACGCTGCTGAAAAGACAATCACTGATACTCTCTTTGCGCAGAGGTTTATTTTTTAAACTATTTGGCCATCCAACAGTCCAGACGTATCTTTCGCAATATTTGTAATTTGCTGATTAGGAATATTCTTTTGCAATTTGCTGTTCGATATTGTTTAAACTTTCGATTAGTGTCACTGTTTCCAAGTACTTTGCAACTGGTAAATGCTTTACTATTGAATAAAGTGCTTTTGGTTTTAACTAAAAATTTAATACTGTGGAGCTTTTAAATGTAAAAGGGTGGAAACTATCGAGTTCAGTTCAAATGTTCAAATGTTTGTATAGGTTATGGGACTTAACTACGGGGTTATCAGTCCCTAAACTTACAAACTACTTATGAACTAGGACGGCACAAATATCCATGCCCGAGGGGGGATTCGAACCCCCCACCGCAGTGGCCGTGCAGACCGCGACTGGAGCGCCTCAATCCCCTCGGCCACCGCGGCCGGCATCGAGTTTAGTACAATTTATTATATACAAATAGATCCATACGAGAATATTGCACAAAATAACAGGTAAACCTTGAATTTGTACCCACTTAATATCTCCATTCCCATGGTAATCTAACTGTTCCTGTATACATATCACAAAATTAGGCAATAGGTACCGACTGGTCGTAACTTAAATTATGAAACAAATATTAACTCCAACGAGGTTCTTGTTATCAACAATCAGTCCTTCCTCAATTACAGTTAAGCAACAGCTTTTCAGACAATACGTCGGACAATGTCAATTATAGCCCAGCAGCCTCTGGGTCTATACACAAATACGAAAACATCTGCACAGGAACAGCACGATGTCTACATATCAGAATCCCTGCGCACGCTCGTTACTCGAGTCCAGTATATATCTACATATAATCGCACCAAACAATCTAGAAATAATCGGGCAATAACACATGTTCGCCCCTATACCGTCACAATACGTAATCATACGCCACACCGACTGTAGCAACCACGTTAGGAACGTTCCTTCCCTTTGTGTCCAGTCTTCCTCTGCCACTACCACCACAGGGTCCCTTTGGCCAAACTCGTCGGCTCTCCTCCGGTGCAGCACCACTGGAACTGCCGCAACCTCGGCCGCACGTTAGTCGTAGCCACATACCAACACCACCGCTACATCGGTGTCCACCGTCCGACTCCACGTCCTATCCCTGTCCGTGCGCTCGCCAAAGACCTCGTTCCCACTCCACCAGTGAGGTTACCTCTGATCCACAATTGGCACTGCCAACTGCTAGCGTATTTGTAATTTTTCGGAGATGTGCTGATCACGGCACAATACGTAAGCTGTGTCAGTTTATTATAGGTCACAAGCATATTGATACTTCACTACCGAATTCAGTGGCACCACTTAGGAAAGTAAGTACACATGGGCGCCGGCAGGATTATTTCCAAGGGGGTGCATCTACCTGCAATACCATAGGGTCATTAGATATCTATCTCAGGGGGGTATTCGGTTAGACCGTGGGAAGAGGTCTTCGTTTCGCAGGGAAAGGTACTGTTTAGTAGCGGCGAATCAGGGTCAATTCACCGAGAATTGAGTATTTTGGAACACTGCTACCAAGCTAGTTGGTAATAATTAAAAAGCTTTGACAAAGCTGAACAATGTATGTAAAAATTGAAAGGTCTATAAAAAACTAGCTTGTATAGAAATTAAAATGTTATATTCTGAAAGCTGCAGACAAACCCAACTAACCTGAAAGCTATCTTGAGAGTGAAGCATATTTTTTTCTCCAGTATGTAACCTAACTATTGAAGAGTTTTTGGTGTTTCTGGCACCTGTGAAGCTTGTTCCAGGAGAATACAGTAATAAGGCATCTTGCTTAGTGCTGACAAAATATTGAAAATTTCCGTTTCCGATTATCTTAAACGACGGACAAAAGTAGATGCACGAGTGCAGTATAAAAACGTTCATGTCCAAATAAACTTTAGCCCGATTATTCTAATGAACGTAAACTTAAGCATGTTTCAACACTTTTAGGGAGCTAAGGTTGGCAGTGACAGGTTTCAAGTTCAACAACCATTACAGATTTGTTGGCGCTTACCCATTGGGGGGCCAGCCATCCTGATCTTCGTTTTCCGTGGTTTCGCCATTCAGTTAAATTCTGGGATGCTTCCTTTCTCCTTGTACCACTTAGATTAGGAACGCGCGAGTCTACGGACAAAGTACGGCAAGCCAATAGAATAAAACATCCGTTTGAACTATGGCGTCTAACTGATGCACACTTTTTGTCAACTAAGATAGTTATCAGCGAAACGCCGCCGCGTTCTCGTTAAATGCGGTCGATTAGAATTACTCAACTTATAGTAATTACGACAATTTTCTATAGTAGGCACTTTGTGTAATATTAGTCCTCTGATTAAGCCAAACGGGTAAACTACCGGTATTTTAATATAACTGGAACACCTATACTTTTTGGCGCCGCTCACTGTTTGCCTTTTGCACATAAACTGAACAATTAAGAGCTCAGCTGCCTCAGGTTTCTATTTAAACAGTAATTTGTATCAGCTTACGCTGGTATAATTACATTTTATATTACAAAATTAAATTTCATTTCTCCATCTTTTCCCGGTTCAATTTACCCACAAAAATAAACTCAACTGCGGTTTATGGTTACATCATTTGACATACTTTCTTCCAATGAAAGAATTTCTTTACTTGTTACCCATATTTGTGTACCATCACTGTTCATTTCCCCGTGCTATTTTTTGTATAAGTGTGGACTTATTTTGGTTATATTTTATGCAACTTTTTCCAAGCCTTTAAAGGAATCGTTTTCCCCGAACTAACTAATTTCAGTACTTCCTTTTATTCCGGGTTAAATGAATATTTACCACTCCATTCCTTATGAGCTACTATGAATATTTTAGCTGAGGCTGTAAAGAAACCTTGCAGTAGTGTTTCAGGCTAGGTTTTGTGAAATACTAGTGCTGTGTGCCATTACGGTTTTGGTTAGACTAAATGCAGCGGCTAATTTGTCCCTGCTGGAGAGTTAGCGAGAACTTTGCGTTCAATAATTGAACGATGAAGAAAATTCACGGCAACATTCTTTATGAATGTAGCCCTTTTTCCTGTTCATTTGAGCAGTTCTTTATGGAAGGTATTTTATTCTCTTGAGCATATTCTTGGATGTGCGTTTTAGTTGCGTATTTGGACTACTTTTCTAGTTTTACAGTTAGTGTAAATTGTGTTTAGGAGTAAACTGTAGCCAAATTCATGGTAAGGAATAGGTAGTTTCAAATTTTAACACTAAAGTAAATTTGCAAATACCTTTTATTTCAATAAAATTTCTGGTTGCAATAATTACTGTAAACAGCCATTCTAGCAGGATACGAGCATACATTAGTTAACTGCTTTGTCTCATGCATTGTAAAACCTTGTCTTCATGCCGTTAAAATTTACGGTAGAGACCTGTATTCACCAAGCTTTAATCTCTTGTCGGAGTGCTAAAATTATAAAAGGCATTCGCATTTATTTTTTGTTTTTTCTTCGGATCCCTGAGGATGGTTTCTTTTTAGTGTTCCTCGAACGGCTGCAGGCAGGCGCAGGAAGTGGCGACGAGCAGCGTGAGGGAGACGTTTCCGCTGGGCAGCGCGCGCACGCCCACGTAGGTGTGCGGGAACTCCGGGAAGGAGGCCCAGGGCGCCATCGTGAGGCTCACCACGCTGCTCACCGGCGTGCACTTCTCTGGAGGCGAGCACGCCGCCTCGCGCTCGTCGCACCGCACGTACACCAGCGAGCTGGGCTCGAAGGCAGGGCCCAGCTCCTGCCAACAGTTCAATGTGCTCTAGGTGGCTAATGACTAGCTATTTAACGAGCTGTTAGTCTTATCAAGATATTTTCCCCCCTTCATTCCGAGTTAATCTTCCCTCGGTTTTTCGTGGGACATCATACTGGCTAGAAAATGGACAAGACATCTCGTGTTTTAACAAGGAAACCTACCGGCGTGTTACTCCTACGTTTATGAAATTTGGATATGTTATGTACATAAACTATGGGACACTTGGCCGCGGAAAGACATTTAAGGGGGTTACACGGTCCATCCAAAAGTGGGGCTAAAACACAGAAATCGCGATAACAGATTAGTGAAGCGACGAGTTTTGGTATTAAAGTAATTTGATACAAGAATATCGGCCTAGGTATATTGTAGGGGGGGGGGGTGAATTGGGGGCAACTACCTCTAATTTGACAATTTTTGTGCTCCAAAAATTGTTTTCATTTCATCTAAGTAGAATCTATGAAAACTTCGTAAAGATAGCGAATTAAGTAGTCAGTTTTTTTATGTATCAATATGGGGAGTAAAAACTCCCATTGCCGCGTTCGACACTGCCCATGAAGCGCCTTGTTAATCTATACTTTTATATTAGTTCATCTGTTCAATATATATTGGTACTTAAAGTCGTTTAATTCTTATCGGGAATCAAATTCTCAAAATTCAATATGGTTGCTCCAGCATAGCTGACGGAATCCAAGATACTTTAATAGACTAATTCCCTATGCGACTTTCAAAATACTGTACGAAGTTTTAAATTGTTAATACAAGTGAATAAAACATGTTAGCGATGTAGCGCGTGGAGGACGCATTTTCTTTCGAGTTTTAGTCCGGTATGCTAAGTCAACCATATTTTGCGAATCTTTCCAGATTAGCATTCAGCGACTTAATACCAATATATTAAAGAGATTAAACATTTCAAAAATGGAGATTCAGAAGATGTTTCATGAGCAGTATCCAACGAGCGCGGCAATATAAGGGTTGTTCTCACCCTTCCAGTATTAATCTATGGAAACACGTATTCCTTAATTCGCCTTTTCGAAGGTTTCATAGATTGTACTTCGATTAAATCAGAATCGTTTTTTAGCACAAAATTTTTTACTAGGGGTAGTAGCCTTCCTAAATGTCACTCCCCTTGTAATATACCTAGGCCGATATTCGCTTTATCGAAGATTTCATACCAAAAATCATTAAAATCGCTTCTGTAAGTTATGGCGATTTGTCCATTTTAGCTCCACTTTTGGACCTTTTCACCCCTTAAATGTTTTTCCGCTGCTAAAACATACGTGTCCCATAGTTTTCCATGTATAACCAAATTTCATAAAAATGGGAGAGTGACACTTGGGTAGGTTTAGTATCCTTTGATGTCGCTTATTTCAAAATAGCAGTGGGAGGATGTTGACAACATGTCCAAAGCAATCTCACAGTACATGCTTCTGTTACCTAAGTTTCATGAATGTGTTTGCCAGGAAGTTGCTATTAATTCTTATTACGCTCCACATTTAAATTTTTGTATTTTTTTAAATTTCGCAACTGTTGAAAATATTTAGCAGTGATTAACTAGCATTGTTATATGAACTGTTGCACAGTTACGTTTTAATGCTACAGAAGTACATTTACCAGCTGTAAGGTTAAATTATTCCTAGTTGCCACTGTATAAAAATTATTTTTACTGCTGCAGTAGTAACGAAGACACTTTCGTAAGTGCTCCAGTATAAGTGTAAAGGAATAACTTTTTTTCGAAGTCTGCATATAAATTTAGCTTAGACGAAAGGCGTTTTAACCAAATGAATAATTTTTTCTCCAGAAGTTCATATTCAGGATATCAAATTTTTCTACACAGATACACTAAGTTGTCCCGTTCTTTCAATTGTAGTATTAGATAATCCATAAGCAATCTGGAGAATTCAGAGTTTGTAATTTAAAGACTTCTGCTGTAACGTGATTTGGCTTCCCGAAGTGGGTTTTTCAAGTTTTTATGTGGATACGGAAAGGAACAATCTAGAAGAAAAATCTTATTAGCTTTATTTTTGAAAATCTTTTCTAGTAAATTCAGGGTCGAAACTGCAGACCAAGTTTGGTAACATGTAGGGTGCGAAGGTTTATACCAGCACTAAATTTACACGATACATTAGACGGAAATAAAGGTCTCCAGAATTGACTAAAGACTTAGGAACTTTTTTACTCGCTTTTCTGGACTACTGCGCAGTGCGAGATCGTTATCAGGTATGTGACACGGAAGGGGGGAGAAATATCTTCAGATTGCAAAGAAGGGTACCTGTGTACTATCGGTATACGGGGTGATGCGAGTTGGGGCGGGAATCAAGGGCGGTTATCGTTTTACTCTAAATTTAATTTAGATCGACGACTTCCGAATGCGATAAATATGCCCTTAACTGCCTCATATTTAAGGAAAAATGAAAACAGTTTAGACCAGAGAGATCCGAGTTCTTCCTTGATCGGGCTATTCGCGAATTTCATTGCTTATCAGCTGTATTAAAGTGGTGTAGTGTATGCCGCGTACACTATGTAGGTATGTATGCTGCAAATCAAATGTTCAAATGTTTGTAAATCTTATGGGACTTAACTACGGCGTCATCAGTCCCTAAACTTACGAACTACTTATGATCTACTTACGAACTAGGACGGCACAAATATCTATGCCCGAGGGGGGATTCGAACCCCCGACCATAGTGGCCGTGCAGACCGTGACTGAAGCGCCTCAGTCCCCTCGGCCACCGCGGCCGGCATGTAAGCTGCCATATAAAATACGCTGGTTCTCTAGCAACTGAATGGGGAAAACATCTTTATACCTAATGAAAAGTGGCCCTCCAAGCACAAATTTTATTCTCTTACATTTAAGTCTCAATCGACAGGGGATTCTTTTGCTACAACCCCATAGCAACCTATTTGTCAGATGTTGCTAAGGCGTAAGTGCTTAAATACGTTAAAATGTTTTTCAACTGTACTTATCGCGAACTTAGTTTAATTACTTTGTCACTTTAGCAACTATAAAGATGTTTACGCTAGCAACGTGCAGCAGATAGTGTGTCTTAATGTGTCAGTACGTACCTGCGTCACAGACGTCTCTGAACAGACACCCAAATTTATTGGTTGAGGGACTATTTGTTGTGGTGACAGGTCTTGTTCTCTCTCTTGCTCTTCTTCGTGTTCCTCCTCCACAGTTGGACTTATCTGGTCTTCTACATCCATCACAACTTGTGCGCCTTCATAGATACTGAAAGAAAGTATTTTTGAATCTATACATTGAACAGACCCAGTATTTACCTGGCTTTAAACAAACACGTTTCTCAGTGACAACAGCGACAGGCAATACTGTCAGTACTTTTTGACCGGGAGTCACAGCCTAGAACTCTTCCACTAGACCCTTGGATGAGAACATTAGCACCTTCTGCGTTGTACACTTAGTGAGCATGCGCTTAGAAAATAGAGGCGGGTACTCAGCTTGCTGTAAAACATGTCAGGATGAGGGTTCTTTGACTACCCATTCAGAGCCACACCTATCTGCGAACAAAAGACATGAACGTCGTGTCAATTGCCTTGATACGTGGAATATGTCCACCACTGGTGTCCGATTTGCTACGAATAATTGCAAGAAGTTCGTCACACCATCGCATTTGCGGTTCAGATTGACTAGAGCACATTGACTACCGATAAATATTGTCACGTGCTCTGAAACGAGTCTAGCCTATTACCTTAACGCTTAATCAAGTAGCCGTGCATGTAAATGTATGTAGCAGTTCCACCATCCTGGGTGTCAAGGCAAGAACCCATTTCCTACAAGTATCTTATGATCGATTATTTGTCTATTACATAAACAGTTTCGATACACTAATTTCTCTTATGCGACTTATGTTGACCGTCAGTTATGAATTCAAGTTCACTGCAAGTTACCGGGAAGACGTCCCAAAGTAACTCAATACCACCGTGATTGAAACTCACGGTGTAGGTGACTTCAGAAATCTTTCCAGTACCCATCAGTCATCAGTACCGACGGTTTCAGAATTTCAGATTTCCGAAAGTAAAGAACATTGTGTCAAAATGACCATGTTTAGTCTGACCGTATGTTTTTATATTATCAATGTGAAACTTGTCAGGCAGTCAACTTTGCCACTGCTAATCTCAGAACCTTTTTAAAAAATGTTTAAATGTTTTGAAATCTACGTTTCCAGTCCCTAGGCTTACGAACTACTTTAAGTTAAAGTAACTTATGCTAAGGAGAAACCCATGCCCAAGAGAGGACTCGGCCTTTAACGTCAAAATAGCGCGCGACACGCAGCAGGGTGCCTTAGTGCGCACTGCTATTCTGCCGCTGCCGTACTTGCCGAGTGAACTTGAAAATGCCTGTTACTGGAATAATTTTCTACAGTTACTGGGTAGGTTATTGTATGCTAACCTGCCATTTGGCGATACGCACGATTTAAACGGTCTGCACGCACAGCGTGCAGGACCCTGATGCAACGCACACCGCTCTTAACCCAGGCGTGCGTGCCTGTAGCTAGCTGGCACCTTAAGAACCATTCTATTCAAATCTCGAGGAAGGGTCATCTGCGACAGCAATTGTGCACTGTTATCGCAAATAGAAGAAAGCCAGGAGAAAAACATACGCAAGGACTATTGACAGCATATTTTAGAAGTGGCGGTACTTTCTCAGCATAATGGCTTATTCGTAAGCTGAACAGCCATTCGCCATGTGACTGGCGATAGCGGGTCGTCGCGGGGCAGCGTTCACTTAAGTGGTTGTAGGTATCTCGTAATGTTACGAGTTCTATATTTGAGGTATATGGGGGAACTTTATCCCCGATTTGTTAGAAGCCGGACAGTGTTGGCTGCAATGAAATTAGGCATAACGTACTTACATTAAAAAGTAAGTTTTCACAGAGGTGTGGAGTGCTTTCTTTTCCACCCACGTATTTCTGCCAGCGTTTTAAAACAGGTCTGCCGATATTGGACATTTATTGGTCCTGGAAGAGAGGGTTTACTGATCAACTCCCGACCTGCTTGCCTACCTCAGTCGAGCACCAGTGCATGTGTGTAGTTTCAGTGTCGTCGCCGATAGCTTTCGTTCTGTGATTTTCATGTGTTTTTTTTCTCTGCATTTCACATCATGGATATGATTATGAAATGGAAGCTGTCTTAAAGAAAGCTATCGCTATAATATTAAAGAAGTTCTACAAACTGCCTCAGTTCCGCGTGTATTATGGACAGAGGGCAAGTTCCTAGCGAATTGACAACCACTTCAGCAATCCACTATGTCTAAATGCAGTTTCTTCCCCGTCCCAGCCGTCGGCTGAAGAAGCCGTTGGAAACCCACGACACCGTCTCTCCAGATCCATTACAATTTTTGTGCGTACGGAAGAAAATTCCTTCTGAAGTCAATTATGGCATTAACTTAGAACCGTTAAAGAAAATCCCTTAAAGCCAAATGATCGGAAGTGAATAGGAATCAGTCTTTCCGAAAATTTAGTTACAACAGGTTAGTCAATATACCTCTGAGCCTCCGCAAGTATGTAGAGGTTTATTAAAACAGTGAAAATTAAGGAAACCTCAAACACCGTTTCCAATAGCACAGATGTAATGGCGCATTCCACGCAATGCATCAGTTAAGGGAGGAAAGTGGAGCTTTACTCCATTTATTCAAGGGCAAGAGATGGCATTGCGCAGCTCCTATGTGATATTAAAAGATTTCAGTTACGACAAGTCCTAACCCTAATCAATGACCTTAATGCGAGGTCGCTATCTGTGCCCATACCTACAGTATTACTGAAAGCACGAAAACGTGCTCCTAACCGAAAGATCTACAGCTGCTTTGTTTTCTTTATGCAGAGTGGCATACGCTTTATCAACGTGCCACACTTAATTGCTAAGAAATCTACCATACAAAAGTTAATTTATTAGTCTTAAGACTTGCCAAAGTAAAATTTTTATCGAAGAATGTGACTTTAAATACTTACCCTTTATCTGGATCAACTTCTACGCTATCATCACTGTCCATATCGCTTCGGGGAGGAGCAACTGTAGATTCTATTTCGGCTACACCTTCCTCCGGTAATTTTTTCGGTTTGCTGTCTATTGGTAACCTTTCCTGTCCCCTCGATATGCTCTGCAATACACAGGAGGGTAACTTTCCTTCTCTTTCAGGCTCTTGTTCATCAAACTGTTTATCGGAGCAGTATTTGCTACGATCAGCTGCTTCCGACGGCATGTCTTCAGAATTATCGTTACCAATCATTACGTTTCTTTCTTCAGTAGTAAACGAGCTGCTGCTGAATTCTTGCAAACCCAAGGTATCGTCTCCTGCTGTAGCCAAGTGGGATGCGTTAAATGGAACGCTTGCATTTAAGCTGAAAGGTAGCCACCAATTTTCAATTCTACGGGGCCCTGCTGTAAGGTTGTACTGGTTAGCCGCCCAGTTGTGTAAGACATGCACCCAGATTAGCTGTCTGTCCATGGCCCAAAAGAAATCCCTCAGAACCCCAGCGTCAGGAGCGTTGCAAATCAAGCGCATTGAAGGTGACCAGTGGCAAATTGATTTCACCAGAGCGGTATGGCGTTTCAAGGCGTCTAGGAAACGCTGTAGTGATTCCGGGACGCAGTCACCATTAGGTTCACTGGACGGTCCGGGACTGTTCAACTGCTGATAGATCCACTGATAGAACCCTTCAAGCAATTTGACTTGGTGCACCACGACCGACACCAACTGTGTCTGCGGCTCTTCTGTGGATCGTTCCTCACTGTCGCTCGATTCCACGGTCTGTATCCAGTAGTTTTCAATGTCTACAGTATGTTGTATCAAAGCTTCCGCAAATGCCTTGAATTGCACGTCACGAGGTACGCCTAGCGGGCCGCTGAGGGGCCAGTCCTTGCACCATACCGGCAGCCACGATATCCAGTTGGTCTGCTCCGGAGCCGCCTCAGCGCCAGAAACGACGGCAGAGGACCTCGACTCCTCCCTCCAGCCCACAGGGGGTCGGCTGCATGTCTGAGCCTCGCTTTCCCCTCTCGAGGCGTCGTCAGCTGTCGCCCGAGTTGCAGTTGAACTCTCAGCTTCCGCGTTGTCTGACGTTGCATGCGGCCCGTCTCCAGAAGATGCCACGCAAGGATCGTCATCGTATTCTGTGGTACTTTCCGGGACTGTCGCCGTTTCTATCGCTGCACACGACTGGTCTGCAGAGGCTGCCTCGTAAGCGCGGTCATCGTTGTAGTCCGGCGATTCCTCTTCCATGGTGTCAGGTAACCTGCAACACAAACCCCCCAATTCACTATGTAGAACTAGTGTTAAGTAACTAGGAAGTTATGAACCACTGCTTAGTGGAATTTTGAGCGAGACCTCAAGAAACTACGAACCAGTAATTCAAGAGGTTTTCATTTGAGGCCCTACCACGAATCCACAAACTGGGCTATGGATACCTGACGGTTTTTGTAGAATGAAATATGAATAACTTCATCCCATAAAATTGGAATGTGTCATGCATTTACTAATTTTTAAGGAGCTGTGTGCAGCCAAAAGGAGCTGTCAAAGCTAAGGAACGTCGTCGGAGACAGGCTAAAATAGTCTGCATCTTTGCTACGGAAGCAAGCAGTAAAATAGCGTTTCACCCATAAGTAGTTTACATTCGAGGAATGGACGTTACTCCATACAGCGACTAGATGCTGTTTTACCATATTGCGATAGTTTATGGTCAACAGGTACGTCTAAGCGTACGTTGCTAAGGTGATGCCAATCAGAACAGCAACGTCATTGGGGTTCACGAGGTTAGTGTGGGTACGACAAAGTATTGAAGCCCCCATTTTGGATAGCCTTGTGGGTGTGGCCGGATGGAACGTTGACCATACTGAGAGCACAAATTTTCCCAGCTTTATGTTGGTACTAAGTACGAAATTTATGTGAAACCATATCCCCACCCAGTGAGTGGGGGGGGGGGGGGGGTGACAGGGCTGAAACGTTGACCAGAGGCCGTCGGCAAGCGGTAAGCCTCAAGTTAGATAGGCTGACATCTGGCCAATAGTAAACTGCTGGGTACTGAGAAGGGAGGAAAAACAGTGCACCCATACTAGCCTTTAAATCCTCCACGAATTTTGCATCGAGCGAGTCTTCACGATAGCGGCGCCAGATACGTATCTCACCACCAGCCTTAGTGAAGCTCCACGATTTTCACTTCCAAAAATCCTGCAAGGAAGACTCGATGGGCTCTTCCCCAGAGAACTTTGGCACACTACTGTTTTTACATGCTTCCTCTGCTTTTAACGTTAGCCTCCACGTTTAAGTGGTAGCCGAGATTCAAGATTTAATATATTTAACCCCCTCCCACCCGGGTTCCGCAGTATTTTTTATATGTGCACATATCTAGTCCCAAATCCGAATGTCCCATAGATGCTTACTAGAAGAATCACTGCCAGCACTTTCTGCATTTGCTCCTTTCTGCTCGGGACTTGCAGACTGACCTACATCCAGTTTATCAGAAGGACAGTGACGCAAGACAACACTACTGAACTTTGTGACTGAACAAAAGTCTTAGCGCCGTTTTGCTTCCCTATTTTGACTCCAGAAATGGACTGCGTTTTTACGTTTCTCATGGAAGTCTTAATATGGACTAATGAGTCAATCGGCAACCTGAAAATTAAGTATACGTTTTAATGCAACTGAACCGCACCAATGTCGCCTGACTTGGTAAGGCTAGTGGCCAGTGACAAACTTATGTAGCACGTACGTAAGTAGTAAATGGTGAGTAATACCATTTTCATGGTATACTGTAGTATAGGACTTTATGAGCAAGTTCAAATGGCACAGACGAAGTTAATATTTTTCCATATTAAGTTAAAGATGCGTTTAGTCACGAAGGAATTTATCACAGTTAACTGTTCAAATTTTAACCTGAAAAATTTGAAAATTGCGTTATTTTGGAGATGAGATTATGTAAGATATGCTATTTATTCAATGACTCGCACTGCAGGCTAAACCAGTATTCACGTTTAGTTTCAATGTAATTGACTCCACAAACATGACCACATAAACATGTTCACGTGGCTACTTCCGCTTAAAAATTAACGCAATGAAAAATTTACTCAAGTCCTTTTAAATTACCGGGAGAAATTACGCCCGAAGCACTGCTCTTCCTGCATGCTGACACTGCTAGTCAAACACCGAAACATGTGAAGCTTCAAACATGTGATTACGGTATTTTCTTAATACTAAGTGCCAAAGATATTTAAGCTGACTTATGTTGGGGGTGTAAGGTACCAAGCTGCTAAGGCTATTGGTCTATAGACCATGATTTTAAGCCTTAACCTGTGTATTTAGCCTAACCACTATCACGTTTAAGCGTCATCAGGAATTTGACGATCAGAAAGACGAATCAATATTCAGGTTGACACGTTTATAAAAATTACGGAAGCTAAATGTACTTCCGTATAGCTATTTTGACAGGAAGTCTATGTAAGTCCACGCCTCTACATGTGACGTGTGGTTTAATATTTTGAATGAGAATACACCCAGACGGTGATGCCGGCTCATGAAATCCGGTTTTTACAGCTTCTGCCGCCGCCGTTCTGCCAGGAAGGCCAATTTATCGGAAGGCGGAAAGATACTTTCTGAACCCAACGAAATCACCGAAGAAGTTGCCTGGATTCAAAAATCCAGACGAGACAACGTTTGACCATTCGTTACAGGTTCTTTCCCACGCAGCTAATGAAGGCAATACAAGAACTACAAGTCCAAAGAGGGACTGCTGGACCCTGTGATATTTAAGCATAGAGTCGTATAACTGCTCTTTTGCCCAAGTCGTGTCACGAACCAGAGGTAATTCATAAGCCAACTCGCACGTAAAGAGCTGCAGTTTCAATCTTCAAGAGTAACCGTAAGTCTTCATTTGCCCCGTTCAGACTGCAGTCTATGGCAACCGCAGGCTGGATCAGAGTTGAAAATAGGATGCCATACTTCGCGTCATGTTTCAGGCTGGTTTGAAGCTAGCCATTTCACGATTTAGCAGCTATTGGGCACCTCATTGCTCGCTATCTCCTATACCAGAGTACTGTCATTCGTCTACAGTAACCGTAACCAGGATTCCTCGTACCTAGTGACACCTCAGGAGAAACAGATGTAACGGATCGACACCAACCTCAGTGCCCGTCTATCAGAGCAGCATTTGTTGCCCCCACCAAGGTACAGGTGGCCATTAAGACGAATGAAATGGATGCTACAATGGCATGGTATATCATTTGACGAATGATCAATTCTTTGACACGATGTTCAGCTTCAGGTCTGTTTCAGTGTCTAGTATTCTACTATGCATATCAGTGTCTTCAGAACTCTACTGGATCTGGACGCTGAATCCACAGCCGAGTCAACGGCCGAGTGCTGTGAGAAGCATTAAATGGGTTGGGGAACCAAAGCACAAATTATGGTCAGGAAATATCGGGCCATCTGTGCAAGCTGTAATGGATGATGGGCATTTAAGTTTCGAATAAGGAGAAAGGGAGGGGGTTGGTGCTTAAGGGCAGCAGTGTTGGTTTTATCAGGTGGAAGACATTACCAATCGCGATCTTAAGGGCCACGTAGACTAAATGCAACCAGCTCAAATGTATTTAAATACTAGTACTATCACTCTAACCATACCAGAAGCCTACAGGGGACATCCTTTTAGAAAGAAAGGACAACTGACCCTTAATAGTGGGAAGTCATCCATATGACCACTAAACCCGTTAAGCTACATTTACAGGATATATCACTCAAACCTACAGACCAACTGAAGACCTAGTCCTAACAATTACAACTTAAATTTGAAATATTCTAGGAAAAGCGAACCAAAGACTACGTTTTGTTGCCAACACTTTGAAGATGCAACAGTTTTAGTAAAATGTTTACGCCACACTTTTGCGTCCTATTTTGGAGTATTGCCACTCATTGTGATCCACACCAAATAGGCCTGACGATTTAGAGAAAGTTGAGTGTTCGTTTTGTTCAAGTGTTTTTAACGCTAAAGGGACTTGTGGTTTTAGGGCGCACAACTGGTCATTAGCGCCCAAAACTGCCCATAATATTTTAAGGGACTTAGGGGACTTACCTGCGGGGTCATCAGTCCCTGAACTTACGATCTACTTATGAACTATCACACTAAAGACGACAAACATCCATGCCCGAGGGGGGGGGGGGGGGAGATTCGAGCCCCCGCTAACTGCCGCGCGCACCGCAACACGCTGCTCCAGCACGCGCGGCTAATCCTCCGCGGCGGCTCGTTTTGTATTATCGCGATTAGTTAAGAGTGTCACTGACATGTTGCAAGATTTGGAGTGGAAATCAAAAGAAGGCATTATTCGTTGCGACGAAATCTATTTGCGAAATTTTTCCACCAACTTTCTCTTCCGAATGCGAAGATGTCAGCACCCACCTGCATCGGAAGACATCAGAATAGGATAAGTCAGATCGAAAACGGAAGATTTTGGTGTTCCTTTTCCCCCGCGAGCTATTAGAAAGGGGACTGTAGAGAAACAGCGGTTTGATAAACCTGTCATGCACTCTAAATGCCTTTCAGAGTATGTAGAGGTGTAGAGGTAGAGGAACTTATCACAGAACCCATGTACAGTTGGTAAGTAGTTAGTAAAACGTTATTGCTGTAAAATCGCAAGCTGGAGAGTCAATTTCGGTAATAGCGCAATAGGGATTGATATGGGGAGGCTGATTACACCACTGGTTCTCCGATAATGAAGGGACGACATCGTTCAGTGCCATTCACCAGAAGGGCCATCTGGCACCTGAAGAGGGAACCGTGATGCCTTGTCTTTGGAATTTTCTGCCTCCAGTTCATGAAGGGCAAAGCGCAGGAATAAGAAGAATTGCCTTTAGAAAAGACTAAGAACCCACCGGCTTTTTGGGGGTCGCCGCCACCGCCGCATCCAGAGTGACTAGACCTACAAGGGAACTCCAGAAGAATCTAGAGGGACTCACCAGAATGCGCCTAAGAGGGGGGACCTCCAGTGGGAGAAAGGGGTGGCACCCAGAAAGGTGGGTGGTTTAGAGGGGCATCAGCATCTGGGCAAGGAGATGCGAGGGTAAAAGACTTAGGAAGAAGGCACTGTAGATTCCATGTCGCTTGAGGAACGGATGAAGGTACTATTATACATATGTTTTGTAAACTGGCGAGTGATTGTTTCACCCAAAATCTACGAGCGCGCCCATTCTCCCAAGGGGTATCAAGTGAGGCCGAGGGCTTAAGAGGAAATAGTATTAAACTGTTCTTAGAAACGGCGTAAAGAGTATGCCAGTTTCGGAGCTATAGTCATTCGATGCGGAAAGTGTGCCTTAATACCCACCACTCCAGTTAGGGGTTGTCCATGTGGGTGCTACCCAGTCAAGAGGACTGGGTGTTGCCATGGGTTGCGATGGTACAACGTAACTGCCACTGAATATACCCTCTTCCGTGGTTTAAGAAGAGGCAACATGCCGGCTATAAAGGCTGAGTGCTTTGACATTTCTTACTCTAAGCTTTTTCCTTGTTTCAGATGACTCGCCGAGGACGCTAGGTATGATCTTACCACAGTGGACTCTGGAGAAAAAGTCTGACCCTACTTAGTGGGGACAAAATGGCGAAAAGGTAGAAGAGGCACCAGGTAACAAAACCAGGAATGTATCCAGGCAAACAGCAAAGAATGTTAATGTAGCAATGGAAAGTGCTTAGGGCCCGTGTAATCGGTAATATCCGGCCTTCCGAGGCCAACAGTTTGGTTGGCTAACGTTCGATACAACGAAAAATGGAAAACAGTTACGCGTTTTCCCTATTTTTTTTTTACACGTTCCCAAACTTCACAGCCCGCTGAGTGAAGAGACTACTTTCAGAAATTACAACTATTCTAGATTTTCAGAATGAAACTCCCTTTGCAGCGGAGAGTGCGTTGATATGGAACTTCCTGGCAGGAGGCGAAGTAGTGGCGGAAGTAGAGGACGGACCGTGCGTTGCGTCGGGATAGCTCAGTGGTAAAGCGCTTGCCCGCTTAAGGCAAAGGGCCCAGGTTAGAGTTCCGGTTCCTGCACAAAATTTTAATCTGCCATGAAGTTTCATTTTAGACTCATTCCCTACCTGAAACCTGCAACATCTTCCGTTATTTTAACATTCAATTTATCGTTAAAAACCGCCCACCTATAGTGCAATATTTTTGAAGCAATTTTTTGTAGTTACGATTAATTTAAAAAATTTCAGTTTGGTAATCGAAGTACTAAGAAAGACTAACCGTGTTGCTTTGTGTCGATCCTGAAGATCTAGCGAATTTTCTAGGCCTTTGCACGAAGTATGTATACTGTACCTCGAAAATTCACAAATTTAAATAAGTCTACTTTACGGCCTCATTTAAACAATTTTTGTTACGGGAACGTTAAAGGTGTAGCAAATACTATGAAGTGTGACAACCCCCTAAACCTAAAACCAATCTGTAGTTATTAAACAGGTTTGGCAGTGTTTGGCCACGTTAGTCATTTTATGTAGATTGTTATGAAATATTTTAAATTTCATATGCGCCCTTTTTTCCAGGTTATTTTTGCACATCAGGCCGTCAGGATTTGTGGACTATCTGCTGCTTTTTTCTTCAGGAAGTATTTTCAAGATAGGAATTACCTTAGCTGCCAGTAGACAATTACATCAAGCGGGAAAGGTGAAAGCTTGTGCACAGCTGGGACTACCTCGGCTCGGCCTGCTTACTAGCCAGTCCGCCAACAACTGAGCCACTGGGACACACAAGATCTGTGCGGACTGCGGCAGCACGACTCAGCTCACTAAATTTCGACTCAGCCGCACACTGCTCATTACTTGCATTTCTCAGTTTCCTGTGTTCGGGCCTTTTGAGCACTGGAGCAGGGATCGATGGGCGTATTGTTTGGGATATGTACACAAGAAACGACACTTCAGATGTATTCACTATCCATCCAGTCGCCGTGGCAGATTCCGATCAAGTACGAGGAAGAACATTTTCAAAGTTTCCCAGCAGACATTCCGTATACCATGGTTATCCATGCACAATATTCAAACAATTCAACTGTTACCGGAGACAGGTCTGATGACAGTCTGTTGTGGGTGTTGCATCTACACTAGGCAATGAACGTATGTTCATTAATACAGGTACAGAAATTCATTAGGTTTGGAACTATTAGTCACATTTGACCTCTAGAAGCAATCCTAGGTAGGCACCAAGACTGCGCAATGTAAAATGTTTGGCATACCGAAGAGACAACATTGCAAACGTAGTTCCATTGCAAACGGTTTTACATTGGCTCTTCGCAACAGTGGAAAATACTGGTGTCACTAACCTGTTCGAGGTGTCTGGAGCAGTAGTGTGCAGTGCATCTGTGGACGTAACGGAGGTAGGCGACACAGTAGGCGTCGAGGTGTCTAGCTCCGCACTGCGGGTCGAGGCGTCTACAGTAGACTGCAGCGTGGTTTTCCATTGCACGTCATCAGGTGGCGTCGAGTTGGTAGTTAGAACCTGTAACATCAGTGTCACATTTCAACCAAATTCCTTGTTTATTTCCTCCCACAGGACCCGCCCTGTGTGCTGGCTGCAGCACTCTTCACATCCCCGTGGTTTCCGCTCCATAACGCAGGATACCTGTCAGCAATTTGAAATGGCATCTTAAGCCAGATTAATTCAACGCAACGTATATTGGCCATACGAAATATTGCTACCATACAGGGTTAAATGTGGCGATCTTGCTATCAAACATTTGATTATTCCAACTTAGTCATCGTTTTATTTCTTTTGTATCAACATTACGATGTATATTTGTCGCGTGTACAGGGTAACTGCACACTAATATTTTCTGTAAAACAGTTTACTTCTGAGTTGTCCTCAGACACTGAAGTATTTTCCCTGTTGTCAGTGGCAAATCATGATTACATTAGTCATCTGCGTCTTAAATGCAGTAATGAAGTATTGCAAACAATCGGGGCAACGAATTTACTTGTAGATGACTCGAGTAGAAACTAAGGATTAGAGGTAATTTATAAATTAAGTTCTTGCTTATATTTTCCTTTTATGTTTCGCATGCAAGGATATATTAAGTGTGTATGGTGCCAACATTTTAAATCCAGTCACTTGACACTTCATTAAGCCACTTGTTTCCTGTGAGGTAACAGTTTCCGATGTTCACTGAAACAAGTATTATTGGGAAGGAAGTAGCATCCAACTTTTCTTGAACGTTGGATACAGCGTAAGCTTTGTTTATATAACGGATACTGACTGTTACTGACTGTCCCGGCAGTCACATTTAACGGTTTGAAGTTTCTTTACATCGTAATCTGGACCCAGGACAGATTTGAACCCTTGTCCTGCATTCTGTTCATATCAATTCATTGCCACCTCACCGCAGACTGAGTCAAATGTTTTCAAACTGAAGTCCCCGCAGTTCCTAATACCGATGCAGATTTATTCGCTTATAAAATTGACACTACCGCTAAGATTTTTTTTTTTTTTTTTGTGGTTTTAGGGCGCACAACTTCTATGGTCATTAGCGCCCAGCCAAGAACATAGATTCGCTATGATCTAAAAAAATGTAGACTGTCAGAACATCAACAATAGGCTAAAACCGAAAGATAAAAGACAATTAAAAGAGTTAAATATCCTTGGATAAGTTGGCCAAATTGATAAAACGCAAAACTCGAGCAGCTGCTCGTGTGTCATCAGCTAAGATTTCCTCCAGAGTAGACGGAAAGTGAAGGGCTACACGGAGATGATTAAAATTAACACAAGTCAGTAAAACATGTCGCACTGTCAGCAGTTCACCGCAGGAGCATAACGGTGCAGGTTCGGCGGATAGCAAGTGACGGTGGCTGAAACAGCAATGACCGATCCGCAACCGAGCCAGGATGACCTCCTCCCGCCGAGAGGGGCGTGAGGATGTCCTCCAAGCGGTCGGGATCGGTTTGACAGTTCGCAATTTATTGTTGTGCAGTGAAAGCCACACACTGTGCCATTGCGACACGATACTCCGGCGAAGAGCCCGTTGAACATCGTCCGATGGGACGCAAAAGGTAGCCATGCGAGGCAAAAGAGCTGCTGCCTTGGCTGCTGTGTCGGCGGCCTCATTCCCGGGCACACCCACATGGCCAGGGACCCACAGGAAAGAAACGTGACAGCTGTCATCCGCCAGCAACTGGAGGGAGCGTTGGATCCGATACACGAGAGGATGGTTCGAGAAAGGGTCCTTAAGACTCTGCAGGGCACTAAGGGAGTCAGAACATATGGCATAGAAAGGGTGGCGGTGGCGGCAGGTATACAAAACGGCCTGGTGGAGGGCGAAAAGCTCAGCCGTGAAGTTTGAGCACCGGTCAGGGAGCTTGTATTGGAAACGGTTGTCCCCGACGACGAAGGCAGATCCGACACCGGCAGTGCTCTTGGAACCATCAGTGTAAATAAATATGGCATTATCGAACCGCGAACGGAGTTCGACAAGCCTCGAGCGGAATACCAAATCCGGAGTGCTCTCCTTGGGGAGCGAACTAAGTTCGAGGTGTGTGTGAACCTGGGCCTGATGCCACGGTGGCAATGGGCTTTCGCTCAACCGAAGGGTGGAAGGAAGGGTAAAATCGAGCCGTTGTAGCAGGCGGCGAAACCGAACTCCCGGTGGAAGCAAGGCAATCGCAGACAACTGATATTGGCGATCGAGTGAGTCGTCAAAAAATAATCTGTAAGATGGATGGTTGGGCATCGACCGTAGGCGGCATGCGTACCGACACAAGAGTATATCACGTCGATTGGTCAAGGGTAATACAGCAGCCTCGGCATACAGACTTTCAACAGGGCTGGTATAAAATGCACCGGTCGCCAGACGTAATCCACGATGGTGGATAGAGTTGAGACGGCGGAGAATCGACGGCCGTGCTGAAGAGTATACAAGGCTTCCGTAGTCGAGCTTCGACTGAACAATGGCCTGGTAAAGGTGAAGCAGGACGGTACGATCCGCTCCCCATGACGTGCCACTGAGGACACGAAGAACGTTAAGGGATCGGGCACAACGGGCAGCCAGGTAGGACACGTGCGTGGACCAGCAAAGTTTCCGATCCAACATGAGTCCCAAGAATTTTGTAGTCTCCACGAAAGGGAGAGCAACCGGGCCGAGACGTAGAGAAGGTGGAAGAAATTCCTTGTATCTCCAGAAATTGATACACACAGTTTTCTCAGTGGAGAATCGGAAGCCGTTTGCGATGCTCCAGGAATACAGACGGTCAAGACAGCGTTGGAGAGAACGCTCCAAGAGACACGTTCGCTGGGCGCTACAATAAATTGCGAAATCGTCAACAAAAAGAGATCCGGAGACGTCGGCTGAAAGGCAGTCCACGATCGGATTGATTGCAATGGCAAAGAGCGCCACACTCAAGACGGAGCCCTGTGGTACCCCATTCTCCTGGCAATAGGTATCTGACAAAACAGAGCCCACCCGCACCCGGAACTTGCGATCCGCCAAAAACGCTTGAATGAAAAGAGGAAGGCGGCCCCGAAGGCCCCATGTGTGCAATGTGCGGAGAATGCCCGCTCTCCAACAGGTATCGTATGCCTTCTCCAAGTCGAAGAACACGGCTACTGTTTGACGCTTCTTCAGAAAGTTGTTCATAATGAAGGTCGACAACGTAACGAGGTGGTCAGCAGCAGAGCGGTGTCGACGAAAACCGCATTGGATATTAGTCAGGAGGCGGCGAGATTCGAGGAGCCAGACCAACCGAGCGTTAACCATGCGTTCCATCACCTTACAGACGCAGCTCGTCAGAGAAATAGGACGATAACTGGAAGGAAGTTGTTTGTCCTTCCCTGGTTTGGGGATGGGGACAACAATGGCTTCACGCCAACTTGTGGGAACATGACCTTCAGTCCATATGCGATTGTAGGTACTAAGAAGAAAGCACTTGCCCGCAGGAGAGAGGTTCTTCAGCATCTCAATATGAATGGAATCGGGCCCGGGAGCAGAAGACCGGGACAGGGCGAGAGCACGATCTAGCTCCTGCATGGTGAAGGCGACGTTATAATTTTCACGATTAAAAGAGCGGAAAGAAGGCGGCCGTGCCTCCTCTACCTGTTTGCGGGGGAGAAAGGCAGGGTGGTAATGGGCAGAGCTCGAAACCTCCGCAAAGAAACGACCCAATGCGTTTGAAACATCAGCTGGGTCCACGAGGACCGCGTTCTCCACGGTCAGGCCAGGAATCGGGGAGTGGGCCTTGATGCCGGACAAACGGCGTAGGCCACCCCAGACAACCGTGGAGGGAGTAAAACGGTTAAAAGAACTAGTAAAATCTGTCCAGCAAGCTTTCTTGCTGTCGTTTATGATACGACGGCACTGCGCTCTCATACGTTTGTAATTGATGCAATTCTCCAAAGTTGGGTGGCGGCGGAAGGTGCGTAAAGCACGGCGCCGGGCTCTAAGCGCGTCGCGGCAGGCTGCAGTCCACCAAGGGACCTGGACACGACGTGGAGTAGAGGATGTACGAGGTATGGAACGTTCAGCAGCAGTGAGGATAACCTCTGTGAGGTATTCGACCTGACTGTCACAG
This sequence comes from Locusta migratoria, assembly GCA_026315105.1. NCBI lineage: Eukaryota > Metazoa > Arthropoda > Insecta > Orthoptera > Acrididae > Locusta > Locusta migratoria. The sequence goes on from CM048755.1 coordinate 689,767,629, forward strand.
TTAGGAAAATTCTAATTGTGAAAAACAGCCATGGAAGAATAAAGCCCCCAGTTGGCTTTAGAAATGTTCCAACTGGTGGGACGTGGAGATGGGGAATGATGTAGGAAGTGGATGATACAAGGGAAATGGTCACTCGAGTACGTGTCAGAAAGTGCATACCACTCAAACCGACCGGCAAGCTGAGGAGTGCATATTGCGAGGTCTATATGGGAATAAGTGTGTGTTGTGTCAGAAAGGAAGGTCGGTGCACCGGTGTTGAGGCAGACAAGATCGAGGTGGTGGAGAATGTCCACCAAAAGGGACCCTCTCGGACAAGGTGCCGGAGAGCCCCATAGGGGGTGGTGGCCATTAAAGTCGCCTACCAACACGAAAGGTGAAGGGAGCTGGTCAACAAGGTTTAGCACATCTGCCCTAGTAAGGGCAGATGACGATGGCGAATATATATTACAGAGGGAGAAGGTAAATGTGGATAGGGTGATGCGGACGGCAACTGCCTGTATGTGAGTGTGCAAGGAAATGGGATGGAAATAGACATCGTCTCGAAGGAGCATCAGAACCCCTCCATGGGCTGGGACACCTTCCACAGGTGGCAGGTCGAACCGCACAGAGGTTTAGTGTGGAAAGTCTGCACGATCATGTGGATGCAACTTAGTTTCTTGGAGACAGACTAGAAGCGGGCAGTGGAACCGAATGAGTAGTTTTAACTCCTCCCGATTAGAATGAATGGCGCGAATATTCCATTGAAGTAGCGTCATGATAAAAATGAGAGAAGAAATAAGGATAAAAACCAACTACTAAGCGGAGTCACCTCGACGGCCGCTGAGGACCGGATTTCGAGGGAGCACTGCTATCGCTGTCCAGGGGCAAAGGGTCATGTTCCATTGGTTCGCCCGACGCGCCTGCCACCTCCCTGAGTTGATCAGGAGGGGCAGTTTCCACCGCCGGTAAAGGGCCGGGCGCCCGGCAAACGGAGCGTCCCGGTGAAACAGAAGACGGCCGAGGCCGGCAACTGTTGGACGGCGCGACAGATGGGTCACGCCTCGGCGGGGAAGGAGAGGAACTCTTTTTCTTGTCAGCTCTTCTGGAAGAGTGACGGCGGGAAGAGGCAGTTGACGGTTGGGAAGCCTGAGAACGCAGAAAATCCTCACGGACGGGTTCCTTTTTCAAGGTCCGGGCATCTTGCTTAGGTACCCGCGGTTTACTAGAGTTGGACGAAGACTGTACCCTAGAAGCAGCAAGAGGGAGCGGGGACGTGGAACGGGCAATCTTCGGGCTGGCAGATCGCACAACTGTGTCAGCGAAAGTCAAGTCACATGTCTGGGTACTGGAATCCTAACTTTCGAGCGGCAGATGTTGATACCTTCTCCGTAACCCGAATTTGCTGGATTACCTTCTCATCCTTGTATACAGGGCAGTCGCGACAGGAAGCCGCATGGTCACCGTTGCAGTTTAGGCAGTGAGGGGACGGAGGTGGGCAATCCCCCTCATGGGCGTCCCTACCACAAGTGACACACTTTGCTGCATTTGGGCAATGTTCACGGGTATGGTTGTACCTGTGGCATTGAAAACAGCGCGTTGGGTTAGGCACATAAGGTCGGACGGAGATGACTTCATACCCTGCTTTGACCTTCGACGGGAGGTCAACTGTCGAACGTCAAAAACACAGTACGAGTCGGTGTCAATTGGTTATCGACCTTTTTCATCACCCTGTGGACGGCTGTCACACCCTGATCGGACATATACGATTGGATGTCTTCATCAGACAACCCGTCAAGGGATCTCGTGAAGACTACCCCCCGTGACGAGTTGAGTGTGCGGTGCGCTTCTACCGTAACTGGAAAAGTGTGCAACAACGTAGTACGTATCAGTTTTTGGGCTTGGAAGGCACTTTCCACTTCCAGCAACAATGTGCCATTGCGCTGACGTGAACAGGTTTTAACAGGGCCAGCAATTGCATCTACACCTTTCTGTATAACGAAAGGATTGACAGAATTGAAATCCTTTCCGTCGGTGCGAGAGACAACCAGATATTTAGGAACATTAGGCAGAGTCTTTTTAGGCTGAGGCGAGTCTAACTTACGTTTGTGGGTCAACGTCATGAAAGAAGATAAGGAGGAAGTCATCGCGGAAGTGTCCCCCGTGATTACCGGCGTCTCCGATGGCGCGCTCCTTCCTAGTGGGGGCCCTCTCCGAGGGCTTACCCGCCTTAGGTGATTGTTCACACCTCAGGTCACACCTCCCGAGAACTGACGGAGGGACCAATCGGCACGTTCGGAAGGTACCAGCTCGGGTAATCACCCCTCCCTGGGCCTGGCCTTTACCAGGGGGTACGTACGTGCCTTACTTGTCTACCCGGGGCGGGGAATTACGCGTTACCCCGTCACCTGCTACGCACGATAATGCGTGGGTCGGCCTTCAGACACGCACAGGGAGGAAAGAAGAAGAGGATAGGAAAGGAAGAGAAAGAAGGAAAGAAAAGAAGTGTCTCAAACGCCGAGGCGGAGACTAATGAGGAGAAGAAGGCTAGGAGAGTTCAAGGAGAGAAAGACAGAAAACGAAAGGTAAGAAAGGAAGGAACGAAGGAAGAAAAAGCACAACAAGAACCACCGTATCTCACGAAATATGCCCGTCTCCGGGCGAAGGCATAAACCGGGAGGGAAAGTGAAGCAGCCTGGGGCAGAAGAAAGGCTGCTCCGGCTCGGGGCCCCGTGCGCGCCACACACGTACCCACAAAAGAACTGTGGGCCCCCTGGGGGGACTACCGCTAAGATGCCGACTGAAGTTCTAGTTTAACCTATTGAGACACCATTACTGTCATATGGATTGTCAGATTAAAGGAAGACTTACGGAACGTCTTTTAAAGAGTTTTCAGTAACGGTAACTTTACATCAGTAATTCTGCGAGTTTGCAGTATACTACTACAGCGCACTTTTCGTGGTTAATAATGGTGCACCATTTCGCTGTTACGTAATACCCAATTGTTTTCCGTGTGAAGTTAACTTCATTGGGGATTTGGTATCGTTATGCATGTTAACCCATTGCCGCCCCGGCTACTGTATCAAGCCAATTTACGTAGAATTAAGCATCTAATCGAAACGGAGAAGTGGGGTTAGTTTAAGCATTTTTATACAATTATGTACTGAACAGTCATTTAACGCCGCTTAATCCGATTCAAGTTTTCCGGGCGCTGCTATTTGGAGTACAGAGTTTAAAGAAATTTCCTTACAGTGGCGTGAGGACACGAGCCTTACCGAATTTTGCCTTACCATTTACTGAAGACTAAAAATCATTCTAACGTAGTCCTTTTAACACTTTTCCTTTAATGTTCAGGGAACTACCTGACCTGTTACGTTTGTTCAATAACGCACAATCTGCATTGCGCAGCCTTTCAAATATTGCAGGGTTTTCACTGGCCTGATGCTATTCACACATTGTTCAGTCGTTTACTGTCCCTAGTCGTGACAGAACGAGCACCTTCTGGGCTACTGGGATTAAGTCGTCTGAACCCGATATTCTGTTCAGAAGAAACATTTTTTGTATTTGCTTCTGTTGACTGCCAATCCGCTTTCAGTTCACCGTTTCGTCTATATGGACAGGCGTTTATTTTATCGTTTCGGTTAAAAGAAGTGACCAGTTCGGAAGTACTGAACACTCATGAAATATCTGGATGTTTCATATTCTAAATTTGTATTTAGACTAATTCAAATGAATTTCATGACATCTTTTCGGCAAGTCATGTTTTAAACGAGTTCCTTTATCACTATATAAAATGGTAACTGGAATTTTTACTTTTTAGATGTTTATGAATAATGTAGCACCAGGTTTAAACAGAACTAACCAAAAAACCACATTTATGCCCACGTTCGAAAAATTTTTGAAGGACTATCTGCCGCCTTGAAATGCTGTAAGTTTCTGTCATACTCATGGGCCATGTATTATCGCTAATCGTGTAGAGCATGCGTGTGACAAACTCATAAGCGAGAACGTACAGACCACGTGGCCGCAGAGCCGTTTCATTTGACTAAACGGAAAACTGAACTGAGTCTTTGAAGGGAGGTTCAACATGTACGACTGTCTTGGTCCTGAAAGTTTTTAATACGACTTCAAATGAGTCCAGCCAACTTTTCATCTTTAATTTTGTAAAGATGAACAGCATACATGGATTATGTTATCTCCGAAGGTAACCACGAGACACCCAAAAAAATATAACATTCCAGAGTTGCAATCTCGTCACGGCCACTAAATTTTCAATTTTGACGTTTAACAATACATATGCGAAACACGTGAACTTCCGAACACAAGAATTTTGCGTGAAATTTACATTAAGCAAGGTTTTATGCGGTATGAATGAAACTAGTTCGAGAACTATTCGCTTTCAGCTTACATACTGCATCACATACGCACCGTATATGCGTGTGCAAACTATAATTCCGTGAAAGCCCGGCACTGTACCTTTAATCACTTATAGATTGTCTGTCATCCAGAAGTCAATTTTTTCCTTCCAAGGAAAGGATTTAGGAAAGTTTATCGACTTTCAAGTTCCTGCAGTGCTAGAAAGTCCTTTTTGATAATGGTTGTGCTGTACGATAAGCAAACTAATCTTATTTCTGAAACAAATTTATTAACAGAAGTTACTTTTCCCCCTGCAGAAAGTTCTTGTGTCGCTTGGTACACACGAAGCAATAAACTTAGCAGTTTTAGAAACCCAAAACGCCATGTAAGTTCAGTCACAATATCAAGAGGCAGCTTTTTAAGAAGGCTTTGCAATTTTTTATCAGAAGCATGCCGACAATTGTCAGTATGATTTCTAAACAAGAAACTTAGCTGCGGTGTGTTTTGATGTAATTACGTATTAGTCACGGATATACGTTATGTTCAACCTTAAAAGATATGCAGTTTCAAACTTACTGAAGCAATCTACAGACCGGACGAAACGTTGTACAATGTAATTGTATTGTACACAATTTGTCACGTATTATAAACAAGATTAGGTAAATTAAGGCTCCCGCAGCCGTTATTGTCGATAAAACTCGACAGGGTATTTGATCTCATCTTCAATATATCCAATGTTTCACCGACGTTTAGGTGACTATTACAAGCTGCCTGGCTGTGTCACGTGACACCCAGAAGGCCGCCTGCAATAGTCGCCTAAACGTCGGTGAAACATTGGATATATTGAAGATGAGATCAAATACCTTGAGTTTTATTGACAAGTTTTATAATGTTAACAAGGCCATACTTGTAACTTAACAGTCGGGATGCAGAATTTTAAATATTATGGAGCAAATGTGAACCGATTCCGCGATACCAGTGACAGTTCGCGTTCGGCAATGATTTTCCAAAATTAGGAGCAAGTTTGATTCACTCACTGAATTAAGCATAAGACTCTACGAAAATCTTCAGCCCTATGGAAATTTTACGATTTGTCTGAAACCCGTTTTCAGCTCACTAATTAGGTTTGAAACAGCCGTTGCTGCAAGCTCCGACTGCAGTCAGTGTCTTGTGGCCGCCGGCAGAGCCTCATGGTGAAACCATTACTAAACCGGGCAGGCTAATGCGTTGGACACTGCCAGGGAGCGACCTGGCAGGTTAAAGCATGATAACGGCAGTACCTCAATTCCGCATTAAACCTTACGTTTTCCCATTAACTTGTTAAATGGGATAGAGGAAATTTACAGCGACTCAGCACTTCATTGTTCAAATACGTAATATTGTTAGGTCTCCCCCACTTCCTATTTGTGTTATATTAGGCTGCATGGTTGCCACTGCAAATTTTCGTGCTACTAGACTCTACAATATCGAAATGTAGATACGCAACTAGTCAGACTGCATTATTTCTGAATGTTGCCGAGAATGTTCTAGACAAACTATCAAACTAACCTAAAAATCATAATCCACAAAGACACGCTCATGCTTCAGCAGCAACGGTATTTTGAAAGAAAGCATTATGCTAAAGCAGAGGAAACTCGATAATGGAGACAGAACAGGTAAAGAACGCGCTGCATGGAATGGACACTTATCGGTTAAGTGCATAAGGAAAGTCCGTGTATCCTCAACCGTTTGAGCAAGCAAAAGGTCTGGTGGTATTTACTATAACCAAGACCATAGCAACAGCTCAGCTCATTATGCTGAATAATGATTGTTCTTTCAGAAAATAGAAGATGCTTTAACACAAAACTAATTCCAACCCGGCCCTGATTCAATGACCAGCTCCCATGCCAATTGTTTCAGCCATACAGTAGACAACACTAGCGAAATACAATTTTATCCAGTGATTCGCTGTTTAAACTGAAAGGTACGACTGAGTCACGCGAATCTGCGTTTCATGTTACACAAAGTTCTGTTTTCTACTGTTACGTTGCAACTACCCACTATTTGCTATTTTATGCTTGAGATACATGGGCATTGCATGTTCTACGTTGCAAACTTTCCTGCCTACGAGAGTTCTAGATGCACTGTTGTGAATTAATACAGTTTAATAGCGTGTCCTTTCGGGCTATTCCAAATGTGAACTATGTTGTAGAATATTGAAAACTCAGTTATGACTACTTAGTCTAGAACGTGGTATATTTTTACATTACTCTGCATACGAGAGGCCCCAACCCCGATGTACTTTGATTCAGCCCTGAATTTTCCGATAAATAGAGCAAATTAGAGTCAAAGGTGAAGCAGGTATGATTTGAAAATTTAAAGAAATTTCTAGGAAGACATTGCACCCGACAACGTTAACGTCCGGAAGTTTAACCGTACAGCAGGTTAAACTAACATCAATCGAGGCCCTGTGCACAATTCCCCTCACTATGACCCGCTTTCCAGTACGTAATCGTACGTTCTCACTTCTATACATGAACGGCAAACTAGCTTAAGCTAAAAAGCTGGCTTGACGAGAACTGACATTTAAGCTGAAAATACACCCTCCCCCCAGTCTCTTCAACCTCCGAAGTTCACCGTACATTCATTTCTAGGTTAGTTCGATATTGCACTGCCCGATTTAATGGAGCCGATGAATGTGAACGCTGAATAAGAATTGGGGCAGCAGATGTGTAGTTTAGCCTAATGCTCATGTTCGCGCGGTGTTTGAGTCTATTATAAGCAATACAGGTTAGAATGGACACGAGGAATTCTTCCACGTCTATTATACGCATATACCTCGGAAACTAAACTGAAGGTCTACGTTAGATTAAATCTAATCTACGTTTAACGTATGTACCAATAGAGGACATTATTTTCCACTTATAATTGATGGCGTATTTTCTCAGAATTGGGCGTTATGTCAATCAGAAGATATTCCCACGTTTTATCTTAAAATTACTTCTAAATAAGTTAGGTAAACGATGAGTAAGCCAAGTTGCTAACTGAAACCTTTGTTCGAATGAAACCACAGCCTTGCAGTCAGGTACAGTTTTGATTACCGTCAACATACGTATGCAAAACAATTACGAAGTTCCTAGTTTCGTTTAAAAGCTGTCTTATCACAACTACTATGCAGCGAGTACATCAATATCACGAAAAAATGCGATTTTTTATAAATCTAAATATTAGACACTAACCGATTTGCTGCGAGATAGTCGTTTACATGTTGTCGCTCGAGTTTACGTCCGCGATAACTATTTCCACAGAATTAGATTAGAGGTATCTACAGAAATTAATTTGGACAACCTCGACATTTGCTTTTACTATGTTTTGCTTAAAAGGGGACTCACTATAGTTTACCTCATAACAGCCGTGTAGAGCTTTAAAGTACAACCAAGAAAAAACCCAATAACATTCCTATTCACATGAAAGCACACGTCTTTCGGTGTATGCAATATGGACACCGAGGACTCACCAACAAAGCAAGTAGGATGCCTGATACCAACATCATAGTTGTTTCCCCACGATTCTGCAGCAGCCTATAGAAATCCACGCGCTACTTTCAACTGGGAAGACGGCGCTCGGCGCAGGCGAGCTGACACACTAACTGCAGAGGTGGCCACTTCAGTTCTGTATATCAACACTGGGGTCTCGACACTGCCGACAGAGCACGCTGTCAACATTTCCCTCCATCAGTCAAAATTCCCGTAGCTACCAAGGTTGAGACTGTACATTTCAACAAAAACAGAAAATGAGTTTAGTACGGAAACGCTAAGTTCTTCCAATAAATATAACAGGAGAATCACTGATTTAAGATAAATTGGCATATAGACCTATTTTTCATTTACAAAAGTACACATTGATGTTGGATTTCTTCACTAAATCACAAAAATTGCACATCCACTAAAATAGGAAACGTACGAGATAAATTATCGCGGAAGAATTATACAAAGTTTTGGAATTTTCAGTTTACTAATGGAAAGTTGCAACTTTGTATCGTAATTTTAGTTACCGAAGTGCTGGTTTATTGAAAAAAGAATAGCAAAAGACAAAATTGTTCTACAGAAACCTGAATGCCGTTGTTGGTTACGAGAAACAAGAGTAAGCCCCTTTGGCTGTAAACTACAATATAAGTTACCAGTTTTCATGTAGATAACGTAATACGAAGGAGAAAGTACGTTTTCCTGGTATAAAAAAGGTAAAAAGAAAAAAATACATTAGTTAATATCAGGGACCGAGTTCAAAATTTTGGACTAATTGCAGTTTGTCGATGAAAATATCGATCTGTAAGAAATTTTCTAGATCCACATCTCCCCACACACATGAACTGAAAGCAAGGCAACACTACAGTCGTCACTTCTCTAGAGCTCATGCAGCTCTGTTGTATCGATACATAATGGTCCATTCTGATGTCTGGGGGGCGACCATCAGGGGTATGTCATAATCGAAGAAGAAAAAAAAAAATGGCACTCTACAGATTGGAGCACGGAATGTGTTGTCAAGTTAGAAAATGTGAAAAGGAAAATGGATAGGTTGAGTTTAGATGTAGTGGACGTTAGTGAAGTTCGGTGGCAGGATGACAGGTATTCTGGTCTCGTAAGTACGGGGTTATAAATACAATATCAGTTGGGGTGCCGCAGGAGTGAGAATAATAACGAATGAGAAAATAGATGATGAAAGGTCGAGTATCACTGCTCGAAGTTTAATATTTATTGCGACAGCTGTTTCAGCAGTTTGACATTCTCAAGGGCCTGTGTGTACATAAGAATTACATATATTAATTTCCCATATTATTACGAACTTAAGTGACGAAATTACATAAGAGAATTTCATTTACGTTTACGATGTGGTTCTTTTACACACGCAGGTGCTGGAGAATTGCAAACTGCTGAAACAACTGTCGCAATAAATATATTAAACTTAGAGCAGCGATATTGGACCTTTCATTACAATGACCTTTAATGGCATTTACTTCACTGCAGGCCCAACAATCAGGAAGGAGAAAATAGGTATTCAGGTAAGCTAGTATGAACAGAATAGTGAATGCATTATGCTAGCCAAGATAAGTACTAAGCCAATACTCTCCAGAGTAGTACGAATTTATATGCCAACTAGTTCAAAATGTTCGTAGAACTTATGGGACCTAACTACGGTGTCATCAGTCCCTAAGCTTACAAACTACTTACGAACAAGCTAAGACTAAGGACGGCACAAATATCCAAGCCCGAGGGGGGATTCGAACCCCCCACCGTAGTGGCCGTGCAGACCGTGACTGGAGCGCCTCAGTCCCCTCGGCCACCGCGGCCGGCATCAACTAGTTCTGCTGATGGTAGGAACATTAAAAAAATTATTATGATATTAAATAAATTATTCAGACAGTTAAGGGAGACAAAAACTTGATTGTGTTAGGGGACTAGAAATCGGAGGTAGGAAAAGGAAGAGAATGAAAAATAGAAGGTGAATATACACTGAGGAAAAGGAACGAAAGAGGAAGTCGCCCGGTAGAATTTTGCATAGTGGTCAATTTAATCAGAAGAAACATTTAAGAATCGTGATAGAATGTTGTATATGCGGAAGAGACCGGGAGACACCAAAAAAGTTTGAGACTGATTTTATAATGGTAAGGCATAGATTTATAAACCAGGTTATAAACTGTAAGACATATCCAACGGTAGATACAGACTCTGACCAGCCGGCCGCGGTGGCCGAGGGGACTGAGGCGCTCCAGTCACGGTCTGCACGGCCACTACGGTCGGGGGTTCGAATCCCACCTCAGGCATGGATATTTGTGCCGTCTTTAGTATAATGTAGTTGATAAGTAGTTTGTAAGTTTAGGGACTGATGACCCAGTAGTTCAGTCCCATAAGCTTAACAAACATTTGAACATATTTGACTCTGACCATCACTTCTTGATTATGAACTGTAGATCAAAATTGAAGAAACTGCAAAAAGGTAGAAAAGTAAGCAGATAGAACCTGGGGTTTTTGAGAGTTTCAGAGTGAGGATTTGGCAAAAATTGACTGCAAGGGTGGAAAGTAACACAGTTAAAAACCAATGGCTAGCTGTGAGATACGAAACAGTGAAGGCAACGGAGGACCAAATGAATAGGTATCACCGAAGTTATTGAATTTAATTGATGTAAGGAGAAAAAAATCAAAAATGTAATACATGGAGCAGGCAAAAGAGAGTACAGACAGCTAAAAAATTAGGTTGATAGGAAGTGCAACTGGCAAAGCAGAAGTAGCTAGAGGACAAATGAAGGTTCGTGGAAGTATTTATAACTAGGCCAAAGTAAATGTAAATGATAGAAAATTTCATGTTCAATGCTGGAGAATGTTAAGAATTAGGATCGGAAGTGAAAGGCAGAGGGTTCGACTCCTGGCTAATGTATTCTCAGCATGGGAGTCAGCTACTGTTTGCAGATCGGTATGGGCAGTCAGAGAACACGTGGCACAAGTATCTTCCCTTAAGAGTACACAGCCAACATATAGGGGGGATTGTGCTACGTTAATTAGGAAGTGCCTACTGCCCGGACAGCTACGGCCTTAGGACGTAAGCAGACGGCATCCGTACCACAGTGCACATTGGCCCATGCCTGTGATTGTGGCATTGATTGTACAGGTGCCTTGGAACTCGTGTGGCGCGTTGCTTAAAAAAAATAAAAAATAAAAAAAATATATATATATAAATGGATAAGCTAGAATTCTACACTTGCAGTGGTAGACACATAATAAATCACACAAAAATAAATTTTATTCATTCTGCATAATTTTATTTTCCTTGTCTGCACGTCAGCATCACGCGGACGTATCCTACTTACAACAAGGATTTTTTAAAGTAAGTAATGCAAATATTCTCAAAGATAATTCCCGACACAGGATATCCAACCTGCTTTCGAAATTGCGCTACATAAATACTCTTCAAATCACAATGAAGTGCATGGGAGAGGATCTACTTAACCGCTTTTATGATATTTCTCTACAGTTCCGTTCTCCGATAGCTCGCGGAAAAAAAAGAACACGCACATCTTTTTTTTAGTAATTAATAGGATTTGTTTAGTGAAACCAAAGTTATATCCGCTGTTCACTGCAAAAATGTTATACGCCCTCTGTTATTCTTAATCTATGTGAACGATTTAGGAGAGAATGTCAGCAGCCCCCTTAGATTTTTCGAAATCGACACTGTCGTCTACCGTTTAGTAAGGCCATTAAGTGATCTTAACAGAGTACCTACAAGATGAAATAAATCTTTTGAAGAGATTGCCTAAACTACTCTTCTTCTTCCTCTTCTAAAGTGCTGCTGTGTGATAGTGGACTCTTAGCAGGTGGGACTGACAAGTAGCACTGTAAAAGTTCAAAGAAGGACAGCTCATTTTGTACTTTCGCGAAATAAGGGATGGAGTACGATGGACACGATAAGCGAGTTTTGATAGCAATCATTAAAACAAAGGCGTTTTTCGTTGCAAGGGATCATTTCGCGAAATTTTGACCTCTAACTCTCTCCTTCGAATGCAAAATGAAACGCCCATTTCGCAGGGTCGGGTGAATAAATCTGGAGTCACTGGATTAGAGAAAATGTGTTGCTCCTGCTGACTTCATGTGGGTCTAATACATTTCTGTGAAAGTACAGCCGGCCGCGGTGGCCGAGGGGACTGAGGCGCTTCAGTGACGGTCTGCACGGCCACTACGGTCGGGGGTTCGAAACCCCCCTCGGGCATGGATATTTGTGTCGTCCTTAGTCTTAGCTAGTTCATAAGTAGTTTGTGATCTTAGGGACTGATGACCCCTTAGTTAAGTCCCATAAGTTCTACAAACATTTGATTTGTGAAAGTACAGTAGGAAAGTTAAATAAATGCAGTTAGTTCTATGAGATCAGTGATGCCATGATACTCTCCCTGACTAGCTGAAAACCCGGCGTTGCCTGGGTATCTATTTATTTCCTGTTATCGCAGTCCCTCTACCCTCCATTCTTCTCTCTCGCCCTGTGCTTCTCTTCCTCTCCCACCTCTCTGCCTGTTCGCCTCGGTAGTGTAGTGGATAGCGTGGTGGGTTGTCACGCAGGGGTCCGGGTTAGATTCCTGGTCCGGTCGGAGATTTTTCGCTCGGGGACCGGGTGTTGTATCGTTCTCATCATCATTTCATCATCGACACGCAAGTCACGGAAGTGGCGTCGGCTAAAAGACTGGCTCCAAGCAGGCCGAAAGCGACCCCAGTTGGGGTCTAACAGCCATAAATGCTTCACGGAATCATCACCATCCCTCTGTCCATCTCCTATTTCCGTCTCTCGGTCCATCTCTTCCGTCCATCTTCCTTCAATCTCCTCGTCCTGTCTCTGTTCATTTAACAACTTCAGTTCATCTCCTCCCCCAGCTGCAAAAACTCTAATATATGTCAGCTTCAGTGGTGATCAGTGAAACACTGTTAAAGTTTATTGCGAGGTATCCTTCGCCATGCCCCATATGCTGACTTGTGGGTTATAAAAACACTCTCTATGAAAACATTCATACATAACGAACTTCTAATAATTACTAAAACTGTGTCACAGTCTGTTATGAATTGCGAACACACCAAGGAGCAGCAGTGTGCCGCGTTTTCTTCCTACAGCTGCAGCTCCCAAACAGTAATATTATAAATCTATAATAGAGAATTTAGTTCTGTACGGAGCGGAAACCTGGATCGCTAACCTGAATCACAGTCAAAACCTACAAGCTTTAGAGATGGACTTTTGGAGAATATCGGCCAGAATTTCCAGGATAGAAAAAAGAAGAAATGCCGAAGTAATAAAGAGGATGGCAATAAAAGAAAGAATAGATGAAGTGATGATTAGGAAGAAATTGCGGTGGTATGGGCAGGTACGAAGAATGGAGGACACCGAATACCGAAACTGGTACTGGAGTGGCAACCTGAGTGGAGATGAAGGCGACCTGTGATCACCTGGTTTCAAAATGTAAAGCACACAGTGAGAAGACTGGGCGCAGAAGAAGAGGACACACAAGATCCAGGCACCTGGAGAAATATGTTGAATATTTAGTTTAAGAACGTATGTCCTCGGTGTACTCATTTCCGGCTTAACTATTATTTCAGAGTTAAACCTCTGTTAACACGTTCGCTGCCTTTCACGCTCTGGCGCGTGTAAACGTTACTGGAGTCAGGTGCCGCTCACGCTGTGGCGCGTGCTGCGACCTAGCATCCTATTATGGGTTGTTGTAAACTGACATCATCTAATCAAGCTGTATACTCTGGTAGGCACTCAGGGAAGAGAATAAATGATATGCACTCGTACGTAGTTCCAGATTTCCGCGTTTGCATTACCGGCTACGAGCCACACACGCTTCTCATGATGTCATGATAGATTTATGTACTGTTAATATTGTTCATTTGTTGTTTTCACAAAATACAAATGCAAATAACAAACCATATCAAAAGAACTGAAAACTAAAACCAAAACATTCAGTATGTCAAAACTATGAAAAGATACTGTCAAAATACGATCACGCGCCAGAGCGTGAAGTGGCACCTAGCATCATCACGCCAGAGCGTGAACGGCAGCGAACGTGTTAAGAGGAAAATCTCAATAAATAAAGATATAATAAATTTAAGACTTTTCTCGATTTTCCAGCTATTCCTTTGAGTTTTCTATAGTCTTTTTTCCCCCAAAACCACCCTTGTATTAAAGCAAACAAAATGAAATATTCAAATCGGTCAAGCCATTTCTGAGTTTTAATGGAACTAACGTACAGCTATTATTTTTTACTAGCTGCAAGTACCCGGCTTTGCCCGGGTTTAAAATAAGGTTTTCTGTAGAAGAGTACAAAACCGTTTATTTACATGTAATAAAAGAGGGGAGGGGGTTCATTATCACACGGCTTAGAACAGGCACATGGCCAGAGTGAGATTGGGATGGAACGAAACCTATTTAAGAACCTTCCCCATGTAATTTTGTGAATGTGTACCAAATTTCACGTTATTTGGTTGTCTGGACCTTGAGTTATAAGACAACAGAGAGACAGACAACAAATGCGTCTTATAAGTATAGAGATATATAAAGATGTAACTTCCTCCTCCCGCCTCCCCCCCCCCCCCCCCCCCAAAGAAAAAAAATCTGAGTGGAGGCTTCCCAGTCCACCGAGATGTCCGGATCTGCAGCCCCTCTACGCCCCCAACTTAATCCAAATCTGCCGTCTCAATAAAATAAGAGAAATAGTAGCCAGCACGAAAAGATTAAGCGTTAATTTTACCCAGTGGTAAGAGTGGGAAAGTAAAGCAGCAGCTTGAAAATTCTTTATGTTACCTCTTTCAAATAAATTAGACTGAATCGTACACTAATCACGTAGACGAAGATGTTGAAAATTTCTAGAAGCTCAGTATCATCATCGACAAACTTCGGATCAGTTATTCCAAAGTCTGAACTTAAATCCCTGATATAACCAAATGGTTTTTTTTTTTTTTTTTTTTTTTTTTTTTTTTTTTTTTTTTTTTTTTTTTTTTTGTGACACAATCAGTGACTTTCATCGCCGTATATACGCCATGGAATTCCCTGGCAGATTAAAACTATGTTTCAAACTGTGCCAAACCGTGATTTGAACCTTGGACCTCTGCCTTTCGCGGGCGTTGAGAAACATTCCCTAGACTTCGGTCGAACCATGTCTCCACTTTATCCTTCCCTCCAGAAATGATAGTTCTGCAAGGATCACAGAAGAACTTTTGTGGTGTTTGGAAGGTAGAGGACACGAGGTACTGGCGGAACAAGCTGTGAGGGCGGCCGGTGGGGCGTGCACAGATAGCTCAGTTTTAATCTGCGAGGAAGTTTCGTAGCAGCGCACATTCCGCTGCAGAAAGAAAATTTCATTCTGGATACGTTTTGTTCGTACATTTTTATTGTGGTTTACAGTCCTTGTTAACTTACTGTCGTTTTTCGTAACTAGCAACGGCATTCAGCTTCTCGTAGGACAAAAATTTATACATTTATTCATTTTGAGGAGTCCAACTCTTCGGTTTTAGATTAAGAGTTGCAACTGCTCCTTAGCAATTTTAGACATATAATTTAAAATTCACAATAGTTCTTGATTTTGCAGTGTAGTGGCTGTGTAGTTCTTTTGCTCTAGTGTAGAAATCCATCACTGATGAATTAGGTGCAAAGTAATTGTTGCATATACGTCGCAGCAGCTGTTATATTGATCGGTACAACCTACAATTTACGTGCCATATCAGTTATGGAGAAATGTGCACACCTTCTCGTTATTCGAATCTTGGCGCCAACGGGAACTTCGACTGATCGAAGGAAATACATACAGCGTCCTCTACCGGGCCCCGAAGTTCGTATACAGTACTGGAGAAATGGGAGCTCCGCAGTTAGTCTGTTAGCTCGCCTGCTGCTGATTCTTCCTTTCTCTTCAGAAGGTAAAACGCGGCGTGGATTTCCATAGGTTTTTGCTGTTGCGTGGAAATCAGCTATGAAGATTGCGTTGGGCATCCCTCTTCTTTTATTGGTGAGTCATCGATGTCAATATTGTTCACTAAGTGACGTTTGTCAGGAGGTAGGCTAAATGTGACTAGGAATGATATTGAAACTTTTTTTCTGGCCGACTTTCCGAGCTCCACGGTACTAATGTGAGAGGCAATGCTGTGTTACCTCTAATACTCGTATTTGCAATGTTTTGTCCAGCACTGAGACAGGAAATATACGCCTTACCGCGATAGCACAAATCTTTGGTACAAGATAGTAAATATAAAATCTAAAGAATATATGGTGATGCCAGATATTGTCTCGGTAATTAAAGGATGTTAGGTGCTTGTTCGTAATTCGGATAAAGTTATGGAAAAACATACCGCAAGCCTAAACGCTAAAAGTGTCAGTACGTAAATGACGGAAGGAAAATTATAGCGAAGTAAATATGTAAAGCAGTCTTTAAATTTAATGTTAATTACCAACCAACGTCGCACTGTTGTTGAGAAACTCGATATTAGGCTTAGGTAAGAGGACAAAACTTAGTTTTCAATAAAACTGGAAACCTCGTGACTTGGCGTATTCTAATTGTTTTGCGGGAGATAAGTGTCTCAACAGTAGACGGAAATTTTACCCTTAATTTAAAGGAGGTGCTTACTTTCGAACAGTAAAGTTTCGGTGTCAATTAGCAGTTCTGATAAGCCATTGTTTAGTTTCATAATGGAACTAGAATCCATTCTACCAGGGGCGTATCCAGAGGATTCTGATACGGAGGGGAGGAGCTGAAATCTTAGCCGCATCAAAATCTTGAGGAATGGGGGAGCTGAGTGCTGCGCCCCCCCCCCCCTGGATAGCTACTGTCATTAAATGTCATTTTGAGATAAACCTTCGTCTATTGCAATTTAGCAATCGAATTCAGGGAGAACGCCATTGTATAGTTGTGATCCAAGACTCTAGAATTTACTAAGAGAAAATAGTTTATCCACTATAACCATATACGTTCTAGATGGAAGTTCGGTTAAACCTGGCGCAGACTTGTAGTTTTAATAGTTTCAGGTATCATGCATGATGCGCGTGAAAATAGTTCTTACGTTCATTCTCTTCTCTGTATTTACCTTCTCGACAGAAGAGTGCATCAAACAAGACGTGATCGTAAGCTTTGGGCTAAACTTTCTGCTGCCACAATCATTTGGCATGCGCATTCTTCGTCTCGACAAACTCGCACGGTTATCCCATTTCAACCTAACCTAGACGTTTGGGTACGCTAGATTTCACAAGGATTGAGAGGGCGGTGTTTCTTCCACATCACACTACAGTTTGACGCCAGTTCTCGTCAGACTAGTGAGCTCGCGCTGGTTTGCCGTTGTTTCCCTTACCCATATATAGACATGTAGTGCGTGGCCGGTAATATTGTGGGACGGAATGATTTTTTAGATTACCACTCGTCAAAATAATTAGTACGTAAACATTCATATCTTGTCATATCGCGCATTTTCCGCGTAATCGATTTAGTTGTACGTTCCATTTATCTTTTCACGCCGAGATACTTAGATTGCAAGCATTCTTGGAAATAACCGAAATATCTGTCAAAGTATTGGCCGGATATGTTCTCTGTGAAGCGTGCCTGTGTGAATGGTCTTTCCTGACTAAGGCTAGTTGCCGAAAGTTGAAGTTCTGTGTGAATGAGTTTGTGCCTCTCGTAGCTCGCATAGGTTTTTGAGATGGGTTTTACGCTACTCATATTTATTACAATCTGGGCTTTACATTCTTGGCTATCATAAATATTCTGTAGTTATCTAAAAGTACAGTATCAAAATTTAAAATCAAGACTTCTTACAGGACAGCTATGTTGAGAAAAAGTTAAGAAAACTCAATTGTGCGAGTGGTTACTTCTAAAATTTTTATTCATTACAAATCAACGAAATCTCTATCAAATGTTCTTTAAATTTCTAAACTAGCTTTTTACGTTTTTGGTATCTTCATCCGTTACCGATATCCAAAGGTTCAAAGTTACGTACTTACACGCAGAATTACAAAAAATTTGTTTTAGCCATTTTTTACACTTGGAGCGCAAGTATCTTAAGTATATCACATGGATCAAATTTTACATATTCCGTAGACATTTATCTAGGAAAGACCTGTTTTTGTCCATTATACACTACGTTTACAAGCAACACATCTTCCGGAAGACGAAAACCGAATTTCGTAAAACGTTTTTCGCTGTCGTGTTTACATGGTATAGCCTGAATCGGATTTCCTAGCCCACTTAAGATGGCGGCTGAAAAACAGCTTATTCAGTTCCTGATTTATTAAGGATAATCGCTATTTTTCTTTACTTAAATATTCATGCTCACCCTAACATTTATACTTTTATTTCACATTGGAAAATATCACTCTATCGATATGTGCCGAAAATTCTTAACAAGA
The DNA here is from genome assembly GCA_026315105.1 of Locusta migratoria. Taxonomy (NCBI): domain Eukaryota; kingdom Metazoa; phylum Arthropoda; class Insecta; order Orthoptera; family Acrididae; genus Locusta; species Locusta migratoria. The sequence goes on from CM048755.1 coordinate 689,785,854, forward strand.
AAATACAATCTGACAAGCCAAGAACGCTTCAAAAACGGTTACGTTTACATGGGCACAAAAATAGATTGTAGAACTGGAAAACCGCTTTAGAGAAGTCGATTTCCAGAATCGATGTTGGAGTGTTTACATGACCAACCAAAAGCGGTTGGGAAACAGGTTTACGAAATCCGGTTTTGGGAGCCCATGTAAATGGTGATACAAATACACCCTACAACCTATGTTTACGTACTGGAAGCGCCAGTGGCACTGGGAAATGGTGGTCGGGATGCTAAGAAACCATTAGATTTAAAGAAATATACTCAACGAAAAAGATTTTTGCATATTACAGTTCGGTGTCTTCGCCCGTTAAAGGGTCGATTTTATTTTTGCATTATAGTAGCAACAATTTACGTCAGGTATTGCAACATATTTTAAAGATTTTGCAAAGGAAAAAACATCGCGTAGACTTGGCTTATCGTTAATTTTAGGTAATACAGAGGAACTTATGAAATCCAGGGAAGATACTTCAATTTTATTTAAAATTAAGAGCACAGCAATATTTCATCTCATTTTTCAGATATGGGATTCATATCCTTCAGGCAACCACCTCACACACGTCAAAGTAGGCGATTTTGTGAAAAGCTTTGATTTTGCACATATTCTCTCCATAAACTTGTTGTTCGTCATAACCTGTGTATACATGTCGCAGCATATAGACATTAAAACCTTTACAGATCTTAAATATACTAGCATTTGGGAGGAAGGCAGTTCAAATACATCTGACCGTTCAGATTTAGGTTTTCCCTGACTTCCATAAATCGTATCACGCAAATTCTGCAGTGGTTCCTTTCAAAGGATCCATAGATTTCCTTCCCCAACACTATCAAAACAATCAAACGAAGTGGTCCATCTCTAACAAACACTTTTCTCACGGGGCATAAATTTCTCATTTACAGATCTAGAGAACTTGTCTTAAAACAGCACATACAGCTGTAGTACGGAAAAGAACCAGCTGAAAAATGCCCCCGTGCGAGCACAAGAAAGGAAAATGTTCCTGCTTAACTCTGACAAATGTGGGGGAAGCAAACTGCCTCGCTTTCAAATCCGCGTTTCTCACCAAAAATTTTGGAATTCGAACTAAAATCACAATTATTTACCTATTGTGGCACGCACGCACGCAAACTTTGAGCCAGAGCTTTCCTCGGATACAGCACACGTCCATACGGGCACAAGTCGGACAAAACGGTCTCCGGCTTCCGCGCTCAGATTAGAGACGTTTGACTGAAAGCTGTGGCCGAAAGCTAAGTCGAGTTATTTTCCTATGTGCTTGTCTGCAGCTCAGCAGTCGTTTTTTGAGTTGCAAACATTCGCATTTTTTCTTATAAAAGAAAAATAAATTCCCACGTTAATAAGATCATTACTTGAGAACAGCGTAGCAGAATTGGCTGGGTTTACTTTTTAGGTTCGTAATTGTCAGGACAAGGTTTCAAAAGAAATATTTGGAAAAGTTTCCCAGAAAATTGGAAAATTTCAGAAAAGCTCTATTCTTTATGGGATTTATTTGAATCATAAAGATTCAAACGAAGGATATGTATTATCTTTTATTCCTTTATGGTCCTGTACAGTTTACAGGAATAAAATTCGGAAAATTGCGTGTGAGTCGTAATATCCGGACGAACTGGAAAAATCCTGTTTGGAATGCACTCTTAACTAATGATAGGAATGGCATATTTAAGAGTTAAGGTATTTGGCATAATAGATCTACGTGAAATCACAAATTTTGACTTTCATGGTGATCGGTCAAGGAATGTCTCAGCTTATTGCAAGATAGCCGCTACTGTGAACTAGACGATGTCCAACTTCTCCATGGAAAAAATATAGTTTATTTTCATGGAGAAGTTGGACACCGTATAGTGAATAACAGCGCCTATCTTGCAATAAGCTTAGACTTTCTTTGGCCGATCACCATGAAAGTCAAAATGTGTCGTTTCTCGTAGATAAAGCGGAGATGTTGTACAGAGATGATTAGAAAGAGATTGACTTGAAGGGGGTGGGGAGGTGAGAGATACTGGTGGATGAAGGCGAAGACTGACAATGGGTGGAGGTGGTGACTGCTAAAGGGTAGGTGGTCAGGTGAGTGGATGAGATGAAAAGAGGGGGTCGGGGAAGGGCAACAGGAAACAGGGGGGAGGTGTAGGTAAGAGGAGAAAGAATCGAGGAAGAAATTGTGAATAAATACGTACTCAATTTACGAAATGTTAATAGACATTACGCCTAAGGTACCATCGTTTATATCAGATGGACAGTGAGAGTAATAAAGTGTAGAGGAGCTAACAGAAGACTAAAATACCGGAATAGAAAGATGAAAAGAAATAATTTACCACAAAACTTTGGAATGAATGCAACAAATTACTGTCGAAACAATTAAAATTACATTCCATGATAGCTTATTCGTCTGCGTAAGCAATCTGTCGCAATAGACGGCTCACTAATTTGAAATTAGATTATTTCGTTTCAATAATAGTATTTAAATTTTGTTTCAACTCAAACAAATTTGAGGAAATATTCCTTTGGATGAAGCTCTTGTTGAACTGACTCAGATAACGCACAGCTATCGACAAGGGATCTCAAATAGTCGATATTTCTAGATTTCCAGATGGCTGTTTCTCACAAACGTGCCCCTACTGTTCCTAATCTTAATAAACAATTAGAGATCAAGTCAGCAGCTAGTCTGTTCGCGGATGATTGTCATTTGTCGATTAGTAAAGTCATCAGGAGATCAAAAGTAGCAGCAAAATGATTTACATATCTGCATGATGCAAAAAATGGCATTTAACCTTCAAACCCCTAAAAGAAATCAGTTAAACTTGATTTCCACGATAAATCAAACCTATAGGTCGTAAATTCGACTCGATACCTGGGATTAAGAATTACGAACAATTTAACTGGAAAGAACGTTGAAAATACTATAGGGAAAGCGAAACAAAAGCTACGTTTCATTGGTAGAACACTTAGATGAAACAGTTCTACTAAATAAACTGCCTACATTACTCTTTTGCGTCCTATTTTGGAGTACTGTTGCGCAATGTGAGATACCCATAAAGTGTGACTTGACTGAGGGTATAGAGAAAGTGCAGAGAAGGGCAGCTGGTTTTATATTATCGCGATATAGGGCGGAGAGTCACGGAAATAATGCATGAGTTGGGGAGGAAATCATTAAAACAAAGGCGTTACTCGTTGCGGGGAGATTTACTTGCGAAATTCCATTCACCAGGTTTCTATTCCGAATGTGATAAATTTTGCTAGCACTCACACAGGGAGAGAATAGATCGATAACGGAAATAATCAGATGTTCCTTTTTCTCGAGAATGTAGCGGTAGAGAAATCAGTCGGTTCCATGAAAATTGTCATGCACTTAAATGTGATTTGCGGAGTATTTATGTAGATATGTAACCTGAACTACTGAAGATACCTATTATGAAATATACTTAAGTATTTCGCTAAGCTCACTTTCCACTTTATTCATTAATAAATTGTGCCTCTGTAAAGCCACGGTAGGTCGTTAGTTCAATATGTAAATACAATCGCCAATAAACTATAGTTAGACCTTTACTAATCAATTACATATAAAGTCTGGATTGCAATATTTCTATCTTTCGCAAGATAGTGGAACCATAAAATCATTGAAAATAACGTTAAAATCAGGACCCAACAAATATACTTTATAGAAAAGTAAAGCAGTCAACAATCCGAAGATTGGTTTGAACACCACTATGCATGGTCCTGTTTGGAGGTGGTATGCCATTGCCTTCCTTCGAACTGACTTACCCAGCCAGTTGTAAGGGACCTACAGTTTAACGTGGATTCCGAACCACGGTGCTACTCGGTATTTTTCACATGAGCAATACTGCCAGAGGTGAAAGTGGAAAGGGACAGATAAAAATCCTAGGACCTGGCGGGATCGAACCCGAGACCTTCAAATTCATAGTCTAGCACTCTTCCACTGTGCAACCGAGGCGTACAAAATATTAACATCCCTTGCGGGGATCGAACCCGCGACCTTTGGATTAGAAGTCCAACGCGCTATCCTCTGCGCCAAAGGGACGATACCTGCTGTCGCGCAAAACATTGCATTGATAAACATATCGTTCAATCGGTGATCTTCGAATTTCTTCTGAAATAGTCGGAAAATTGTCATTAATAGCAGAAACAGAGATCCGGCGCACAAGTTACGGAGCGGAGCAGAGGCGAGGCGCAGGGCCTCTGCAGGTCAGTGCACACTTCACCCAGCACACGCAGGGGGGGGGGGGGGGGGCAGCGTAGCTTGCAACACAACGTCCTGCATGTCCACTGCAAACCTCTCGATGCAATTAGATTTAATTCCTGACGCTCCTTCAAAACTCAATTTAACTTGTAATATAATATTTATATACTAGCTAAAAACCCGGCTTTGCCCGGGTATTTTATTCCTGTAATTATTCGGGTGTATATTCATTTGTATAAGGGCTGTATGTAAAATCTCTTGGAATACAATTAGTAGTAAAGTAATACATTAAAACTTGCTGCGTGATGGCGCGGTTTTCCATGAACGTTGTTTGTGCTCATATCTCGTGAACTACGTCTCGTACTGTCATACAATTTAGAAGGTACACTAAAGTATATGCATGTATACTGTCTAGGAAATTTCCTGCGGCTACAGTTTGTAGTGTATGAATTATAAATTGTAACGTCATACCGAATGCCGTAATTTACTCCATAAACAGCGGAGAAGTAGTAAGCGAGAAACATTTTTCCTTTCATCATTTTGCTATGGGTGTCAGCGAAAAAGTTTAATAAATGTTTGAAATTATGTTTAAAGTTTGTTGCAAGTCGTAATGTACTGTTATTCTCATAGCGTATTTATAAAGTCTCGCCGCATTATGTGGTAGTTTCCTGCGATTCCTATTGTTTACGACGTTCTCTCCTGAACCATCTTTCGTATGTGGTTCGTACTCATACAGCAATTCTCACGTAAGGAATGTGTACCAAATTTGGTTGAAATCGATCCAGTGGTTTAAGAGAAATTGAGCAGCATTGTCGCTAAATGCAGTAGTTACACATTTCATTGTTCATAAGGTCATATCTCGAACTATATATCGTATGTGATTCTTACTTACGGCGACCGTGTTCATGTATTGAAGCTTAAGTGTACAAAATTTCATAAAGATAGGAACAAAACTGTACATTTGTATGCAACACGTAGAAATATACGGACACTCTACTTATATGTAAATTCAATAACTGAAAGAACCTTTATAAAACTGCCATATTTAATGGCTGTGCTGCAGTATATGCAATCACTTTTCTTCTCAGTGACACCTGGTATGCTTTTCACATGTCTTAGATTGAAAGATATATCGATATGAAAAGTTTTTGCAAATCATAGTTTCCTTGTTTAATTGCATTTTCACGCAGTGTTTCCTTACTTAGGTCTCTATTCGTAGTTGTTCCATGGTCCTGAGTACTAAGATACGACGTCTGCTAATTTCTTTGACGGCAGCTGTGCTTGTACATCCAGTATTTTTACATTGCATTCCTATTTTGTATATCATTTCTAATTATTACCATCAGCAGCCATCATATTTGTTAATTAGTAAAGCTATGCTAGTATTTTTGCAATTTTTGAATTTATTATAGTATAGCATTCAGGTGGAGATATACTGAAGAGACGTTACTAGCATCTTTGGTTTAGCAGTTGGCTGAAGCTCCACGATGGGGTGGAAATTTTAAAGAAATGGAAGGTCCCTGATGTTAAAATTTGTTGCGCTTCCCTTCTGGCTTCGCTGAACTTATCATTCAGTAGTAACGGGAATTTTAGCTTACATAGTGCTTCCATGCCTGCCACAAAAGTTAACTGAAACCAGAGACTATAGACCATAAAATAGTCTGCTTCTTCAGTTTATGAATCTCGGTGTCTTTATTTCATAAAGTTGATAATTTCCAGCTTTGGTCTGTATCGACAGCATACGAAGAGACACGAGGCAGCTCCACACTCTGCACAGCAGGCGGCAACAGCCGCGCGTGTGCCGCGTAGCTAGAGCGTACTAGAGCGCCATGTTGCAGTGCGCGCGGCCGTCCGCCGTCGGGGGTTCGAGTCCCCCCTCGGGCGTGGGCATGTGTTGTCCTTAGTTCAGCTTAAGTAGTTTGTAAGCTAGGGACTAACAATCAAGCTGTTGAGTCCCATAGATATACAAACATTTAAACATTTGAGAATGACTATCGCGCTGTTTGTCAAAACTGTTGGTTAAATGAAAAGTAGAAAGAACAATTAAGATTTTCTCGACAGGACTAATATGGGGACTGCTTGTTAACATTCAGAAATTTTTTATATAGCAAGAAACCAGACAGCTCTACGTAGTCAGATATTGGGAGCGATTAATCTCGGCCTCCCCTTCAGCCTCGGAGCCTTCATAAATGTCGTCTCCCCAACTCAATCTCGGTGCCACAACAGCAGCGATTCCCATGAAACCATTGAACTGGGCTAGTCTACTCAGCTCCATGTGACCAACATTGCTAAAATCACAGAGCCCTTTGAAGTAGAAAAAATACTATTTACTTTAGCAAGTTTTTGAACAAAGATACTGACCACAAAACTATCCTCATCTGTTGCGAAATAGCAGACACAGCCATATTGCATCTAAAATTTTGCTTCTGTGATTAAATAAGACACAAACGTAATTAGCTCAAACATGTCCTTGGATGATAAAGTACGGTACACCCAAATCTTTCTAGAAATAGAACAGTTACACTGTTCGCCATCTATTCTGCTATACCAGAGTTGAAGCCTCATAGTTACGTGGATCTTCCCCCCCCCCCTTGACGTTGTCGTAAGTAATGAATATTACTAAGGAATATTAGTAGTTGGAAAATTCCATCGTATCTATTGTTAGTCAAACATTTCGAAAGCTGGAGGCGGGCTCCCTGTGCACCCCTCCCCAATGCATGTGAGCTTGATCGGAACACATTCGTGCTTTTTTGTGCTGAAAGAGAATCGCAGAAAGTGACGGTGGAAAAGGCAGAAGACAGTGCCGATGGCAGAGAAGGGAAGAGCATACGGTCATAGTGGGAGGGAGGCAGTGATAGCAAAGATAAAGCGGACGGAGATAGCAGCAGTGGGAGCGAAGAGGACAGTGGAACACACATCAATGGAATACATACCCATTGGGGGTCTCGATCATCCGGAGCGGCAAACTTTAACAAAGAAAAATTCTCAACTTAGTCTACACTATCGTAGTGACCTCTGCTCATTATTGGCCCCCTTTGTGTTACGTAGTATTTTGACAGCTCGAAATTTAAATGAAAATAACGGCCCAACCATTCATCTGACACGAAAATGGAATAACAGAATTTGTAGAGGAGAATATTCTCTACAACTTTGCTTATGTTTTTTTTCATATCTCGTATCGTTTCAGAGATATGTCCAAAAATAACGGAGTTTTGACACCCTCCATTGAATTAAAGAAAACCAGCCGTTCGCAGATGTCACGTGATATTCCACGCCCAGAACTCTCTGGCATACGCCATCTTGCGTTGCGTATTTGATTTTCTTATTGTGACTTACACGTTGTAATTTCAAAGAAATGGCGCACTGAATAAGTAACAAACACGTCGTTCTTCGTACGATAATCTAATGTCTAAAAATACCTTGTTAGCTGTAGCGTAATGTACAATGCGTTGGGCTGTGAGGTCAGTGGTTCGAAACCCGCCACTACATAAATTTTTTCTGGAAAGTTTACGACACTCGTATTAATAAATTTTTATTATTTAGAACATTTTGGTCCAAAATGTTTGCAAAAGCTTAAACTACAAGTCTAAAAGGGGCGGTAAAACGTCAGTGCGACTTTTTACTCGTGGCCATTCTGTTTCTGATGAGGGTAACCGAAAGCTAAGTTGATAGTGTGATTGTTTTTGATGTGCCAGTCCGTGCTCGGCAATCGATATAGACTGCCTAACGAAAATGGAGACACCTACAAGTAAACTTACGGAACTGTCTCACATTTTTTCTGAATTGTGGATATAATACATGGAAAACAAAAGAACACCTATTGCTTTAGCGGCGGTAAAACATTTAAGTGGTGAAACGGTCCCTTCAAAATAGAGGTTAAAATGGAAAGATTGCGATAACTTACAGATTAGTGAATAGATTTCAATGATTTTTGTTATGAAAGTCTTATCAAAAGACGGAAATAGACTTAGGTATATTGGAAGTGGAGTGAATATTAGGGTCCATCTACCCTGAAATACTAATTTTTTTCTACGCAAAATTAGTTTTGATTTAATCGGTGCGTAATTATAATATAAAATATTGCTTTTATACATGTAACTTTTAGTGGCCACTGTGTTTATTCGGAAGTGAAACGCATTTGATTGAAAAATAAGACGCTATCCTTAGTCTCACACCTTTATGGTGTAAAATAGTTCGTATCTTTGACACAAAAGAGCAACAGATAGCATCTGAAGTAAAATACATGAATATTTAAAGCTATTTTCATGCTTATTACCTCTAGCACGTAAAAAATCTGGGTTTGTAAAAACCAAGCTACAGCAAACGCATGAACTTGTGGAAGGTTTCCACTATCAGCCTTTACAAAATTATTTTCCATTCTTACATAAGTTGTAAATGTATTTTGCATCACAACATAAAAACTTTACACAGAGAAAGTAAGGAAAATTTAGTAACTTTAGCTAACACTGCCACAGTGCACATACAGCTTCATCTTCCTCCCTTTAATTATATAAAAATAACAATGTTTTGTAAGAATGACAGGAAATGCAATTGGAATGTTACAACCATTCAGAATAGAATTCTAATCATATCTTTAAAATAGGAAAGTAACCTATTCCCTGTGCAGGAATTTTACAAGGAATGTAAGAGTATTCTTGACTACAAAGTAGTCAAACGGAAGTTCGGGTCAGTTCTAGGGTCGCCATTGGTTAGCGTAAACGTTAACGCGATCGCTCACGAAAAGCAAGATATACGGGATAGATTCCCTGTCGAGCACAAACGTAATCGCCTTTAAATTGTACGGCTGATGTCGTTTCATAATTGCGAATACATTTCTTGCATTGCCGAAGTAGTTGTAGACTACTCACATACTAACAGGCCACATGTCTATAAAAACACAAAGCAAATCGTATCCTAGGGCTGTAAACATAAACATAGTTCTTAGGTGAGAATTATTTCTCAGCCTCTGTGAACCCAACCTGATAAAATGTTTTTGATGCGTAAAATGCATTTACTGACACAAGCAGGTTTCATTCACGGGCTGCATACTTCTGCGTCATAGAATACGAATGTTGATCCCACGGTATGACAAGGGTGTAAATACTTTTGATGACACTGTAAAAAAAATCATTGTTTTACGGCCCATTTTAGATCTGTAGTTTTAAGTTTTTGCAAACAATTTGGACCAAAATAATCTAAATAAAAAATTGTCTGAAACCGTTTTAGGAAAAAATTTAGGTACTGGCGGGTTCCGAACCACTGACCTGCAGCGTCACACTCCAAAGCGTTGCCGACTATGCTACAGTTAAGTCAGGAGTTGTTCTTTACACTCATACCATTGATGGCAGTTGTTAACTGATGCTAATATGGCATTTGTAGACACAATATCATTTATAGTACGAAGAACGTCTTTTTGTTAATTCTTCAGTGCGCCATTGCTTTGAAATGACAACGGGTAAGTTACAATAAGAAAACAATGGAATATGCAACGCAAGATGGTGGATGCCACATAGTTCTGGGCGAGGAATGTCACGTGACATCTGCGATCCGCTGGTTTTCGTTAATTCAATGGAGGGTGTCAAAACTCCGTTATTTTTGCAGATTTATCAAACGATAAGATACGGAAAAAATAAGGGAACAAAGTTGTAGAGAATTTTGTCCTCTACAAATTCGGTTATTCAATTTTCGTGTCAGATGGCTAGTTAAGCCGTTATTTTAATTTAAATTTAGAGCTGTCAAGACGATCGCAAAGGCCCACTTTTAGTGTTACTACCGTAACCTAAAGTGGGCCAATAGCTCTAACATTGCTGTGCCTATTTCCATTAAAGTTTTTCATGTAACTGTGTGGTCTATATTAAAAATAAAACAAAGGAAACTTTCTGGATGAGCCTCGTAATCCGGATTAGTTTTCTGGTGTATGAAAGTGTGCACATTTTATACACAAGTACGTTTTAAACTGGAAGCGTGAGCTACTAACGTCTTCTACCGTTCTTTTAGTTTGGTCAAAAAATGTTGAACTGGAAAAAAACCAGTTCAGCGGGAGTTTCTGTGCGGTTCTAGGCGCCACGTCAGGGATTTTACGGCTACTCGAATCTGAGGTTAGTCGTCCTTCGCGTATGGGTGTATGTGTTGTTGTTAGTGTAAATTAGTTTGTACCGATGACCACAGCAGTTTGATCCCTTAGGGCTACAGCCATTTAATTCTGAAAAAGTTGATGTTAATCTGGTCTGAAGATCTTTATTTCAAATAGTTCACGGTTTGTTTACTGAACAGGAAAGCGCACGGGTGCGATCAGCGCTGCAGAAACCCCACAGGCCAGGTCCTGTGGCACACCAGAAACTGGACTAAATGTGTTAACATGCATGTTGTAGGTTGTAACTACCACGCGACCTGACGATCCGCCGAAGAGCACACAGAGCTGTAATGCAGGCGCCTCGACCAACAGTGCAGAGCGAGACGCATCACCTGATTTGTGGTCTGCTCCTGTTGCTTCCACTGAGGCGCCGCCGGCTGCTGACACAGGAACCTCGCCCAGGTCAGTACTTCCACACATTCGTTTCCACTGTTGCCAAGTGTGAATAAATGTAACAACGTAGTCTGAGAAGAAACTGGAAACTTTAGAAGTACCATTAATTCTCACAAATTTTTTCATTGCTGTCGTGTGTACTCATGTGCGTGTGCCGAACGACAGAATGTCACTGTCCAGTCACTCGTTGATCATTCCGGGGCAGTAATAGAAGAAAGGAAACAGAAAGCTGAAGTTCCAAACTTAACCTTTAAGAAAGCTTTCACGCAGGACGACCGCACAAATGTACCATCATTTGATCAACGTACTAATTCCGAAATGGGTATTTCCGGTGTAGAGAAGCAGCTGAGAGAGCTAAATACGAAAAAGTCTGCTGGTCCGGATGGAATAAAAGTTCGGTTTTACAAAGACTATTCTGCGGCATTGGCCCCTACTTAGCTTGCATTTATCGCGAATCTTTAATTCAGCGCAAAGTTCCTAGTGATTGGAAAAAAGCGCAGGTGACTCCCGTTTATAAGAAAGAGAACTGACCTACACAATTACAGGCCAATATCGTTTACACCAGTTTCATGTAGAATTTGAGAGCATATTCTCAGTTCGAATATAGTAAATTCCCTTGAAACGGAAAAGCTTCTTTCCATGAATCAGCACGGGTTTAGGAAACATCGTTCATGTGAAACTCAGCTTGCCCTTTTCTCACATGACATCTTGTGAGCCATGGATGAAGGGCAACAGGCGGATTGTTTTTCTCGACTTCAAAAGGCGTTTGACGCGGTGCCACACTGCAGACTACTACGAGCTTATGAAATAGGTTCACAGACTTGTGACTGGCTGGAAGACTTCCTAAGTAATAGAACGCAGTACGTTGTTCTCGACGGCGAGTGTTAATCAGATAAGAGTGTATCGTCAGGCGTGCCCCATGGGAGTGTGATAGGAACGCTATCATTTTCTATCTATATAAATGATCTGATGGACAGAGTAAGTTGTAATTTGCGGCTGTTTGCTGATGATGCTGTGGTGTATGGGAGGGTGCCGTCTTTGACTGTAATAGCATACAGGGTGACTTAGACAAAATTTCTAGTTGGTGCGAAAAAAGCAGCTAGCTCTCAATGTAGAAAAATGTAAGGTGATGTGCATGAGTAGGAAAAACAACCCTATAATGTTAGAATACAACATTAGTAGTAAGCTTCTTGATGCTGTCGCGTCGTTCAAATATCTAGGCGTAACATTGCAGAGTGATATTAAATGGAACGAGCATGTAAGGACAGTTATGAGTAAGGCGGACAGCCGACTTCGGTTTATTGGGAGAATTTTGGAAGATTTACTTCACCTGTAAAGGAGACCGCGTATAAAACGCTTGTAGGACCACGTCTTGAGTATTGCTCAAGTGTTTGGGACCCGCAGCAGATCAGTTTAAAGGAAGACAGAGGCGTGCCGCCTGCCAAGAGGCCAACGCTGTGTAAAGTGTGCCGACGTTTGAGGGAAGTGGTGGTGGGGACAGCCGCTACCTGCCGCCTGGTCTGGCCAGTTTTAAGGGCTGCTTCTCACGTCAGCGCCATCACGGGACACCTTACGGAACTGCTGAAAACCCCTGCCCCCGCCACGCACCCCTGCGCGTGTGACCGGAGGTTTCCCGTCTGTATATTTGTCTGACTGGGGGCAACCATTTCGCCCCAAGTGTGTACCTCCACCCATTTACATCTAAGTAGGTACTCTGTAAATCACATTAAAGTGCCTGGCAGATGGTTCATTAAGCACTTTCATAATTTTTCTCTACCGTTCCATTCTCTAATAGCGCGCGGAAAGAACAACTAAATCGTTCCGTTTTCGATCTGATTTTTCTTATTTTATTGGGATGGTCATATCTCCCTAACTAGGTGGGTGCTAACAAAATACTTTCACATTCAGAAGTCGGTGATTGAAACTTGGCAAAAAGATCACGCCGCAATGAATAACCTATCTTTTAATGATTTTCACCCAAATTCGTGCAAAATTTCCGTGACCTTCCCCCCCCCCCTACGGTAACGTGGTAAAACAAAACGAGCTGCCCTTCTTTGAATCTTCTCAATGTCCTGTCAGTCCCTAGAGAGGGTCCCACACTGGGCAACAGTACTCTAGGACACACAAGTGTAATGTAGACTGTCTCTTTGGAGGAGCTGTTGCACCTTCAAAGCGTTCTAAAAGTGAAGCTAACCTTTCGTTCGCCTTCCCCACATTGTTTTCTGTGTGTTCTCTCCAGTCCAAGTTGTTCGTAATTGTAACTCCTAGATATTTGGTAGAATTTACGACCTTAAGGTTTGCCTGATTTATCGCGTAATTGAAGTCCAGCGGATCTTTTAGTGGTCTTGCGTATTACTAAACACTTCTAATTATTTAGTGTCAATTGCCAATTTTCGAACCATGTAGAAATTTGGTCTAAATAGCTTTATTGTTGCTCTTGATCCTCTGACTTCACTAACCGATAAACGACACTATCATCCGCGAACAGTCTAAAGGAACTATTCAGATTGTCTCATAAATCAATTATAAACACAAGAGTAAGGGACGTATAACGCTTCCCAGGGAGGGGGGCTGGACCTCTGACTCTATACGCCGAAAAAAATAAATCAACCCAGAAATTTTAATACGGCAGTAGATAAAAGGGCTTAAGTTAGCAGCACAATTACCCAAGAATACAAGGAAATAGAGGATGACCACATTTTTCCAGTTGGAAAGGAATGCCTCAGTAGCACCAGTGTCACTGGTTTGCAACACACAGCAACTCGTTTCGTGATGCAGAGTTTTACACTGACTGTTCTATCGTGGATGGGCGACCTTGGTTTGCCTGTGCCCATGGTGATCACATTGAACAGTATTGCCTACCTTGTGGGAGCAGAATTTTTATTACAGAGGTGTTAGCCATTTATTGTGCTCTTGAACACCTCCATTCTAGCCTTGGAGTTACTTGTCATATATCAAGACTGAATTGCAAGCACTCGACCAGTTTCTCTAATCATTTGGTGCGAACTATAAAGACACTGTATCCACTCTCAGCAGGTCTGGCTGTTCAGTAGTCTGTCTGGACCTCGGGCCACATTGATATCCCAGGGAATGAAGAAGTCGATCAGCTGGCCAGGCCGGCAACCATCTCACGACCTCTGGAAATTAGCCTCGTGGGTCTAGATCTCCAGTGGGCATTACATTGCAGCTCGGAGTTGCGAAGGGTGTGCCTCGTGTGCCAAACAAGCTTCACACATTAAAGTTAACCACACATTCTATGGGTGTACTGCTGGTACATAGGGTCTTAAAATCACAATATTTCGGTGATAAGACATGCCGTCAGCTGCACTGACGTCACCGTCACGTGTACTGACGTACATGTCTGATTGCCGAAATATTGTGGCTATAGGACACCATGAACCGGCAGTACACCCATGGACTGTTTCAGCCAGAAGTACACCAGGACAAAGTAGTTATTCACAGCCATACGGAAATCTTCATTGAGGTCCATACGTTGGGACTCAGTTGTTCGCTGCCACCTCCACACTGGGTACATACCGTTGACCCACGACTATCTTGAGACCCCACCATAGTGTCGCTCTGTTGCTGTGCTGACAGTGGTCATCTCGTGATGGACTATCCAATTTTAGCCCCTTTGCAGCAGTCTTTGAATCTACCAAGTGTTCTCATTTAGTTCTAGGTGACGATACCTCCATGGCTAAATCTGTTTTGATTTGCGCAGCTGGATTTTATCACTATCTAGTGGCGGATGTCGTAACATGAATTATCAGGCCCCCACCTCTACAGCAACTTTTATTTCCTACGTATGACTGTCATTCTTCCTTGGCAATATTATTACCTCACCCAACAATCTAGCTGGAGTTTTATATAAGGTTGAGTAGTTTAACGACCTCGTAGTGTAATCCTCTCTAAACATTCATCCAACCAACCCATCTTGTTTAAACTCCCTCTGGAAGGCGTCCACCATTGTCGCATTTGAATTTGTCATACCAGACAGTTTCTTTGTGCAACAAGATTCCCTGACATTGAGGTTGTGTAGCCTTACAGACTGTGGCTCATATCCTAGTGGAATGCCCCTCTTTCTGGTCCTGTGTACTAAGTAAAGACTAGTGCACTTAAAAGGAGACGCCAAGATTGTGGTGAGAGGACCCCTAACACAAAGTTTTTAAATTATTAGGACGCACTACTCGTAAAATGCCGAGAAAAATCGATCCGAAGTTTTAGGTACCTTAGGAGTATAAAATGTTAGCCCATTGCAGAGCTGCCGTCTAGCCTAGATGGTTTTCATTTTCTTTTGTTATTCCACCAATTCAAAAACTTTCTCAAACATACATTATTTTTAAAACATTATTTCAGTTCAAGAACGTAAAGGTTTTTCAATGACTGAAAAATATCCATGCTAGTTGTTAGACTTCGTTTTATGGGGTTTAAAGGTTTAAAGGGGGCTTTCTAAGGGTCTCTTCAGTAATGTAACTAATTTGTTAAAGATAATGCAGGTTTGGGAAACTTTCTGAATAATTGGTGGAATAACAAAAGAAAACGAAATAGAAGGAAAATTTGCCAGAGGAGGAATTGAACCCGAGACCTCTGGCGTAAGTCAGTCCTTATTAGGGCAGATGTGCTACACCTCGTTGAAGAGCTCCCTTCACATTTCGTGTTGGTGGGAGACTTTAATGCCCACCGCCCACTATGGGGCTCTCAAACACCTTGTCCGAGAGGCTCCTCTTTAGCGGACCTTTATCACCACCTCAATCTTGTCTGCCCCAACACCGGTACACCGACCTTCCTTTCCGGCACAACACATACTTATTCCCATATAGACCTCGCGATATGCACTCCTCCACTTGGCGGTCGGTTTGAGTGGTATGCACTTTGACACGTACTCGAGTGACCATTTTCCTTGTCATAAACTTCCTGCATCATTCCCCATCTCCTCGTCCCACCAGTTGGAACATCTCTAAAGCCGACTGGGGGCTACATTCTTCCGTGGCTGGTTTTCACGATCAGAATTTTCCCAGCTGTGACACTCAGGTCGAATACCTCAGAGGTTATTCTCACCGCTGCCGAACATTCCATACCTCGTACATCCTCTTCTCCACGCCGTGTCCCGGTCTCTTGGTGGAATGCAGCCTGCCGCGACGCTCTTAGAACCGGCCGACGTGCTTTACTCACCTTCCACCGCCACCCAACGTTGGAGAATTGTATCGATTATAAAGGACTGCGAGCGCAATGTCGTCGTGTTATAAACGACAGCAAAAAAGCTTGCTGGACTGATTTTACCAGTTCTTTCAACCGATTTACTCCCTCCACGGCTGTCTGGGGTGGCCTACGCCGTTTATCCGGAATAATAGGCCAGTCGTCAGGTATGTTTAGGTCCAAAAAATTGCAGGAAACTGAATTTTTGGTATGTTGTTAGGACATATAGTAGTATTAAACCAAGTTTGCAGCTTCGAAATCCTTTTGCGTAACTTTTAAGAGCCAAAAAACCTCGAAATTTTCGGACTTTTTTCTGGTTTTGGCTTATAACTTGTGAAGGGTGGTTTTTTGACGAAAAGTCACTCACACCTCTATTAATGTAGATAAAATATTCTAAAATTTGAGCCCAACCGCAGCTCTGGAAGTCCAATAGTTCCCGAAATATTGGACTTCAAATATTGACTTATTTCTCCAAAAAGTTCAAATTTTCGATTTTAGTCATATTTCGGTTAGGATATTGGCTCTAATCATCCCAAGAGGAATGTCATACAAAAAATTTATAGAGTGGTTATTTAACTTTAAGTACTGAACGAAGTCCATAGGCCCAATAGATTTCTAGTTATCGTTAACAAACGAAAACTTGAAAAAATCTGAGTAGTCAATAAATTGACCCAGACGAATTGCAGTCCTCTTATCCTGTGTACGTTAAAGAAAAAGGAAGAATTAATCGTTGATGATTATTAAATTGTATATAAATAGGTGTAATTATGTGTTAGTGCATACAAATATATTTGTAGGTAGGTATTGCTGTAAAATAATAATAATAATAATAATAATAATAATAATAATAATAATAATAATAATAATAATAATAATAATAATAATAATAATAATACGAAAGCCTCTCCGTGTTTGGGTATTGGTCAGCCATTAAGGGATTGGGTCTTTCGTTCGTGGCGAGGCCTTTTGTTGTGCGAAGGTATCAATCCCCCTCCCGTCCCCCTTACTCGTGACTTTGCGGGTCTTCTGTCCTTCCTCCCAAACTTCTTGCCTCCGAGCCCTTCCTCACTACACCCAGTCTGCCGTGAAGAACATTTCAAACAAAAATAGTCTAAATCTTGACCTTGGTGGCGTTTTAAGTACTTTTTGTTTTACAATACGTCGAAGGTACCCCGGTCGCATGTTTGTTTCGGGGTCGTCGGTAAGGGCTTGCAGAGGGAACAGTGACAGTGAAAAAACGCGGAATTTAGACGATGATAAAAATTAGTCAGAAACGTGGGCTTGAAAGCAACATGAGGTTTTTTGTGCAGTTTAAACGAAGTGACCGTACATGACGCATGCAGGAAGAGGTACTGTGGAAAGTAATGTGTAAGCATTTGTCCAGCGAGGAGATGTTTGATTTGCTCAACCATCGTCTTCGTGTGGAGAAAGGCTGAAAAGTGCGTCGGATTCAAGGCGTCACATTATTGGATATTATTGTTTCCTTTGTGGTGAAAAATGCTCCAAGGAATATTTCGAGAAGCAGATAAAATTGCCCAAATATCTACAGGATGAACTCCAGCAAAGGGAAACACTGGAAGTGAAAGAATAGATTGTGGAAAAAGCTAGACAAGTTAGTGAATGGGAACATCATTCTTCGGCGTCTTTCATGTATAAGTGAACTTGTTGCTACTGAGGGTAAGTACCACAAACATTGCTACGTAAAATTGCACTCCTTGTCGCGATCTACTAATGCAGGAGGTAAACAACGCCGTCCTGAACATCCCTTCCTTATCGAAGGTATGGAGCGTATATATGCATACCCTGCAGAAACAAGACACGAAAACAAATTTTCCATAAGTGACTTGTTTGCAGAGACCTTCACATGTGATTACAAACCAGCCGTTGCAAGTGTTCAAGCTCATCTAAAAAAGCGATTTGGAGGAAAAATTATTTTGCGCAGGTTGGTCCGTATCACAGGCCAGTCTTGATGTTCAGACATTGGACAAAACATTCTTTATGAAAAGTGGTATAATCAGACTTAGCTATCCTGCTGAAGAGCGGCTTAGAGATGTCAAAGCTGAAGCAGTGATTATCCTGCAAGACATTCGTTCCTAAACATTTGACACTACTCAATATCCCCCGTCAGATGCTTTTTTAAAGACGCAGAGGCATCCTTCTCTTGAACAGTGGAAAAAGTGCATAGGACTTGCTCATGCAATCATAGCTGCAACGAGGACCTAATCTTTCCTATCCGCAATTCAAATAAGCTTTGGAAACTATTTGTATAGAAAATTTGAATCAAAGCACCTTGTTGAATTTTGCCACTGTATGGGAATTTCTTGTACATACACGGAGGCTATGCATTTTTAAAAGTTCCGCTATCCTCCGTGGAGAAGTGGCCCAATCAGTCGACAAAGGAGCTTTTATGCATTTTGTCTTAGACAATGCAGATGTGAACGTTATCACAATTGATGGAGAAAATACGTTCAATGAAATGAGTGGTACAATGATCATGACCCCTCACTAATCCGTTCACCCAGACATAAACAAACGACGTTTGAAGTCTGTGTGTGCCGAGTCTCAGGTTCACACACTGCCACACACATTAAAAATTCTTTTATTAGAAATAAATTTGGCTTATCAGCCAGTTCAATTAACGAAGTGAAAATCGTTGAAGTCATTTTGCCAAAATCCCTAGACCTACTGTGGTTGTTTGGAAAAGCAACTAACATGCCAGGCATCCAAGGATGGAATGGATTCATGGAGCAAGTGACCGAAGATCTTCCTTACAAACGTTCAAAGATTGTATATCTCCCTTCTATCCATGCTATCCCAACCGACTACGACACTGTTTTAACATCACTTTTAGAAGCCAGTTAAAGAACAAGCATTTACGGCCAGGAAACATGTTTTGTGACCTACGATCAACCACTGTACTTGAAAGCCCGAGACATTGTAGAGAGCCACCAGCAGCCTCAGCTTGTCAACATAGGGGTGAGACGGAGAGGTTTTCACTACCTCATGTTATTCATGGGGGCCGTCGGTGCCATAATGGCAGGAAGTGACTCAAGGAACGTCTGTTCAGCGGACGTCGTCCAGAGCACACCTCTCCAGTGGCGTAGCAGTAATTTATCAGTTGTAAGTGTAACCGGCTTCTCTCTAGAAGCTACCTATTTTTACTTTTAAGTGCGTTTTCCCTTGAGTGCATTAAATTTATTGTGTGCTCGCGTTTTTATTTCATTCATATTCGCGTTAAATATCTGGTTAGTGTATTATTCCGCCGTGTGAACCGCGTCGCGACAGTCGTGTCTTTATTTTCTGATTAAAAGCGACATATAGTATTTTGATTTTCGTCTAAACTTTCTCAATTTGTAAAGTTATACTGAGCTGTCGTGCGTATTGGATTCACATCCGCGTTCTAACGAACAGTGTAGTTTTCCTTTGAACGCATCGCGACTGTAGTTTTTGTTTTTGTTGGCACTGTAATCATGAATAGGGACTGACTGCTGTGTGCGGATGCAGTCGGAGCTGGTGACACTTCGCTCCCAGCTTCAAGCTGTGTTAACCTCGGTTGCACAGTTGGAAGCTGCGATCGATGGGCGTCGTTGTTGGCCGGCGGTGGGGACCGAACGGACTCCCGTCGTCTCCACCGATCGGCCTGCGGCAGCGACATGCCCTGAAACTGCTAGCAGTGAGGCAGACATCCCACCCATGGTTGCTTGGGAGGTTGCTCCAGTGCGTGGCAGGAGGCGCAAGACATTCCGGGGGACCGATCGTGAGGCCTCAACGGTTCGTCTTGCGACCAGGTTTGAGGCGTTGTCTGCTCAGGACGACGTTCCTGAGTCGGATGGTGTCTCTCACCCTGTCACCACCCAGCCTGCAAGATCCGGGCTTTCACAGAAGGTGGGTTTACTTGTAGTTGGGAGCTCCAACGTTAGGCGGGTGATGGAGCCCCTTAGAGAGATGGCTGCCAAGGAGGGGAAGGAGGCCAACGTGCACTCCGTGTGCATACTGGGTGGAGTCATTCCAGATGTGGAACAGGTCCTCCTGGATGCCATGAAGGGTACAGGGTGCAGCAAACTGGAGGTGATGGCTCACGTCGGTAACAATGTGTGTCGTTTCGGATCTGAAGAGATCCTCTCAGGTTTCGAGCGGCTAACTGAAGTGGTAAAGACGGCCTCTCTTGCTTGCAAGATGAAAGCAGAGCTCATCTGCAGCATAGTTGACAGGACCGACTGTGGACCTCTGGTACAGAGCCGAGTGGAGGGTCTGAATCAGAGGCTCAGGCGGTTCTGCGACCGTGTAGGCTGCAGATTCCTTGACTTGCGCCATCGGGTGGTGGGTTTCCGGGTTCCGCTGAATAGGTCAGGAGTCCACTATACGCAGGAAGCGGCTACACGGGTAGCGGGGGCTGTGTGGCGTGGACTGGGCGGTTTTTTTAGGATAAAGAGCTTCGGGGAAATAGAAAATGGGAAATCTCAAAGGGTTCAGGTGGATCACAGGAGAAATGTAGATCCGGAAACTATCGGTATAACAGTTGTAAACTTTCGTAGCTGTGTAGGGAAAGTTCCAGAACTGCAAGCGTTAATAGAAAGCACCGAAACACACATCATTATAGGTAGCGAAAGTTGGCTCAAGCCGGAAATAAGTTCAGAAGTATTTTCAAAAGATCAGAAAGGATAGATTAAACAAAATAGGTGGGGGCGTGTTTGTCGCTGTCAAAAGTAGTATTTCATGTAGCGAAGTTGATAGTTCGTGCGAGCTAATATGGGTAGAGGTTGTACCCGAAAATCGTAAGAAGTTAATAATCGGTTCCTTTTACCGGCCTCCCGACTCTGACGATACAATAGCAGAAAGGTTCAAAGAAAACCTGAGTCTAATTACAAAAACGTACCCGACTCACACGATAATAGTAGGTGGTGATTTTAATTTACCCTCGATCTGTTGGCGAAATTATATTTTCAAATCAGCAGGTAGGAATAAAACATCGTCCGAAATTGTACTCAACGCATTCTCTGAGAATTACTTTGAACAATTAGTTCATGAGCAAACTAGAATTGTAAATGGATGTGAAAACATACTTGATCTCTTAGCAACAAATAATCCTGAGCTCATAACGAGCATCAAAACGGATACAGGTATTAGTGAACACAGAGCTGTAGTTGTTGTTGTTGTTGTTGTTGTTGTTGTTGTTGTTGTCTTCAGTCCGGAGACTGGTTTGATGCAGCTCTCCACAATACCCTATCCTGAGCAAGCCTCTTCATCTCCACATAAGAACGGCAACCTACATCTGTCTGAATCTGCTTACTGTATCCATCTCTTGGTCTTCCTCTGCGGTTTTTACCCCACACACTTCCCTCCAATGCTAAATTCACAATTCCTTGATGTCTAAGAATGTGTCCTACCAATCTATCCCTTCTTTTCGTCAAGGTATGCCAGAAATTTTTCTCTCCAATTCTGTTCAGTACCTCATTAGTTACGCGATCCACCCATCTAATCTTCAGCATTCTTCTGTAGCACCATATTTCAAAAGCCTCAATCCTCTTCCTGTCCGCACTGTTTATCGTCCATGTCTCACTCCCATACAAGGCCTTCAGAAAGGACTTCCTTAGGCTTAAATCAATATTCGATGTTAACAAATTTCTCTTTTTCAAGAACGCTTTTCTACCCATTGCCATTCTGCATTTTATCTCCTCTGTACTGCGACAATCATTTATTTTACTGCCCAAATAACAAAACTCATCTACCTCCTTTATTGCTTCGTTTCCCAATCTAATTCCTTCAGCATCACCTGATTTCCTTACACTGCACTCCATTACCATAGTTTTGCTCTTGTTAATGTTCATCTTATATGCACCTTTCAGCACACTGTCCATTCCGTTCAATTGCTCTTCCAGGTCCTTTGCTGCATCTGACAGAATTACTATGTCGTCGGCAAAGCGCAATGTTTTTAATTCTTCCCCCTGAACTTTAATTCCTTCTCCAAATTTCTCCTTGCTTTCCTTTATAGCTTGCTCAATGTACAAATTGAATAACATTGGAGAAAGGCTACAACCCTGTCTTACTCCCTTCCCAACCACTGCATCCCTTTCATGCCCTTCAACTCTGAGAACCGCTGTCTGATTTTTGTACAAGTTGTAAATAACCTTACGCTCCCTATATTTTACTCCTGCTTGCTTCAGAACTTGAAAGAGTTTATTCCAATCAACATTGTCAAAAGCCTTCTCCAAATCTACAAAAGCTAGAAATGTAGGTTTGCCTTTTCTTAATCTATCTTCTAGGATAAGCCGTAACGTGAGTATTGCCTCCCGTGTTCCTACATTTCTCCTGAACCCAAACTGATCTTCCCCGAGGACGGCTTCTACCACTTTTTCCATCCTTCTGTATATAATTCGTGTTAATATTTTGCAACCATGACTTATCAAACTGATGGTTCTGTAGTTTTCACACCTGTCTGCGCCTGCTTTCTTTGGAATGGGGATTATTACATTTTTCTTAAAGTCTGAGGGTACTTCTACTGTCTCATACATCTTACGCACCAGGTGAAACAGGTTTGTCATGGCTGGTTCTCCCAGAGACTTCAGTAGCTCTGAGGGAATATCATCTACTCCAGGGGCCTTGTTTCGACTTAGGCCTTTCAGGGCTCTGTCAAATTCTTCTCTCAATACAGTATCTCTTATTTCATCATCTACATCCTCCTCCCTTCCTACAATATTGTCTAGGAGTTCATTTCCTTTGTAGAGCCCCTCTATATACTCTTTCCACCTTTCAGCTTTCCGTAGTAGCGAAATTGAATATCGAAAGTCCCGAAGTTACTAAAAATAGACTAAAAGTGTATTTGTTCAGGAAAGCAGATAGAAACGAGTGGAAGCTGTCTTTCAAGAAGCAATGTATTTTTTTCTAACACTAAACGTAGGTGTAGACCAGATGTGGCTCAAATTCAAAGATGTGGTATCGACAGCAATTGAAAGTTCTATACCTAATAAATTAATAAAAGGAGGCGATCCCCCTTGGTACACACAACAGGTTAGGACACTGATGCAAAAGCAAAGGAAAAGGCATACTAAATTTAAACGAACACGAAATCCCCAGGATTTGCGATTGTACTCAGAAGCTCGAAATTTAGCGAGTATTTCAATGCGAGATGCCTACAACATTTATCACAACGAAACTCTCTCGTAATTTGACTGAAAACCCAGAGAGATTTTGGTCATATGTTAAATATACTCGGGGAAAGTCACAAACAATACCTTCACTACGTGATAGTAATGGCGATCCTGCCGATGATAGCACTACTAAAGCAGAGTTACTGAACATAGCTTTTAGAAACTCATTCAGCAAAGAAGACGAAACCAATATTCCAGATTTCGAATTATGAACAGATGCCGTAATGAGTAACGTAGAAGTAGATATCATCGGAGTAGTGCAGCAACTAAAATCACTTAACAAGAACAAGTCTTCTGGTCCGGATTGTATACCCATTAGATGTCTATCTGATTATGCTGAAGCGATAGCTCCTTACTTAAGTCATATACAGCCGCTCTCTCATAGGATCTGTACCAAAAGATTGGAAAGTTGCACAGGTCACACCTATATTCAAGAAAGGCAGTAGGAGTAACCCACTAAACTACAGGCCTATTTCATTGACGTCAATTTGCAGCAGGGTTTTGGAACATATCCTGTATTCAAATATTATGAATTATCTCGAACAGAACGATCTATTGACCCAAGGTCAACACGGATTTAGAAAATATCGTTCATGCGAAACACAACTAGCTCTATATTCACACGAAGTGATGGGTGCTATCGACAAAGGTTCGCAAATCGATTCCGTATTTCTTGATTTCCAGAAACCTTTTGACACCGTACCTCACAAACGGCTCTTAATCAAATTGCGTGGTTATGGTATATCGCCCCAAATTTGCAATTGCATAGGGGATTTCTTGTCAGAGAGGACACAGTTCGCAGTAATCGATGGTAAGGCATCGACTAAAACAGAGGTGATATCGGGCGTTCCACAGGGTAGTGTTATTGGTCCTCTGCTATTCCTTATTTACATAAACGATTTAGGGGAAAATCTAAGTAACTCTCTTAGGTTGTTTGCAGATGACGCCGTCATTTACCGTCTAGTAAAATCATCTGAAGATCAAAACCAACTGCATAACGATCTGAATAAGATCAGTATGGTGCAAAAATTGGCAATTGACTCTAAATAATTAGAAGTGTGAAGTCGTCCACATGAGTACGAAAAGAAATCCGTTAAACTTTGTTTACAACATAAATCAATCAAATGTGAAGGCCGTGAACTCCACAATTTTGTGTCCCAGCCTCGTCGCCGCTTTTGTGTTTCGTTTCCGTCGTAGGTGTCGGTGGCCGAGTGGAATGAGACCGACACAGGAATATAGATAGCACGCTGGTGCAGGTACGGAGAGGAGCAGCCAGAAATAGAAACACTAGGGTAAATTAGAACTATATATATATTGAACAGAATTTATACAATACTGAACTTTCACAGAGTACTGCAGATACATAGTTGAGCTAAAGTCCTGCCTAGTGCCTGATAGCCAAGACTTCACTGGTGCCTATCTGATTACGAAGGTCCTAACTGGTTGCTATCTCAGTCCCAAGTGAGAGATGTCTTTCCGAGGTGGCCACGAGCGGGGTTGCAGCAGAGGGCGCTCGTGGCTGTCGTCGTAAGAACGCCACGCCGTGCGTGCATGGCGGCGCGCGGCGAAAGTAGGTGGCGCGCACTTTGTACTTGTGCGACACCACACACAAAATACCTAGGAATCACTATTACTTCAGACTTAAACTGGAAAGAACACGTAGATAATATCGTGGGAAAGGCGAACCAGAGACTGCGTTTTATTGGCAGAACCCTTAAAAGATGCAACAGAACTACTAAAACTGCACACACTGCGCTTGTCCGTCCATTTTTGGAGTATTGCAGCCCAGTGTGGGATCCTTATCAGGTGGATTTGACGGAGGACATCGAAAGAGTCCAAAGAAGGGCAGCTCGTTTCGTATTGTCACGATACAGGGGAGACAGCGTTACGGAAATGATCCAGGATCTGGGATGGGAATCATAACAACGGCGCTTATCGCTGAGGCGTGGGTTACTTGCGAAACTCCAATCGCCAACATTCTTCTCCGAATGCGAAAATATATTGTTGACTCCCACTTACATAGGTAGAAATGATCATCAGAATAAAATACGAGAAATCAGAGCTCGAACAGAGAGATTCAGGTGTTCTTTCTTCCCGCGCGCTATTCGAGAATGGAATGGGAGATAAATAGTATAATTGTGGTTCGATGAACCCTCTGCCAGGCACTTAAATGTGATTTGCAGAGTATCCCATGTAGATGTAGAATATTTGCGGAAAATAGTGTTGAAAAAATCCTTTTTATATACGATGCGTTAATAATCATAAATGAGTAATTCTTCCTTTTTCTTTAACATACACAGGATAAGAGGACTGAAATTCGTCTGGGTCAATTTATTGACTACTTCATTTTTTCCAAGTTTCCGTTTTTTAACGATAAATAGAAATCTATTGGGCCTATGGACTTAGTTCAGTACTTAAAGTTAAATAACTGGTGTATAACATTTTTGTATGACTTTACCCGTGGGATGATCATTAGAGCCAATATTCTAGCTGAAAGATGACTAAAATCGAAAATTTGAACTTTCTGGAGAAATAAGTCAATATTTGAAGTCCAATATCTCGGGAACTATTGGACTTACAGAGCTGCGGTTGGGCTCAAATTTTAGAATATTTTATCTACATTAATAGAGGTGTGAGTGACTTTTCATCAAAAACCACCCTTCACAAGTTATAAGCCAAAACCAGAAAAAGTCCGAAAATTTCGAGGTTTTTTGGCTCTTAAAAGTTACGCAAAAAGATTTCGAAGCTGCAAACTTGGTTTAATACTACTCTAATATGTCCTAACATACCAAAAGTTCAGCTTCCTGCAATTTTTTTGGACCTAACGCCATTTTTTTGTCTACGACGACTGGCCTATAAAGGGCCACTCCCCGATTTCTGTCCCGACGTCGAGAACGCAGTCCTTGTGGACCCTGCTGATGTTTCCAACGCCTTGGGCCGCTCCTTTGTGGAGGTTTCGAACTCTGCCCATTACCACCCTGCCTTCCTCCCTCGCAAACAGAGGAGGCACGGCCGCCTTCTTTACACTCTTTTAATCGTGAAAATTACAACGTCGCCTTCACCATGCAGGAGCTAGACCGTGCTCTCGCCCTGTCCCGATCTTCTGCTCCCAGGCCCGATTCCATCCATATTGAGATGAAGAACCTCTCTGCTGCAGGCAAGTGTTTCCTTCTTAGTACTTATAATCGTGTATGGATTGAAGGTCAGGTTCCCACAAGTTGGCGTGAAGCCATTGTTGTCCCCATCCCCAAACCAGGGAAGAACAAACATCTTCCTTCCAGTTATCCTCCCATTTCTCTGACGAGCTGCGTTTGTAAGGTGATGGAACGCATGGTTAACGCTCGGTTGGTCTGGCTCCTCGAATCTCGACGCCTCCTGACTAATGTTCAATGTGGTTTCCGTAGACACCGCTCTGTTGATCACCTCGTTACCTTGTCGACCTTCATTATGAACAACTTTCTAAAGAAGCGTCAAACAGTAGCAGTGTTCTTCGACTTGGAGAAGGCTTAAGATACCTGTTGGAGAGCGGGCATTCTCCGCACTTTGCACACATGGGGGCCATCGCGCCCACCTCCCACTTTATTCAATCGTTTTTGGCGGATCGCAAGTTCTGGGTACAGATGGGCTCTGTTTTATCAGATGCCTTTCGCCAGGAATATGGGGTGCCACAAGGCTTCGTCTTCAGCGTGGCTCTGTTTGCCATTGCATTCAATCTGATCGTGGATTGTCTTTCAGCCGTTTCCGGATCCATTTTTGTAGAAGCTTTTGCAATTTATTGCAGCGCCCAGCGGACGTTTCTCTTGGAGCGCTGTCTTCAACGCTTTCTTGACCGCCAATATTCCTAGAGCATTGCGAACGTCTTCCGCTTCTCCACTGAGAAGACGGTGTTAGTAAACTTCTGGAGATACAAGGAATTTCTTCCACCATCCCTACGTCTCGGCCCCGTTGCTCTCCCATTCGTGGAGACAACAAAAAATTCTTCGGGCTCATGCTGGATCGGAAACTTTGCTGGTCCACACACGTGTCCTACCTGGCTGCCCGTCGTGCCCGATCCCTAAATGTTCTTCGTGTCCTTAGTGGCACATCATGGGGAGTGTATCGTACCGTCCTGCTTCACCTCTACAATGCCATTGTTCAGTCGAAGCTGGACTACGGAAGCTTCGTATACTCGTCTGTACGGCTGTCCATTCTCTGCCATCTCAACTCCATTCACCATCAGGGATTACGCCTGGCGACCGGTGCATTTTATACCAGCCCTGACGAAAGTCTTTATGCCGAAGCTGCTGTATTACCCTTGACTGCTCGGCGTGACACTCGTCGGTACGCATGCCGACTGCTGTCAATGCCCAACCATCCATTTTACTCATTCTTTGACTCCCTCGATAGCCAATATCGGTTGTCTGCGATAACCTTGCTTCCACCTGGAGTTAGGTTTCGCTGCCTGCTTCAGTGGCTCGATTTCACCCTTCCTTCCACCCTTCGGTTGAGATCCCATTGCCACCGTGGCATCAGGACGAGGTTCACACCCATCTTGAACTTAGTTCGCTCCCCAAGGAGAGCACTCTGGATTTGGTATATCGCTCGAGGCTTGTCGAACTCCGTCCACGGTTCGATAATGCCATATTTATCTACAATGATGGTTCAAAGAGCACTGATGGTGTCAGATCTGCCTTCGTAGTCGGGGACAACCTGTTCAAATAAAAGCTCCTTGACCGGTGCTCGAATTTCACAGCTGAGCTTTTTGCCCTCCACCAGGCTGTGTTATACACCCGCCGTTACCGCCATCCCTTTTATGCCATCTGCACTGACTCCCTTAGTGCCCTGCAGAGTCTTAGCGACCCTTTCTCGACCCATCCTGTCTACCGAATCCAACGCCCTCTTCAGTTGCTAGCAGATAACGGCGGTCAAGTTTGTTTTCTGTAGGTCCCTGGCCACGTGGGTGTGCCTGGGAATGAGACAGCCGACATTACAGCCAAGGCAGCTGCTCTTTTGCCTCGCATGGCTACCTTTTGCGTCCCCTCAGACGATATTCAACGGGCTCTTCGCCGGTGTATTGTCGTCCTGGCACAGTTCGTGGATCTCACTCCACGACAATAAACTGAACCATAAAACCGATCCCTACCACGTGGGGGACCACCTCACGCCCCTCTCGGCGAGAGGTCATCCTGGCCCGGTTGTGGATCGGTCACTGCAGATTCGGCCTGTAATTTGCTAACCGCCGACCCTGCAGCGCTGTGCTCCTGTGGTAAATTGCTGACAGTACGACGTTTTACTGTCTTGTCCTAATTTTAATCATCTCTGTGTAGCCCTTAACTTGCCGTCTACTCTGGAGGAACTTCTAGCTGACACACGAGCAGATGCTCAAGTTTTGCATTTTATCAACATGGCTAATTTATCAAAGGTATTTGTTTTTTATCCTTCTGTTTTAGCTTTCTCTTGATACTTTCCTTTCTGGCAGTAATCAATTTTTTTTTTTTGAGATCTAGCGAATATCTGTTCCGATCTGGGCGCTAATGACCTGAGAAGTTGTGCGCCCTTAAACCACAAAAAAGAGGGAATTTCGTTTTAAACAGCCACAGCGGCCTAGCCCCACTAGAAATTTCGTGATTATAGTTTCTTATTCTTACATCAGTTACTGTGAAATGATTCCTTCCAGATCCTGGATCACAGTGAAACAGTTGTTCTTGTCTTCTACCTGCCACAGCATAGCTGAGAGCCCACTACCATGGGCCCAGTGAATGAAGACCCCTCTCTCTGCACCACAGTTATGCTGAGGATCAGTGGTGCATGCCTCGTACTTCCCCCTACACCCTAAGCTCCTAAACCTGCAGTCAGTGATGTTGCTGAGCTGTTTCTTTCCCCACCTTACCCCAGAACGGTTTGGAGTCACCATGAGCCAAGCTTTTCCCCTACTCTTTCACTGAACTGCCATGCAAGTACTGTACCTGCTGTGTTAAGATTCCTTTCCACTTGACTACCAGTCATAGTCTGCATTTGTTTGGGCCAGGCAGCCTTCATTTGCTGTAAAGTGCCTTAGTCCATACTTTCCACCCCCTCTCATACACACACATTGCATTTGCAAGAGAACTTTCTGCAACACAAGAATCTGCAGAACGTCTTGAGTGATGATAGTACACAATAGAAAGTACACTATTTGATGGTGAAGGCTTGTGGACAACAGTTGGCTGCAAGCATATAATTCATTTAATTGAACAAATTAAGAAACAAGAGGAAAGTCAACTTCATTTAGAAAGTTACGTAAATATGAAAGGTTTGCCACTACTAACATTTTGGCTCAGATTGATTTGGCATATAAAATGTGAATTAAGGAAAACAATGAATTAGTTACAAAGAATACACAAATATAATAGTGCTTAATGTTTTGTGTAACTTGAGTTAGCACTGAAGGCTGAGAATGAAAAATGTGATTCAGTAAACCATGGCAATTTTTAGATGTTTTATCTCCTTAGAAAAATCTGCACTGTATGTTAGATGAAAACTTAAATAGTTCTACTACTTCTATATGTGAATGTGTCACATGTGACACAAAATTAACATTAGACTGTGTCTTGGGTTTAAATTGAACTGATTACAACTCTTAATGCTTCCTCTGTTTCTCTCTAGGCAAATGCAACAACTAATATTATGTGAAAAAGTAAATATACTGCAGTATGTTAATTGGAAGAAACCTAACTCCTTCCCTTTGAAAAAATTAGATAATAGCATATTGGCTTAGTTTGGGTCTAAAAGGTCTGGAACCTTTAAACATTCAGGAAAAACTCATTGCTTAAACATATGCAGTGGCGTAGCTATCATAGGGCTAGGAGGGGCAGTGCCCTGGGGCCCCCGCGAGATTAAGGGGCCCCTTGGCCTCCGTGAGCAAATTTCGGAAAAAGTTAAAGTAGTGTAGTTTTTATTTTTATTTTTTACCTTCCCACCCTGCTGTCCATCAGTTCCCCCTCCCGTCAAACTAAGCTTCCCACAGTAGCCGCACTGGGCCACAAGGTGACGGAATATTGCTTCTAGTAGGATCGCACGACTCCGAATATTGTATAAATACATTTACTGTACAGTACTTCCTATTGGCAAGTAAGTGTACATTTATACGAATAATCGGTTTTCCGAACATTCATGTCCCTGAATTAAAACTTCGGATAATCTACGTTCTATTGTATATAATATTTTAGCTGAATTAAGAATTTTACTTTTGTTTTGAACACTGCCAACAAACTTCAAACACGCAAAGTGAAATCCAAAAATTATTCCCGTCTCGGAATATAAACATAGAGGCATTGCTTGTCCGCTAAGACGTGCACCCCGCCACCTGCTGAATTAATAGAATTTAGTGTGTGACAATACTGTTCATGGTTTGACTGGCGGCAGGGGGCCATATTTTCGTGGTTGAGTAAAACATTGTTCATTTTTACTAGCTCCTGCCTGCGACGTCATTCACCTAGTATGGAGCAACTTCGAAAACTATTCCATGGTAGTTGTATCTGTATGTTCTACCCGGGACCAACTGTCACTCGCCAAAATTTCATTCAAATACACCCAGTAGTTTCTGCTTGAAAGCATAATTAACTTTCGCAGTTATCATATTAGAGAGTATGATTAAATATTATCTGCTGCGTACACACAGTAATTTACTTAAGGCAAACCTAAATACTCTTATTTCTTCCAACAGTATTGCATCTGTATAGCTCATAGGTGCCGATTACGGGTATGCTCGGTCGCTCAAGCATACTCCACTGAAATTTTTGGTATTTCTTCTTTGCGTTTTATTTCTTGATTGTAATTAAATTTCATCGATGAACGGCTGACCTTTGTAATACACCGCCGTAAAAAGATTATCTAAAACAGGTAATTGAATTCGTAGGCATTAAAATTCATGTTGACATGTGAGTCAAGTCATTATTTTCTATATAGTCCGAATGTTAATGGAATGCTGCTTGTAAGTTCAATATCGTAAACTGAAGGCGGTAACCTTTGTTGTATTAAATAACTAGAAATGAAGTGGGTTTGGTAAGATAAGATGAAAATGTGTGTACTACTAATTAAACGTTTATGTATTCTCTTAGAAGTCAATTGTCTTAAATTAATCGTGTTAGTGTTAAGTCATGACATTTTTCATCCTGTTTATTGAATAGGTGTTATGTAACAGTGGGTTGTAAACCTATTGGTATCGACAGACATGGTATAACAGCAGAAGTGGTTATGGACTACTTTTGTAATACTGTATAGAAAATATATCTGCAGAAGGAGGCAGGAAGACCATCCGATGTTAGTTTTTGTGATAATGCACACAGTATTCACGATACAGGCACATCATCTGATATGCATCTCTAAGAATACGTTAACACTGAAAATGTTTTCTGTACATAGTACAACGGAAAAACAGGTTCAAATAGTCGTAAAAGCCACCCAGTAGTTCTGAAACGTGAAATTGAAATTAATAGCTGTTTATTTCTTTACCGCATGTTAAAACATTACTTTTCTCCTTTCAGAGATTAAAATAGTTCTAAATTAACACCAGGTGAAGCAAAAAGAAATACTACTAAAATAAAACTATTGCTTTACCTTTGTACATGGAATTGGAAAAATATAATAAATTTTCCCCCTATTGGAAACGCCAGAGCATACCCCAAGATTTTCAAAAGTCGCGCCTGTGATATAGTTTTAGTGTGCCCCAGCGCCATTTTTTGCCTTGGGGCCCTTGGTGTAGTAGCTACGCCACTGGACATATGATGAAATTCTAGTAATGATCAGAAGTCGTAGTGGTCTATAGACTCTGTAACAGTGAATGAACTTAGCGTATTGGAAAGTACCCAGCATCACACATCACTGTTCTTCACAATGAGAGAGAGAGAGAGAGAGAGAGAGAGAGAGAAAGAGACTTTTTAGGCTCTTCAACTAGATCCAGCCTGACATTGTAAATACTGTCAAAGAAAAAACTTAATGGAATGTTTTCATAAGATAGTTTCTTGCCGTATAAAAATCATATACATATTATAAATGAAAGTGTTTGTATGTTACCGCATCACGCTAAAACTGCAGCATTGATTTAGATGAAATTTCATATAGAGATTTCTTATGTCTTGGATTAGGACATAGGCTACGTTTCAAAATGTTTATTAAAAGTTATTTATTTGAAATATATCCATAGAAATACGTAACTGTTGTAAGAAGCTTCTAATACCACAGCAGAGGTGCCGTGTAGTGTGTCATGTTTAGCCGCGAGTGTTAACGCGTCGTGACATAAACTTCCATTATTTTGGGCAATGGTTCGTGTCCTGCTATAGTGAATTTTTTCCTTTATCTTTTTTACTTTCGAATATACAAAAAGATTCTGGGATACTGCCAAAACGGCTTAACTGACATATAATTACATACACAACAAATCTGAATGTTGGCGTTTATGCCGCATTCATTTTCATTTGTTGTAACAAATGAAGTATGTATATAAATTGAAGACTTTAAATAAAATATGCTGTAAGTACCATGGCAAGAAAAAACTTTGACGTTTTGTGTAGAATGGATCTAGATACCACGCCCTATTTTGTGTACAAAGCGCGAACTGCCACGTATAAATAGCGTACGTAAACTGCAACGAAAGTAGTAGCAAATGCACTCGACAGATGGCAGGCAGTATAACACTCATGAAAATATTTCTCAGGACGTATAATGTGTATTAAATTGATATCTCCATTACCATAAACAAGTCAAGGACAAACATTAAAAGTGGCAGGTATTCATGTGGCCACCCCATGTTTCTCGCACGGACAGCTCCCGTGTATCGAGAGCTAGAAATCTCCACGTATACTTGGAAAACAAGACTCCGAAACGTCGTAGACAGGGACGTATTGCAATAGATTTTTGGCTCTCCATCCGTTCCAAGACAATTATATATTGCGTGCTAACAATGTCGCAAACAGTCATGTAGTTATTTATGCCCTTCCTTGGCACTTTGTCTGAATATTGAACCGCGGGTAACACCGCGGGGAGCAGCAAGTTAAAGAGTCTTGGTAATGAGGTAAACTTCACACTACAAGTAAAAACTTAATTCTCTATCAACAAGCACTACAAAAGAGGAAAAGGGCAGTGTGCACCAGCTATTATCAGCATACCACAGGCAGATAGCATGCGGTAGGTTTTTAACTACCTCTTACTTTCAGGACTTCCCATGGCCGGTCTATGCATGATGCTGACGTGCACAATCTGAATGCTGTTTGCTAGTCCATGACATCCTTCCTCTAGGTATAGAGGAAGGAATCCAGAGCTGCAGCAAAGAATGCTGGGTCTTCCGGTGGCTCCACCAGCTCCAAAGTCAGAACGGCCAGATACAGGTGGAAGGCCCCCTTGTACGGCATCCCACCTACCCTCAGTGCCATCCTGTGGGTGCCCCCTACCCAGTGCTGTCCTTCGGAAACAGCCACTGTCCCCCTTCCCTCCTTACCCTTTGCAAATAGCAAGCACAGAAAACAAAATAGTTCATTTGTAGAAATGCAGCTGGAAGTCCAGCCATGTCTACTGTAAAATTGTCATTAAAAGATCTGGGCAATGTCTTACCTTAGCTTGTTTGCACTTGTCAACTCGAGCTGAGGTATTGGCCTACCGAGCTTATTTATTTCACACTTGTTCCAAGCTTAAAGCTGAGGAATTTTTCTAAAATATACTGAACATTATTTTTCTTTGCTAATAAACACCAAAAACATATGAATATGCATATGAACATTAAAACACAGTAACTGGTTACTGTTAAGCGGCTGTAATGAAATCTGTTAAAATGAAGAGACCAGCTACCTTCAGGTCAAATGGCAATATACCGGTAAGAAGTACCCCCTAACCATACACATGCACAATGGCTGCTCTCCCCACCTCTTTTCAAACGGGTAAATATTTCCAGAATGAAACTTTCACTCTGCAGCGCAGTGTGCGCTGATATGAAACTTCCTGGCAGATTAAAATTGTGTGCCGGTACCGGGACTCGAACCTGGGACCTTTGCCTTTCGCGGGCAAGCGAGTTTGGAAAGTAGGTGAGGTACTGGTGGAAATAGTTGTGGGGCAGCATCGTGAGTCGTGTCGGGATAGCACAGTCGGTAGGGCGCTTGCCCGCGAAAGGCAAAGGTCCCAGGTTCGAGTCCCGGTTCCGGCACACAATTTTAATCTGCCAGGAAGTTTCAGGTAAATATTTGTTCCAAGGAAGAGCGTAACTGTCATCTACCCACAAAATGGAGATATTTGCAAAAAGTCCAGATATGTTACTTGAAACATAAGTCATTGTTTCCATATGTTAAAAAGATTAGGTTTGAAACAAATTGCATGGAGTAAGGCTAACAAACTACCTTAGATACTGCAGCTCGATGCTGCTAACCACACGGCTTCATTATCAGTTGGATCTTCTGAACACTTCTGCAGTTGATGCATTTTTAATTGGTTATGATTTTTACCAAATATAACATGTTTTTGATAAGTTTTCAATGTGCCAAAAACAAATATGAAAGGCGGATGTTGCCCTCGTGAAGGATTTGCCTGTACACAAGACATATTATGTGCATATAAAATGTGATAGAACAAAACGAAGAATGATAGTTTCAAAAACACTTTTTCATGTCAAGCTTTTTCTGGGGGTTCACCAAACCCGTGAACATAGGACGTGACACCACTGTTGAAAAGCTTCCTTGCAAGCAGGAGACTAGCAGAAAGTGACTCTTACATAACTACTGTGGCGCTGCCCCCTCCAGACTTCACAGGGAGCCACCAAGATTGTGGAAGGGGAGGTATGAGGCGGGAGTGGGGAGACACAACTGCCACCGAAGGAACAGGCTCAGTAGATAACTGTGCTGAATTTTCAAGACGACTCCTCACCCCATGTGGAAAGCTGATGTCTCACTGCCTGGGAAACCTCACACATGTTATATACAAGACCTCTGCCAAATGGGGTCAAAGGAATGAAAGGCCTGCTTGTGAACTTCCAGGTTGGGAGCAAAATAGAGTAAAATGTTGTGGACCATAGTCTCCATACACTGACTGAAATTAATAACAGGCTAGGCCCTGAAGTTGCATAGCCAAAGCATGGTTAGATTGGCCATACTGTTTATAAGAGTAGCAGAATATGTGAGCTGACAAGACAGAAGTGGTAGCTATAAAAATAGCAAAGAGGGAACATACCTAAAAAATGAAACACACCTCCATCTGAAGTGGCACCAAACAGTAAAGATGAGGCAAAAGCCACAAAAGGAAATAGTTCTCACTTACGGTCATTGCACACCTGGAAAGCCAGTGTTGATGCAGACCCTGCTTGTAATCAGACCAAACCTCAACATTTTGATGAAAAGTTGGAAACAAAGGAACAGGCATAGAAGACCACAAATTGACTTGTTGTAACAGTCAATCAAGGTGTCAATAGATGAGGTGATGGAGGTTTTCTGTTAATCCAAAACCTCCAGCAACAACCAAAGATTCAACAACATAACATGAAGTTGCTCTCTCATGGCATCAAACAGAAAGACACAAGAGACAAATATCTTCACCACTGCAGTAAACAACACTGTGCTTCATGTAAACACTTAATTTTTAAACTACTCCACACTACAGAGGCCAAGGCTGGTTGTCATGACCTTCAGTGGCCAGGCCACATACTAATGTGGGTTGGCCAGCGCGAGTTGACATACAATGCTGGCATGAACAATGTAAATGCCATGCTTACTAGTCCATAACAGGTAATTTAGAGCAGTGATACATTTAGTCATTACATCAGTTTGAGCATTCTACTTTCCTTGTGGAACATTCCTTTGAAGAATCATTCACTGAAATGCCCAAAACATTGCAATATTCCACTATGTTGTTTTAAACAGCAGAAGCAGAGCTCCTTTTCAGCACTTTAAAAATAATTAAATCCTTCCTTAGGAATAGTATGAGTAAGGATGGTTGAACTCACTGGCTACTCATTCTTTTCATGAGGAGGAAATAAGTGAAATTACAAACTTCTAAAAGAGTAATTAACATTATTCAATAAGAATAGTTGTGTACAATTATAAACAACCTGTCAGGATACAGACCTGATTAATGTGCTAGTTAGGCTAAAAGTTGTTTTCGTGCATTTTATCTAAGCTAAGTTTTTACCTTGGTCATAAGACAGAAGCAGGTGTTTCTTGTGCATTCCTAATAAGTCACATGCTTCTCCCACAGTTACACCATTTTTCATTTGCCATCATAATCAAACCACAGAAGTACAAATCGAATAAGTATAAACATCAACATTGGATTAAAACTGAATTTCACCAGCTTTCACAAACAGCTCATCCCTAAAGTTATTGAATAGTCATCACAGCATAACTTCAGACACAGAAAACCAGACCACACAAACTGCAATACTAAATGATGTAATCTCCCCCACCCCCACCCAAAACAATTAATTTTTTTTAAAAATGGTGATTCATGCTTATGTACATTTTAATATCTAGTGTCAAGTGGACTGTACCTGTAAAATTACCATACTTATGTTTTAAGTGTCAAAGTATTATGACATAAATGAGTTGTAAAATGAACATGTAGTGGTGATAAGTTGGCACCACTCATCTAGAAGGGGAACAAGAGCAAGAAGGTGATGGACAGCTGCTAGCCAATCAAACAGCAGTTGAGAGCAGCACCTATGAACAAGACAAAAGTTCTGCTCACTTCTGGAAAGGCCACTTCCCCATGTCTGCACTTCATTTCCACACTGGGATGAGAGGACATGCACATAGATGGGATAGGAAAGACTCAACGGTTGACAAGCTATAGGATGAGACACCATACTCTTAACACAGTCTTAGTCAAGAGGTCACACAGACATAAACAATGAGTATTGTAAAAGATAGTTATGCATGGATACCAGCTCACATCAAAGTTAGGTAATTGTTTTTTCATATTAATAAATTTTGTGTTAAACTAACTTTGCCACGGTGGAGTAGCCGAGCGGTCTAAAGTCTCGCTGCGGAGTGCACGGTTGCTCTCTGTAGAGGTTAGTTGTGTGTCTGTCTGTGTGTCTGTCTGTGTGTCTGTCTGTGTGTCTGTCTGTGTGTCTGTCTGTGTGTCTGTCTGTGTGTCTGTCTGTGTGTCTGTCTGTGTGTCTGTCTGTGTGTCTGTCTGTGTGTCTGTCTGTGTGTCTGTCTGTGTGTCTGTCTGTGTGTCTGTCTGTGTGTCTGTCTGTGTGTCTGTCTGTGTGTCTGTCTGTGTGTCTGTCTGTGTGTCTGTCTGTGTGTCTGTCTGTGTGTCTGTCTGTGTGTCTGTCTGTGTGTCTGTCTGTGTGTCTGTCTGTGTGTCTGTCTGTGTGTCTGTCTGTGTGTCTGTCTGTGTGTCTGTCTGTGTGTCTGTCTGTGTGTCTGTCTGTGTGTCTGTCTGTGTGTCTGTCTGTGTGTCTGTCTGTGTGTCTGTCTGTGTGTCTGTCTGTGTGTCTGTCTGTGTGTCTGTCTGTGTGTCTGTCTGTGTGTCTGTCTGTGTGTCTGTCTGTGTGTCTGTCTGTGTGTCTGTCTGTGTGTCTGTCTGTGTGTCTGTCTGTGTGTCTGTCTGTGTGTCTGTCTGTGTGTCTGTCTGTGTGTCTGTCTGTGTGTCTGTCTGTGTGTCTGTCTGTGTGTCTGTCTGTGTGTCTGTGTGTGTGTCTGTGTGTGTGTCTGTGTGTGTGTGTCTGTGTGTGTCTGTGTGTGTGTGTCTGTGTGTGTGTGTGTGTGTGTGTGTGTGTGTGTGTCTGTGTGTGTGTGTGTGTCTGTGTGTGTGTGTGTGTCTGTGTGTGTGTGTGTGTCTGTGTGTGTGTGTGTGTCTGTGTGTGTGTGTGTGTGTGTGTGTGTGTGTGTGTGTGTGTGTCTGTGTGTGTGTGTGTGTGTGTGTGTGTGTCTGTGTGTGTGTGTCTGTGTGTGTGTGTGTGTGTCTGTGTGTGTGTGTGTGTCTGTGTGTGTGTGTGTGTGTGTCTGTGTGTGTGTGTGTGTGTGTCTGTGTGTGTGTGTGTGTGTGTCTGTGTGTGTGTCTGTGTGTGTGTGTGTGTGTCTGTGTGTGTGTGTGTGTGTCTGTGTGTGTGTGTGTGTGTCTGTGTGTGTGTGTGTGTGTCTGTGTGTGTGTGTGTGTGTCTGTGTGTGTGTGTGTGTCTGTGTGTGTGTGTGTGTCTGTGTGTGTGTGTGTGTGTGTGTGTCTGTGTGTGTGTGTGTGTGTGTGTGTGTGTGTGTGTGTGTGTGTGTGTGTCTGTGTGTCTGTGTGTGTGTGTGTGTGTCTGTGTGTGTGTGTGTGTCTGTGTGTGTGTGTGTGTGTGTGTGTGTTGTGTGTGTGTGTGTGTGTGTGTGTGTGTGTGTCTGTGTGTGTGTGTGTGTGTGTGTGTGTGTGTGTCTGTGTGTGTGTGTGTGTGTGTGTCTCTGTGTGTGTGTGTGTCTCTGTGTGTGTGTGTGTGTGTGTCTCTGTGTGTGTGTGTGTGTGTGTCTCTGTGTGTGTGTGTGTCTCTGTGTGTGTGTGTGTCTCTGTGTGTGTGTGTGTCTCTGTGTGTGTGTGTGTGTGTGTCTCTGTGTGTGTGTGTGTGTGTGTGTCTCTGTGTGTGTGTGTGTGTGTGTGTCTCTGTGTGTGTGTGTGTCTCTGTGTGTGTGTGTGTGTGTGTCTCTGTGTGTGTGTGTGTGTCTCTGTGTGTGTGTGTGTGTGTGTGTCTCTGTGTGTGTGTGTGTGTGTGTGTCTCTGTGTGTGTGTGTGTGTGTGTGTCTCTGTGTGTGTGTGTGTCTCTGTGTGTGTGTGTGTGTCTCTGTGTGTGTGTGTGTGTCTCTGTGTGTGTGTGTGTGTGTGTCTCTGTGTGTGTGTGTGTGTGTGTCTCTGTGTGTGTGTGTGTGTCTCTGTGTGTGTGTGTGTGTCTCTGTGTGTGTGTGTGTGTGTCTCTGTGTGTGTGTGTGTGTGTCTCTGTGTGTGTGTGTGTGTCTGTGTGT
Source organism: Locusta migratoria (assembly GCA_026315105.1). Classification (NCBI taxonomy): domain Eukaryota; kingdom Metazoa; phylum Arthropoda; class Insecta; order Orthoptera; family Acrididae; genus Locusta; species Locusta migratoria. The sequence goes on from CM048755.1 coordinate 689,824,899, forward strand.
GTGTGTGTGTCTGTGTGTGTGTGTGTGTCTGTGTGTGTGTGTGTGTCTGTGTGTGTGTGTGTGTCTGTGTGTGTGTGTGTGTCTGTGTGTGTGTGTGTGTCTGTGTGTGTGTGTGTGTCTGTGTGTGTGTGTGTCTCTGTGTGTGTGTGTGTCTCTGTGTGTGTGTGTGTCTCTGTGTGTGTGTGTGTCTCTGTGTGTGTGTGTGTGTCTTTTTTTTTTTTTCCTTAGGTTACGTCACCTAGGTTTAAGTAGCTTGTAAGCTACGGACTGATGACCACGCAGTTTGGTCAGATTTACATTTGAACTTTTTTAAAACTAACTTTGCATGGGAAGCTGAACTCACTCCATACAGACTGCCCTATGGTGAATAAAGGTGTAGCCACAGAAAGCTACAACACACTTCCAAACAATTCCAGTACACAGTATGGTAACTTTTTTTTTTCTCTTCCTGGGCCCCACCAATGAAAGAAGCACAAGCCACTACTGACAGAATTAAAAATCTGTGTCAACTATGACTGCTGTAAAGTTTTTTTGAGTGCTTCAGTGAATCAACAGTTAATGCAATAGGGATGAGAGCAGATGTCACCACATCTACAATTGCTAAGGAGACTATATTTAATATAACTCCAGAAATAAAACCCCCCAGGGGGCCCACAGTTCTTTTGTGGGTACGTGTGTGGCGCGCACGGGGCCCCGAGCCGGAGCAGCCTTTCTTCTGCCCCAGGCTGCTTCACTTTCCCTCCCGGTTTATGCCTTCGCCCGGAGACGGGCATATTTCGTGAGATACGGTGGTTCTTGTTGTGGTTTTTCTTCCTTCGTTCCTTCCTTTCTTACCCTTCGTTTTCTGTCTTTCTCTCCTTGAACTCTCCTAGCCTTCTTCTCCTCATTAGTCTCCGCCTCGGCGTTTGAGACACTTCTTTTCTTTCCTTCTTTCTCTTCCTTTCCTATCCTCTTCTTCTTTCCTCCCTGTGCGTGTCTGAAGGCCGACCCACGCATTATCGTGCGTAGCAGGTGACGGGGTAACGCGTAATTCCCCGCCCCGGGTAGACAAGTAAGGCACGTACGTACCCCCTGGTAAAGGCCAGGCCCAGGGAGGGGTGATTACCCGAGCTGGTACCTTCCGAACGTGCCGATTGGTCCCTCCGTCAGTTCTCGGGAGGTGTGACCTGAGGTGTGAACAATCACCTAAGGCGGGTAAGCCCTCGGAGAGGGCCCCCACTAGGAAGGAGCGCGCCATCGGAGACGCCGGTAATCACGGGGGACACTTCCGCGATGACTTCCTTATCTTCTTTCGTGACGTTGACCCACAAACGTAAGTTAGACTCGCCTCAGCCTCAAAAGACTCTGCCTAATGTGCCTAAATTTCTGGTTGTCTCTCGCACCGACGGAAAGGATTTCAATTCTGTCAATCCTTTCGTTATACAGAAAGGTGTAGATGCAATTGCTGGCCCTGTTAAAACCTGTTCACGTCAGCGCAATGGCACATTGCTGCTGGAAGTGGACAGTGCCTTCCAAGCCCAAAAACTTATACGTACTACGTTGTTGCACACGTTTCCCGTTAAGGTAGAAGCACACCGCACACTCAACTCGTCAAGGGGGGTAGTTTTTACGAGATCCCTTGACGGGCTGTCTGATGAAGACATCCAATCGTATATGTCCGATCAGGGTGTGACAGCCGTCCACAGGGTGATGAAAAAGGTCGATACCCAATTGACACCGACTCGTACTGTGTTTTTGACGTTCGACAGAGTTGACCTCCCGTCGAAGGTCAAAGCAGGGTATGAAGTCATCTCTGTCCGACCTTATGTGCCTAACCCAACGCGCTGTTTTCAGTGCCACAGGTACAATCATACCCGTGAACATTGCCCAAATGCAGCAAAGTGTGTCACTTGTGGTAGGGACGCCCATGAGGGGGATTGCCCACCTCCGTCCCCTCACTGCCTAAACTGCAACGGTGACCATGCGGCTTCCTCTCGCGACTGTCCTGTATACAAGGATGAGAAGGTAATCCAGCAAATCCGGGTTACGGAGAAGGTATCAACATCTGCCGCTCGTAAGTTGTTGGCGAGTCGAAAGCCCACTGTCCTCCCAGCGGGTACATACAGTAAGGTACTCACCTCACCTCGACCTACCAAAGATTCCAGTACCCAGACATGTGATTTCACTTTCGCTGACACAGTTGTGCGATCCGCCAGCCCGAAGATTGCCCGTTCCACGTCCCCGCTTCCTCCTGCTGCTTCTAAGGTACAGTCTTCGTCAACATCTAGTAAACCGCGGGCACCTAAACAAGATGCCCGGACCTTGAAAAAGGAACCCGTCCGTGAGGATTTTCTGCGTTCTCAGGCTTCCCAACCGTCAACTGCCTCTTCCCGCCGTCACTCTTCCAGAAGAGCTGACAAGAAAAAGAGTTCCTCTCCTTCCCCGCCGAGGCGTGACCCATCTGTCGCGCCGTCCAACAGTTGCCGGCCTCGGCCGTCTTCTGTTTCACCGGGACGCTCCGTTTGCCGGGCGCCCGGCCCTTTACCGGCGGTGGAAACTGCCCCTCCTGATCAACTCAGGGAGGTGGCAGGCGCGTCGGTCGAACCTATGGACCACGACCCTTTGCCCCTGGACAGCGATAGCAGTGCTCCCTCGAAATCCGGTCCTCAGCGGCCGTCGAGGTGACCCCGCTCGCTACTTGGTTTTTATCCTTATTTCTTCTCTCATTTTTATCATGGCGCTCCTTCAATGGAACATTCGCGGCATTCGTTCTAATCGGGAGGAGTTAAAATTACTCCTTCGATTGCACTGCCCGCTTCTAGTCTGCCTCCAGGAAACTAAGTTGCGTCCACGTGATCGTGCAGACTTTCCACACTACACCTCTGTGCGGTTCGACCTGCCACCCGTGGAAGGTGTCCCAGCCCATGGAGGGGTTCTGATGCTCCTTCGAGACGACGTCTATTTCCATCCCATTTCCTTGCACACTCACCTACAGGCAGTTGCCGTCCGCATCACCTTATCCACATTTACCTTCTCCCTCTGTAATATATATTCGCCATCGTCATCTGCCCTTACTAGGGCAGATTTGCTAAACCTTGTTGACCAGCTCCCTTCACCTTTCGTGTTGGTAGGCGACTTTAATGCCCACCACCCCCTATGGGGCTCTCCGGCACCTTGTCCGAGAGGCTCCCTTTTGGTGGACATTCTCCACCACCTCGATCTTGTCTGCCTCAACACTGGTGCACCGACCTTCCTTTCTGACACAACACACACTTACTCCCATATAGACCTCGCAATATGCACTCCTCAGCTTGCCGGTCGGTTTGAGTGGTATGCACTTTCTGACACGTACTCGAGTGACCATTTCCCTTGTATCATCCACTTCCTACATAATTCCCCATCTCCACGTCCCACCAGTTGGAACATTTCTAAAGCCGACTGGGGGCTTTATTCTTCCATGGCTGTTTTTCACAATCAGAATTTTCCCAACTGTGACAGTCAGGTCGAATACCTCACAGAGGTTATCCTCACTGCTGCTGAACGTTCCATACCTCGTACATCCTCTTCTCCACGTCGTGTCCAGGTCCCTTGGTGGACTGCAGCCTGCCGCGACGCGCTTCGAGCCCGGCGCCGTGCTTTACGCACCTTCCGCCGCCACCCAACTTTGGAGAATTGCATCAATTACAAACGTATGAGAGCGCAGTGCCGTCGTATCATAAACGACAGCAAGAAAGCTTGCTGGACAGCTTTTACTAGTTCTTTTAACCGTTTTACTCCCTCCACGGTTGTCTGGGGTGGCCTACGCCGTTTGTCCGGCATCAAGGTCCACTCCCCGATTCCTGGCCTGACCGTGGAGAACGCGGTCCTCGTGGACCCAGCTGATGTTTCAAACGCATTGGGTCGTTTCTTTGCGGAGGTTTCGAGCTCTGCCCTTTACCACCCTGCCTTTCTCCCTCGCAAACAGGAAGAGGAGGCACGGCCGCCTTCTTTCCGTTCTTTTAATCGGGAAAATTATAACGTCGCCTTCACCATGCAGGAGCTAGATCGTGCCCTCGCCCTGTCCCGGTCTTCTGCTCCCGGGCCCGATTCCATTCACATTGAAATGCTGAAGAACCTCTCTCCTGCGAGCAAGTGCTTTCTTCTTAGTACCTACAATCGCATATGGACTGAAGGTCATGTTCCCACAAGTTGGCGTGAAGCCATTGTTGTCCCCATCCCCAAACCAGGGAAGGACAAACACCTTCCTTCCAGTTATCGTCCTATTTCTCTGACGAGCTGCGTCTGTAAGGTGATGGAACGCATGGTTAACGCTCGGTTGGTCTGGCTCCTCGAATCTCGCCGCCTCCTGACTAATATCCAATGCGGTTTTCGTCGACACCGCTCTGCTGCTGACCACCTCGTTACGTTGTCGACCTTCATTATGAACAACTTTCTGAAGAAGCGTCAAACAGTAGCCGTGTTCTTCGACTTGGAGAAGGCATACGATACCTGTTGGAGAGCGGGCATTCTCCGCACATTGCACACATGGGGCCTTCGGGGCCGCCTTCCTCTTTTCATTCAAGCGTTTTTGGCGGATCGCAAGTTCCGGGTGCGGGTGGGCTCTGTTTTGTCAGATACCTTTTGCCAGGAGAATGGGGTACCACAGGGCTCCGTCTTGAGTGTGGCGCTCTTTGCCATTGCAATCAATCCAATCGTGGACTGCCTTTCAGCCGACGTCTCCGGATCTCTTTTTGTTGACGATTTCGCAATTTATTGTAGCGCCCAGCGGACGTGTCTCTTGGAGCGTTCTCTCCAACGCTGTCTTGACCGTCTGTATTCCTGGAGCATCGCAAACGGCTTCCGATTCTCCACTGAGAAAACTGTGTGTATCAATTTCTGGAGATACAAGGAATTTCTTCCACCTTCTCTACGTCTCGGCCCCGTTGCTCTCCCTTTCGTGGAGACTACAAAATTCTTGGGACTCATGTTGGATCGGAAACTTTGCTGGTCCCCACACGTGTCCTACCTGGCTGCCCGTTGTGCCCGATCCCTTAACGTTCTTCGTGTCCTCAGTGGCACGTCATGGGGAGCGGATCGTACCGTCCTGCTTCACCTTTACCAGGCCATTGTTCAGTCGAAGCTCGACTATGGAAGCCTTGTATACTCTTCAGCACGGCCGTCGATTCTCCGCCGTCTCAACTCTATCCACCATCGTGGATTACGTTTGGCGACCGGTGCATTTTATACCAGCCCTGTTGAAAGTCTGTATGCCGAGGCTGCTGTATTACCCTTGACCAATCGACGTGACATACTCTTGTGTCGGTACGCGTGCCGCCTACGGTCGATGCCCAACCATCCATCTTACAGATTATTTTTTGACGACTCACTCGATCGCCAATATCAGTTGTCTGCGATTGCCTTGCTTCCACCGGGAGTTCGGTTTCGCCGCCTGCTACAGTGGCTCGATTTTACCCTTCCTTCCACCCTTCGGTTGAGCGAAAGCCCATTGCCACCGTGGCATCAGGCCCAGGTTCACACACATCTCGAACTTAGTTCGCTCCCCAAGGAGAGCACTCCGGATTTGGTATTCCGCTCGAGGCTTGTCGAACTCCGTTCGCGGTTCGATAATGCCGTATTTATTTACACTGATGGTTCCAAGAGCACTGCCGGTGTCGGATCTGCCTTCGTCGTCGGGGACAACCGTTTCCAATACAAGCTCCCTGACCGGTGCTCAAACTTCACGGCTGAGCTTTTCGCCCTCCACCAGGCCGTTTTGTATACCTGCCGCCACCGCCACCCTTTCTATGCCATATGTTCTGACTCCCTTAGTGCCCTGCAGAGTCTTAAGGACCCTTTCTCGAACCATCCTCTCGTGTATCGGATCCAACGCTCCCTCCAGTTGCTGGCTGTTGACAGCTGTCACGTTTCTTTCCTGTGGGTTCCTGGCCATGTGGGTGTGCCCGGGAATGAGGCCGCCGACACAGCAGCCAAGGCAGCAGCTCTTTTGCCTCGCATGGCTACCTTTTGCGTCCCATCGGACGATGTTCAACGGGCTCTTCGCCGGAGTATCGTGTCGCAATGGCACAGTGTGTGGCTTTCACTGTACAATAATAAATTGCGAACTGTCAAACCGATCCCGACCGCTTGGAGGACATCCTCACGCCCCTCTCGGCGGGAGGAGGTCATCCTGGCTCGGTTGCGGATCGGTCATTGCCGTTTCAGCCACCGTCACTTGCTATCCGCCGACCCTGCACCGCTGTGCTCCTGCGGTGAACTGCTGACAGTGCGACATGTTTTACTGACTTGTGTTAATTTTAATCATCTCCGTGTAGCCCTTCACTTTCCGTCTACTCTGGAGGCAATTTTAGCTGATGACACACGAGCAGCTGCTCGAGTTTTGCGTTTTATCAACTTGGCCAACTTATCCAAGGATATTTAACCCTTTTAATTGTCTTTTATCTTTCGTTTTTAGCCTCTTCTGGAAGTTCTGACAGTCCCCATTTTTTTTGAGGCCATAGCGAATCTATGTTTTTGACTGGGCGCTAATGACCATAGAAGTTGTGCGCCCTAAAACCACAAAAAAAAAAAAAAAAAAAAAAAATCCAGAAATAAAAAAAATAAATTGAGAGAATATGAATTACATCAATTGCCACTTAAGACTTGAGCTATTCTAGAAATCTTAAAATGCCTGAAGCAGGTATCTTACCCACTATTGATGACAATTTTAATAAAGATTTAAAATTCAGTATAATAATACATATGTTTTATTCATAATTTTGTACTAGCACCAATCTGCATTTTTCACATACATACCATTTCCCAACAGTAATGGAAGCAATAAATAATTCAATCTCGTGAACTACTGGGAATTGACTCCTGACATTGGTGTAAGTAGGCAGATTTTTAGCAGCTTAGTGTAAATATTAGTTACCTATACTTTATATTTTTATTCAACTAAGACAGTTATATTTCATCACTGTTTGTATAAAGTGTGATGATAAATGAGCACTTTTGCACTGTTTTGCTCCTCAGGTCCCTGTAACACAATTTATGGTTTGATGGTAGGGCTGTAACAGAAATACATCCCATATTTATATCCATGGTAAAAAATCTTATTTAATATTCATGTGTGCTATAGTGTGTTACAGTTCCTTTGCAACTGTAGTGTGTATTGTTAAAAGTATTGCCATTTGTGTTGCAGGTTACTTCACACAGTGAGAGAGACATCACCAGACTACAACCATAGTTGTGAGGCAACCTTTGGAGAAGACAGGCTACATCCATCATCAGACAATGTGGAAGAAGAGAGTTCAGCAGTAACACAGGGGAGAGGAACAAGCTTGGCCCCACCCACAACTACTGTGAGCAGGAGTGAAGAGGCCAGTGCTCTTGCTCTTGACACTGTTCCTGAGCCAGCCAACTGGATAGCCTGGCTACCTGAATGGTGCAGGCACTGGCCCCTCTACGGCACACTAGGTGTACCTCGTGATATACAACTCCAGGCATTTGCAGAAGCTTTAGCATATCATACTGTAGGGATTGGCAACTACTGGGTACAAGCACAGGAATCGAATGATACTGACGAATATTCCAACTCTCAAGAGCCATCCACAAGTTTTGTGTCTATCATGGTGCAACAAGTTGAGGCACTTCAGGAGTTTTATAGATGGATTTATCAGCAGTTGATGGCTGCGGAAGATATAGAAGATAATGATTTCAACCCTGAGTCACTGTACCATTTCCTAGATGCCTTGCAACGCCATGCCGCTTTGGTGGAATCGGTTTGCAATTGGTCACCATCTATGCGCTTCATGTGCGATGCTCCTGACTCTGAGATTTTGCACAATTTCTTCAGGGTCATGGATGAACAGTCAATCTGGATGAATATTTTAAACAGGTGGGCTGCTAGTGAGTACAACCGCACAGCAGCGTCCCATAGAAATCCTCGTATGTGGCTCCCCTTAAACTTAAATGAAGACGCTCCATCTGAAGTATCACACTTCTCTGCAAGGAACCAGAAAGCAGGGAATAGTGCCTCTGGTGTGGAAGCAGTTAGCAACAGTGTTTGTACTACTGAAGAAAAAGACATGGGTAGTAATAAAAATTTTGGCGATTTGCCATCAGAAGCAACTGCTCATAGTAGCTATTCTGTTACACAGTTAGAGCAACAGAAGCAAAACAACCAAGAAGGGAAGTTACCAAAATGTGAATCACAAGGCATGTCAAAGAGTGGACATGAGGCTGCACAATTAATTGGGACTAGTGGGATTCCAATAAGCAACCAAGAAACTGAAATATTGTTCCAGAATGGTGGGGATGAATTAGGAGCTGCAAGTGCTCATCCCCAAAATGGGTATGGTAGCCTGGATGATGATAATAGAGATGAAGGGTAAGCATTTAAAGTTCAATCACAACAGTATTAATGTATAAAGTACTCATGATGTTGAAAACTGAAAGATATTTCAGGAGGACTAAATTGAGCTGCTTTGTGGGTGAATTAAACTTTGAAATCAGATGTCACATTCTAAAACACACTTAACAACAAAGCAACAGTGGATAAGCAATTAAGGATGGAAATTCTCCACAGAGAAGATAAATTATACTTAGACAGTTTGCCTGGCCAGCACTCAACTTTGTGCTGTACCACCAATAGTCACACAGTGAAAGGAAAACGTAATGAATAAAGGGAGTAACAAGCTTTCAGAACAGGGTTCCTTCATCAGGTGGAAGAGAAGGCAGGAAAAGGAATGGCAACAGAAAGGGAAGGTAATTGATGATCTAGGTCATGAGGATGATAAAGGATTATGGACGTCGGATACTGTGTATTAATACTGAGCCATGCAAAAGAGGTGATATATAACCAGAGAGGATAGTTACAGCAGAAGAGAGAAGTAAAGATAAGTGAACTGAACAATGGGTGGTTATCTGTTTTTGGTTAACAGTGAAAGATGGAAAGATACAGATAAAAAATTTAGGTGAGGAGGAGGCAGTGGTGTGGTGGAGGGCATTTTCGCATCGCTGTAGCTCTGAAAGATTGGTGTTTGGTGGTAATATCCAAATGGCACATGTGGTGAAACAAGTGCCAAAGTCCTTGGAATCATGCTGGAGGGCATGCTCTGCTACAGGATATTGGGTGTCACCCAGGTGAACAGTCCATCTGTGGCCATTTATCTGCTCAGCCAATTTGTTGGTCATACCAATGTAAAAGGTGGCACAGTGGACATGTCAGTTATGTGTGTTCTCGCATATGGCCTTGCCTTGAATAGTGTAAGAGGATGCATTGGACAAGTTTTGCAGCAGGATCAGTTACAGGGGTATGAACCATTAGGGAGGGTAGTTTAGAGATGTTAAGGTTGGACAATGATGTAGAAGAGGTTGGGAGGATGGTGGAAGGCTACTCTGGGTGGTGTGGGAAGAACACTTTGGAGTGAACGGATTTCAGGGCATGACTTCAGAAAGTCATAGCCCTGACGAAGCAATCTGAGGCTTTCCAGGCCAAGATGGTACTTGGGTGACTAAGGGGGTGGTCTGTGGTTAGGAACGTTGTTGTTGGAAGGGGAGGAATGGACTACTTGGGAGAAGTTTGTGGGCGAGGTGTGTAGGGTAGTTGTGGGAGAGGAAAGCATTGGATAGATTGTTGCAGGTGGTGAGGGTGTCGTTACTTCAGCAGATACCTTTCCCATGGATGCCTAGGCTGTAGGGATGGGATCATTAAATAGGAAAGAGATGGCAGCTGTTTAAGTAGAGGTACTCCTGCCTGTTTTTGGGTTTTATGTGGAGTGAGGTGTGGATGTGGGACTCTACAAGGTTGTCAGCATCAAGGAAGGTGGCTTGTTTCAGAGAGGGGTCAGGTGAATTTTATGTTAGAGAAAAAGTTGAAGGAAGTTCAGAAGGGTTTCTTCACCATGAGTCCAGACCACAAAGATATCTATGAATCTATACCAAACTGGGGCATTCAACTTCTGTGTCTTAAGGAATGCCTCTTCCATGCAGCCCATGAAGAGGTTGGCATAAGAAGGGGTCATCCTGGTTACCATAGCTGTCCCCCTGATTTGTTTGCACGTCTGGCCCTAAAAGGTGAAGTGATTATTGGTGAGGATGAAATTAACAAGGCTGACAAGGAATGACATTTTGGGTGGCGCTCAGGTGGGCGTTGGGGAAATATTGTGTTCCAGGGCTGATAGGCCATGGGTGTGGGGATGTTGGTGTAGAGATGAATCATCCATGGTGACAATGCTTTCAGGTGGGAGGGGCATAGAGATCGATTTGAGGCATTCCAGAAAGTGGTTTGTCTTCGATGTAGGATGGAAGCCTGAAGGTTATAGGTTGGTGGTGTTGGTCTACCAGAGCTGAAGCACGTTTTGTTAAGGCTTTGAAGCCTCTGATAGGATGGCGAGGATGATTATCCTTATGGATTGTAGGGATTAGGTAGGTCAGAGTGTGAGGTTCAGGTGGAGAGAGAAATTGTGGAGGCAGTGGTGATAGAATTTATGAGGGACATAAAATTTTCAGGATTTTTACTGAATACATATGGCCAGAACTTGTTTATGGCGCAGATAATGGTGAAACACTCCTTGGTTGTAGAGCAGTTCATCTCAGACTTTGAGAGAACTCTTCATGCATAGGCTCACCTTTTCAGCATCTTCCTGAACTTGTACAAGCACTGCACCAATCCCATAACCACTGGCATCTGTGAAGTTTTCCTCATTATTGTTTTACAAGGCTAGAACTGGTGTGGATGTTAGCCTCCTTAAGGCTCTTCCTGATTATCCATCTTTCACTTGGTGACACTCTGTATGAACAGTGGCTAATTGGTGGATGATCCACAATATTTATACAGTGTTTTAACGTGGGCTATTTCATCTGAACACCTGCTGACATTGTTCCTACATCAGACTGGGCTCTATATGCAATGCCATAGTAGCTTCCTCTAGTGCATTGTCGGCAGTAACTGCAGAGCATGAAACTTCGTCGATGACATTGACCTCACTGTCCTAGACTGGTTTGGCTGTTCCAATGCATTCCTTTAGGAATGAATTGAGATTGCTCATGAAAATTAGTGATCAAGTTTTCCTCAACCACCTGTAATGCTTATGATAGCTGCTAGTTTGTAGATATCCTTTGTTATATTGATAAGCTTTTCAGTTATCAAGCACCTCACTGTCCAACTGGTAATCTTGGCTGCTGACTGGAACTCTTCTCATTAACAGTGGGATCTCAACATTCCTGGCAGTAAAAAAAAACCTCCCAGGGAAGTCCATGTTCCCAATACTCATTGGAATGACTTTCTCAATTTGTAGCTCAGATATTCCAGACACAGCCTGGGGTGCCTGAAGGAAGTTCCATCGCAGAATGTTACGGCTGTCTCCTGTTGTTGATAGTTAATCTTGCGATACATGTTCCTACTGGCTGGACATATTTTCCATTTGTGAACTTCAGCACAGTTGCTCTTGTATAGCAGAACATTATCTTCTTTAGTTTGCAGTGGTCATCATTCGACAATACAAAAAAGGAAGCGCCTGAATAGACTAGTGTCTAGACAGGTTGGCCATCAAAGAGATTTCCCCGACATCTTAGTGAGTGTTGTCCATTGCAGATATTTCACCTGCAGTGGCCTCACCTCCGTCGCGCCCCCCCCCCCCCCCACAGTTCTTTCGTGGGTACCTGTGTGGTGCGCATGGGGCCCCGAGCCGGAGCAGTCTTTCTTCTGCCCCAGGCTGCTTCACTTTCCCTCGCGGTTTATGCCTTCGTCCGGAGACGGGCATATTTCGTGAGCTACGGTGTTTTCTTGTTGTTTCTTATTCCTTGGTTCCTTCCTTTCTTACCCTTTATTTCTGTCTTTCTCTCCTTGTACTCTCCTAGCCTTCTTCTCCTCCTCATTAGTCTCCGCCTCAGCGTTTGAGACACTTCTTTCCTTCTTTCTCTTCACTTCCTCTATTCTTCTTTCCTCCCTGTGCGTGTCTGAAGGCCGACCCACGCATTATCATGCGTAGCAGGTGACGGGGTAACGCGTAATTCCCCGCCCCGGGTAGACAAGTAGGGCATGTACGTACCCCCTGGTAAAGGCCAGGCCCAGGGAGGGGTGATTACCCGAGCTGGTACCTTCCGAACGTGCCGATTGGTCCCTCCGTCAGTTCTCGGGAGGTGTGACCTGAGGTGTGAACAATCACCTAAGGCGGGTAAGCCCTCGGAGAGGGCCCCCACTAGGAAGGAGCGCGCCATCGGAGACGCCGGTAATCACGGGGGACACTTCCGCGATGACTTCCTTCTCCTCTTTAGTGACGTCGACGCAGAAACGTTAGATTCGCCTCAGCAAAAAAAGACTCTGCCTAATGTACCTAAATTTCTTGTCGTCTCTCGCACCGACGGAAAGGATTTCAATTCTGTCAATCCTTTCGTTATACAGAAAGGTGTAGATGCAATTGCTGGCCCTGTTAAAACCTGTTCACGTCAGCGCAATGGCACATTGTTGCTGGAAGTGGAGTGTGCCTTCCAAGCTCAGAAACTACTCCGGACTACACTGTTACACACCTTTCCTGTAAAGGTGGAAGCTTCGCTCACTCAACTCGTCACGGGGGGGTAGTTTTTACGAGATCCCTTGACGGGTTGTCTGACATCCAATCCTAAATGTCCGACCAGGGTGTGACAGCCGTCCATAGGGTAATGAAAAAGGTCGATAACCAACTGACACGGACTCGTACTGTGTTTTTGACGTTCGACAGAGTTGAACTCCCGTCGAAGGTCAAAGCAGGGTATGAAGTCATCTCCGTCCGCCCTTATGTACCTAACCCAACGCGCTGTTTTCAGTGCTACAGGTACAACCATACCCGTGAACATTGCCCAAATGCAGCAAAGTGTGTCACTTGTGGTAGGGACGCCCATGAGGGGGATTGCCCACCTCCGACCCCTCACTGCCTAAACTGCAACGGTGACCATGCGGCTTCCTCTCGCGACTGCCCTGTATACAAGGATGAGAAGGTAATCCAGCAAATTCGGGTTACGGAGAGGGTATCGACATCTGCCGCTCGAAAGTTGTTGGCGAGTCGAAAGCCCACTGTCCTCCCAGCGGGTACATACAGTAAGGTCCTCGCCTCAACTCGACCTACCAAGGATTCCAGTACCCAGACTTGTGACTTCACTTTTGCTGACACAGTTGGGCGATCCGCCAGCCCGAAGATTGCCCGTTCCACGTCCCCGCTTCCTCCTGCTGCTTCTAAGGTACAGTCTTCGTCAACCTCTAGTAAACCGCGGGCACCTAAACAAGATGCCCGGACCTTGAAAAAGGAACCCGTCCGTGAGGATTTTCTGCGTTCTCAGGCTTCCCAACCGTCAACTGCCTCTTCCCGCCGTCACTCTTCCAGAAGAGCTGACAAGAAAAAGGGTTCCTCTCCTTCCCCGCCGACGCGTGACCCATCCGTCACGCCGTCCAACAGTTGCCGGCCTCGGCCGTCTTCTGTTTCACCGGGTCGCTCCGTCTGCCGGGCACCCGGCCCTCTACCGGCGGTGGAAACTGCCCCTCCTGATCAACTCAGGGAGGTGGCAGGCGCGTCGGTCGAACCTATGGACCACGACCCTTTGCCCCTGGACAGCGATAGCAGTGCTCCCTCGAAATCCGGTCCTCAGCGGCCGTCGAGGTGACCCCGCTTAGTAGTTGGTTTTTATCCTTATTTCTTCTCTCATTTTTATCATGGCGCTCCTTCAATGGAATATTCGCGGCATTCATTCTAATCGGGAGGAGTTAAAACTACTCATTCGGTTGCACTGCCCGCTTCTAGTCTGTCTCCAAGAAACTAAGTTGCGTCCACGTGATCGTGCAGACTTTCCACACTAAACCTCTGTGCGGTTCGACCTGCCACCTGTGGAAGGTGTCCCAGCCCATGGAGGGGTTCTGATGCTCCTTCAAGACGATGTCTATTTCCATCCCATTTCCTTGCACACTCACATACAGGCAGTTGCCGTCCGCATCACTTTATCCACATTTACCTTCTCCCTCTGTAATATCTATTTGCCATCGTCATCTGCCCTTACTAGGGCAGATGTGCTACACCTTGTTGACCAGCTCCCTTCACCTTTCGTGTTGGTAGGCGACTTTAATGCCCACCGCCCCCTATGGGGCTCTCCGGCACCTTGTCCGAGAGGCTCCCTTTTGGTGGACCTTCTCCAACACCTTGATCTTGTCTCCCTCAACACCGGTGCACCGACCTTCCTTTCAGACACAACACACACTTACTCCCATATAGACCTCGCAATATGCACTCCTCAGCTTGCCGGTCGGTTTGAGTGGTATGCACTTTCTGACACGTACTAGAGTGACCATTTCCCTTGTATCATCCACTTCCTACATCATTCCCCATCTCCACGTCCCACCAGTTGGAACATTTCTAAAGCTGACTGGGGGCTTTATTCTTCCGTGGCTGTTTCTCACGATCAGAATTTTCCCAACTGTGACAGTCAGGTCGACTACCTCACAGAGGTTATTCTCACCGCTGCTGAACGTTCCATACCTCGTACATCCTCTTCTCCACGTCGTGTCCAGGTCCCTTGGTGGACTGCAGCCTGCCGCGACCAGCTTAGAGCCCGGCGCCGTGCTTTACGCACCTTCCGCCGCCACCCAACTTTGGAAAATTGCATCAATTACAAACGTATGAGAGCGCAGTGCCGTCGTATCATAAACGACAGCAAGAAAGCTTGCTGGACAGCTTTTACTAGTTCTTTTAACCGTTTTACTCCCTCCACGGTTGTTTGGGGTGGCCTACGCCGTTTATCCGGCATCAAGGTCCACTCCCCGATTCCTGGCCTGACCGTGGAGAACGCAGTCCTCGTGGACCCCGCTGCTGTTTCCAACGCATTGGTCCGTTTCTTTGCGGAGGTTTCGAGCTCTGCCCATTACCACCCTGCCTTTCTCCCTCGCAAACAGGTAGAGGAGGCAAGGCCGCCTTCTTTCCACTCTTTTAATCGTGAAAATTATAACGTCGCCTTCACCATGCAGGAGCTAGACCGTGCTCTCGCCCTGTCCCGATCTTCTGCTCCCGGGCCCGATTCCATTCATATTGAGATGCTGAAGAACCTCTCTCCTGCGGGCAAGTGCTTTCTTCTTAGTATCTACAATCGCATATGGACTGAAGGTGATGTTCCCACAAGTTGGCGTGAAGCCATTGTTGTCCCCATCCCCAAACCAGGGAAGGACAAACACCTTCCTTCCAGTTATCGCCCCATTTCTCTGACGAGCTGCGTCTGTAAGGTGATGGAACGCATGGTTAACGCTCGGTTGGTCTGGCTCCTCGAATCTCGCCGCCTCCTGACTAATATCCAATGCGGTTTTCGTCCACACCGCTCTGCTGCTGATCACCTCGTTACGTTGTCGACCTTCATTATGAACAACTTTCTAAAGAAGCGTCAAACAGTAGCAGTGTTCTTCGACTTGGAGAAGGCATACGATACCTGTTGGAGAGCGGGCATTCTCCGCACATTGTACACATGGGGCCTTCGGGGCTGCCTTCCTCTTTTCATTCAAGCTTTTTTGGCGGATCGCAAGTTCCGGGTACGGGTGGGCTCTGTTTTGTCAGATACATTTTGCCAGGAGAATGGGGTACCACAGGGCTCCGTCTTGAGTGTGGCCCTCTTTGCCATTGCCATCAATCCGATCGTAGATTGCCTTTCAGCCGACGTCTCCGGATCTCTTTTTGTTGACGATTTCGCAATTTATTGCAGCGCCCAGCGGACGTGTCGCTTGGAGCGTTCTCTTCAACGCTGTCTTGACCGTCTATATTCCTGGAGCATCGCAAACGGCTTCCGATTCTCCACTGAGAAAACTGTGTGTATAAATTTCTGGAGATACAAGGAATTTCTTCCACCTTCTCTACATCTCGGCCCTGTTGTTCTCCCTTTCGTGGAGACTACGAAATTCTTGGGACTCATGTTGGATCGGAAACTTTGCTGGTCCACACACGTGTCCTACCTGGCTGCCCGTTGTGCCCGATCCCTTAACGTTCTTCGTGTCCTCAGTGGCACGTCATGGGGAGTGGATGGTACCGTCCTGCTTCACCTTTACCAGGTCATTGTTCAGTCGATTTGGTATACCGCTCGAGGCTTGTCGAACTCCGTTCGCGGTTCGATAACGCCATATTTATTTACACTGATGGTTCCAAGAGCACTGCCGGTGTCGGATCTGCCTTCGTCGTCGTGGACAACCGTTTCCAGTACAAGCTCCTTGACCGGTGCTCTAACTTCACGGCTGAACTTTTTGCCCTCCACCAGGCCGTTTTGTACACCTGCCGCCACCGCCAACCTTCCTATGCCATCTGTTCGGACTCCCTTAGTGCCCTGCAGAGTCTTAAGGGACCTTTGTCGAACCATCCTCTCGTGTATCGTATCCAATGCTCCCTCCAGTTGCTAGCAGATGACAGCTGTCACGTTTCTTTCCTGTGGGTCCCTGGCCACGTAGGTGTGCCTGGGAATGAGACCGCCGACATAGCGGCCAAGGCCGCAGCTCTTTTACCTCACGTGGCTACCTTTTGCGTCCCATCTGACGATGTTCAACGGGCTCTCCGCCGGAGTATCGTGTCGCAATGGCACAGTGCGTGGTTTTCAATGTGCAACAATAAATTGCGAACTGTCAAACCGATCCCGACCGCTTGGAGGACCTCCTCACGCCCCTCTCGGCGGGAGGAGGTAATCCTGGCCCGGTTGCGGATTGGTCACTGCCGTTTCAGCCACCGTCACTTGCTGTCCGCCGAACCTGCACCGCTATGCTCCTGCGGTGAACTGCTGACCGTGCGACATGTTTTACTGTCTTGTGTTAATTTTAATCATCTCCGTGTAGCCCTTCACTTTCCGTTTACTCTGGAGGAAATTTTAGCTGATGACATACGAGCAGCTGCTCGAGTTTTGCGTTTTATCAACTTGGCCAACCTATCCATCCCTTCACTTTCCGTCTACTCTGGAGGAAATTTTAGCTGATGACATACGAGCAGCTGCTCGAGTTTTGCGTTTTATCAACTTGGCCAACCTATCCAAGGATATTTAACCCTTTTAATTGTCTTTTATCTTTCCTTTTTAGCCTCTTGTTGTTCTGACAGTCACCATTTTTTTTGAGATCATAGCGAATCTGTTTTTGACTAGGCGCTAATGACCATAGAAGTTGTGCGCCCTAAAACCACAAAAAAAAAAAAAAAAAATAAATAAAATAAAATAAAAAAAAATAAAATAAAACCTCCGTCGCCTCATCTAGTTCTCCTGAACACAGCAGCTAGGCAAGCAGCTGGTATCTCTGTAAGGTGATGCTGAAGGGTGGTGGCGTGTTGGAGAGCAACCACATCCAGGATATGGTGACAGGTTTCGTCCCATAGGGTGACAGTAATCTGCAGTTAACTGCCATTGAAAGGACTGCTAAGATTTTTGGCATCTTGTGGTATAATAGTTGTCAAATACTTGTCTTCTCTCCCTACAGTATCGCAAGACATGTCAGGGAAGGCCATAGCAAAAATAAAATGGCCTACTATCTTTTGTACTCCAGATATGTCCTCCTGTGAAGCTTAACAGTTGCTGGAGGAGTCGGATGTGGTCATGTTGTTTGGTTCATAAGCTGCCATTTGGCAGCTGCAGTGTAAGTCATAGTGACACCATTCTTCATGTTGGGTGTGACTGGTGAGGCTGACAGGTGCTAATGTTTAAAATACCTCTCCCTTTGTCAGTCCTGTATGTCATGAGGGAGCTGACGCTGCATTCATTGCCATAATCTGGTGCTCACTTCGTCCAACAGTCCTGGATGCCATAAACTATTGTAATTTTTCTCTAAAGATTTGTCATATGAAAGCAGTCGTGCTGGTCTTACGCAGCAGCTGTAGGGGCAACGTTTGGGATTCTGTCATACTTCCTTCCAACCCTCTTCTATTGCATCTCGTCAATTTTCTGGTACCATTGGATAAATTCTTGTCATTAAAACATCTTTTAACAGAAGAGCTTGATACATGTCTTCAGCAATGTCCTTCATCAGGTGTGAAACTTAATTGGTCTTCATCATACCCTGGTTAACTGACGTAGGGCCAAAACACCTTGAATATAGGGCTGTGGTGACTCACCCTGTCACTGGGCCCTATTCTTCTATTGCTCTTCTGGTAAATGGACTTACTGCTGGTGGTCTAAAAAGTCTTAAAGTTATGTCTGGAATTTTTCCCAGCTATAGAGCTTGTCCTCATGGTTTCCAAACCACTGCTGGGCTGTCCTGTCCAGGTAAAAATAAACGTTTGCCAAGCACATAATGTGCTATTATACTTTGCAACTCGGTTGAATCCTTACAACCATTTGTGCCATGTCCAGCATCTCGGGAGAACACTCAAGTGTTTGATGTGCAACTGGCTTACCAGTGTTCCGGCATCCATGGTTCTTTCGATGACATGGACCTTTGGATGGAGGTAATCGGTATACCCTCTGTATTCATTCTCGTTCGTGTAGGTGACATCTCTTACGCTGCCTAATCAGAGCCACGGTGATAAAGGTATTGCAGAATACCCGCCACCTCGACCAGAAAGTGTAAAGTTGGAAACTGCAGGTGGTGCAGAATTTTGTAGGCTGGTTGGTAATAGAGCACAACACTTTACACTTTAGTTTATTGCTAACATAGATGTACAATCAGTGGAGCACTACAAGCAGGAGTCAGTCTGTACTATTTATACACAGAATTTTCTAGAACTTAGAAGTACATCAAACATAAGAAACATGTAAAACATTCTAGAAATAATAAATAAAAATTCTTCTGCCTGTGGCAGGATTTGAACTAGACTGCAAGCACAGCAGTCTGTGATGCTAACCACTGCACCACATATGCTGTCTGAAGACCCATGGCAATATTCTCAGGACATCTTCCTTAGTATGTTCTGAAGAAATAAGCATTTGTCAGCTCTATTCAGCATGTCAAGTTGCCTAGTAGATGCAGGGACCTCCACAGGCCCTGGTACCGTGCTCCATGTATCATGGAATCAATATTTATATATGAGTGAATGGAATCATATGGTATAACAATACTGCATTAACCTGGTTACATAGTTGATATATGCTGGATGATTCTGGGGCACAATGGGCCACCTTCATCTCACACAGGTCAGACTGGACCAAGTTTGGTGATGTGGCTAGCCAGGGTAAAGGACTGTTATCCTATCACACTAAGAAGGCAGAAAGGGTAAAGCTAAAAGTTGCAAGATATCATTCACATAGGTCAAACTGGACCCTCGTGAAGTCAGTCTCTCTCTCTCTCTCTCTCTCTCTCTCTCTCTCTCTCTCTCTCTCTCTCTCTCTCTCTCTCTCTCTCTCTCTCTGGCACAAAAGTGGACGAGACACAATAAATGAACAGTGCTGTTTGTTAGCTGAAGCCAGCTTAGAGTACAGCAGCAAGAGATCCATAGCTAATTCTTAAAGTATTTACATCTTTTTGTTGTGCTATCTGTAATTCTAGTTGCTCTTACATATTTTAGAGGAATAGTATATTATGTAGTCACTTAAATGTACAAATGTCATTAGTCGTTTCTTCATTGTTTGAATGGCAAGTTACAATTCAGTCGCCGGCTGTGGTGGCAGTGGTCTGTGGCGCGCCAATCACGGTCTGCACGGCCACTATGGTCGGGGGTCGAATCCCCCCCTTGGGCATGAATATTTGTGCCGTCCTTAGTATTAGCTAGTTCATACGTAGTTTGTTTGGTCACTGATGACCCTGTAGTTAAGTCCCATACAGCTAGTATTCGTGTGTGTGTGTGTGTGTGTGTGTGTGTGTGTGTGTGTGTGTGTGTGTGTGTGTGTGTGTAGATGCAGGAGTAGTTATTAGCAGTTCACAAATAGCTAAAGGTGATGTTAGCTATGGTAAGCTTTCTTCGGGCTGCTGCTTAAACGTGGTGAGAGTATAGACGGCGGTTTAAGCAAGCAGCCACTGTCTCTGTTGCCACTGCATCTTGCTGTATGCTGGACTAAAGCTGCCGCCCCCCCCCCCCCCCCGAGGACCCACAGCTCTTCTGTGGGTACATGTGTGGTGTGCACGGGGCCCCGAGCCAAAGCAGCCTTCCTTCCCGTCCCCAGGCTGCTTAATTTTCCCTCCCAGTTGATGCCTTAGCCCGGAGATGGGTGCCCATTGTCAAGGTGGTTCCCTGTCTGTTTCCTCTTTCCTTGGTTTCTTCCTTTCCTAACCCTTGCTTCTGTCATTTTCTTCCTATGCTCTTCTAGCCTTCCTCTCCTCATTTACTCTCCGCTTAGGCGTTTGAGACACTTTCTCACTTCCTCTATTCTTCTTTCCTCCCTGTGCGTGTCTGAAGGCCGACTCACGCATTATGATGTGCAGCAGGTGACAGGGTAATGGGTGATTCCCTGCCCCGGGTAGACAAGTAAGGCACGTACACACCCCCTGGTAAAGGCCAGGCCCAGGGAGGGGTGATTACCCAAGCTGGTACCTTCCATTCCAGAAGGTGTGAACAATCACCTAAGGCTGGTAAGCCCTCAGTGAGCGCCCCCACTAGGAAGGAGCGCGCCATCGGAGATGCCGGTAATCATTTCCGCGATGACTTCCTTCTCTTCTACTCCGACTTCTTCCCAAAAAAAAACACAGATGCACACCAGTGTAAGAAAACATTGCCTAATCTTCCCAAATTTCTGGTTGTTTCTTGAACTGACAGTCAGGATTTCTCTCCTGTTAATCCTATCATAACTCAGAAGGGTGTTGATGTGGTTGATGGTCCTGTTAAGACCTGTTAGCGGCAGCGCAATGGAATATTGTTGCTGGAAGCAAGCAGTGCTTTCCAGGTGCAAAAACTGATAAGGACTACGCTAATACACATTTTTCCTGTCAAAGTAAAGGCGCATCGCACGCTCATCATGGGGTGTAGAAAGGCCGATAACCAACTAACACCAACTCGTACTGTTTTTGACGATTAACAGAGTTGACCTCCCGCCCAAGGTCAAAGCAGGATATAAAGTTATCTCCGTTCGCCCTTTTGTACCAAACTATACGTGCTGTTTCCAATGACATAGATTCGACCACTCGTCAATCTTGCCCCAATACAGCAAAATCACTTAGAGTAGGGACGCCCATGAGGGAGACTGACACCTCCATCCCCTCACTGCATTAATTGAATGGGTGACCATGCTTCTTCCTCTAGGGAATGCCCTGTCTATAAAGACAATGTCATTCAGCAAATTCAGGTCACGGAAAATGTCTAAGAACCTGCTGCTCGAAAGTTATTAGCGAGTCGGAAGCCCACTGTCTTTCCAGCCGGCACATACAGTAAGGTCCTAAACTCCACCCGACCTACTAAGGATGCAGGTACGCAGACCTGTGATTTAACTTTCGCTGACAGTTGTGCGATCAGCCAGCCCGAAGATAGTCCGTTCCACGTCCCCGCTCCCTCTTGCTCCTTCTAAAGTTGTCCTAGTCAACCTCTCATACACCGCGGGCACCTAAACAAGATGCCAAGATTTCGAAAAAGGGACATGCCCGTGAAGATTTTCTCTATGTACTAAGGCTTCTCAACTGTCAACTACCTTGCCTCACTCTCTCTCTCTTCCAAAGAGCCAACAAGAATGCCTCTCCTTCCCCGCCAAGGCGCGACTTATCCGTCACGCCGCCCAACAGTAGCTGGCCCCAGTCATCCTACCTCGCCGTGATGCATTGCTGTTAGCCGGGCAACCGGCGTTTTTTTTTCTCCTCTTCTTTGGGGTCGCCTGCCAATTTTTATCTGCGAATTTTTAACAGACCGTGTTTTTAAAGTGCGTGTTGGTTCGGTTTTATCGAGCACTTTTATTCAGGAGAACCGAGTTCCCCCTGGGCTCGGTCCTGAGCGTTGTTTTATTTGCAGTGGCAATCAATTCTATAGCCGATCACCTTCCACTGGGAGTGTCGGCGTCCCTATTTGTTGACGACTTCGCAATCTACAGCAGCTATGAGCAAACGGGTCTCCTGGAGTGGCGCCTTCAGCGGTGCCTAGACACTCTCCACACGTGGAGTATGGACACTGGCTTTAGATTCTCAGCTGACAAGACAGTCTGCATGAACTTCTGGTGACAGGAGTTTCTTCCACCGTCCCTTCGTCTGGGCCCCATAGTACTTCCATTTGTGGATACCATGACGTTCTTGGTACTTGTTTTCGACAGAAAGTTGGTCTCCCCAAATATCCCGCTTGGCAGCTCGCTGTACCCGCTCTCTAAATGTGCTGCGGGTGTTAAGTGACACCTCGTGGGGAGCTGACAGGTCTACTCTCCTCCATCTGTATCGCACCATAGTACAGTCCAAACTGGACTACGGTAGCATTGTTTATTCTTCGGCTCGACTGTCCACACTGCGCTGCTTTAATACAATCCACCACCAAGGTATCCGTCTGGCGACGGGAGCGTTTTACACTAGCCCCGTTGAGCCTCCATGCCGAGGCTGCCGAACTACCCCTTTCTTACCGTAGGGAACTCTTACTTAGCCATTACGCTAGTCGTTTGTCGTCCATGCGAGGACACCCAACGTACAGTTTTCTTTAACGACTCACTTGACAGTCTCTTCGCCATGTGCCCGTCTGCTATGCTACTGCCAGGAGTACGCTTGAGATAGCTACTCAGCCAGCTTGGCGTTACAATGCCTGCTATCTTCTCAACTGGAGAGAGCACCTCTCCACCGTAGCGAAGCCCCGAAGTCAGTGTTAACTTTGACCTTCATTCTCTTCCAAAGGACTCCACACCTAGTTTTGTCTACCAGAGAGAATTTCTCGCACTTCGGTTCAAATTTGATGACTATTTGTTCATTTACACTGATGGCTCAGACAGACCAGGGTGTTGGGTGTGCCTTTGTACTTGGCAACGTCTCTTTTTAAATATCGTCTTCCTGAGTGGAGTTCCATTTTTACAGCTGAGCTGTATGCATTATATCAAGCCACACAATACGTCCGGCGAAACTCGCTCAGTAAGACTGTCATTTGCTCGGACTCTGAGTGCTTTGTTGAGCCTTCACAGGCTATATCCGGCCCATCCCCTGGTACAAAGCATCTGCAATTGCCTCACGTCTCTTTCAACGAGCAGAACTGTGACATTTCTGTGGGTCCCTGGCCACGTGGGAGTGTTGGGGAATGAGTCTGTGGATACGGCTGCCAAGGAGGCAGTTCTCCTTCCTCGGCTATCTACCTTTTCTACCAGCTCTGATGACCTTCGCGCTGGTGTCTCCCATCGTATTATCTCCCGTTATTCACACTGGTCATCCCTGTCAGGGAACAAATTGCGAGCCATTAAACCTGTGCCTGCTCTCTGGTCAACGTCATATCGACCCTCTCGCCGAGAGGATTGTTCTGGCTCGGCTTTATATAGGCCACTGCCGTTATAGCCACCAGTATTTACTACGTGGTGGTCCTGCTCCCTTATGCGAGTACTGTGATGAACCTTTTACTGTGAACCATCTTTTAGTGCAATGTCCGTTTTTTTTAATCATCTCTGTCATGATCTATGTTTACCATTTGAAATGTCTGACATTTTAGCTGATGAACTGCATTCTGTTAAGTTTTACTTTTTATACATCGTGCAAACAAGGCGAAAGCCGTTTAAGTTCTAACCCCGGTTCTATTCTACTATGGGCAGTGTTGGGCGCTAATGACCACAGCAGTTGTGCGCCCTAAAACCACAAAAAAAGGTGTTTTACCGGCGGAGGATGCTGCCGCTACCGATCAACTCGGGAAGGCAGCAGAAATTCCAGCCGCACTGATAGAACAAGATTTTCTACCAATGGATTGCGATACCAGTGCTCCCTCGAAGTCAGGCCCTCAGCGGCCATCGAGATGACTCTCCTTCGACTGGTTCTTTTTCCCTTTATTCTTATCATTGCGCTTCTTCAGTGGAATACTCGAGGCATTCGCTCCAACCGCGATTAATTAAAAGTACTCCTTCGATTGCACTGTCTGCTCATAGCCTCCAAGAAACCGTTACACCCACAGGAAGGTATAGCCTTCACTCAATATACCTCTGTACGTTATGACCTACCGCCTGTAGATGGTATTCCAGCCCATGGAGGGGTTATGTTGCTCGTTCCACAATGACATCTATTCCCATCCCATCTCTGAACATTCACATAACGGCAGTTGCCATCCACATCTCTCCCTACCCTGTCCTTCTCTCCGCAATACCTATACCCCGTCATCTTCTGTCTTAACTAGGGCAGATTGGCTGCAACTTTTACCTAGCTTCCTCCACCTTTTGTTTTGCTTGGCGACTTCAATGCCCACCACCCCCTATGGGGTTCTCCAGCATCTTGCCAAAGAGGCTCCCGTCTAGTGGAACTTTTCAACCATATCAATCTTAGCTGCCTAAACACCAGTTCACCAACATTCCTATCGGACACCACACACACTTATTCCCATTTGGACCTCATGATATGCACTCCTCAGCTAGTGCCCTTTCTGATATGTACTCGACCATTTCCCTCGTGTAATCCACCCACTGCATCATACTCCATCTCTGCGTTCCACCACCTGGAACATTTCCAAAGTCAACTGGGGGCTGTATTCTTCCTTGGTGGTTTTCCATGACCAACATTTCCCCAGCTGCAACAGTCAGGTCCAGTACCGCAGAGGTTATTCTCACTACCGCTGACATTTCATACCTCTTACTTCTTTTCCACACCATGTCCCAGTCCCCTGGTAGACTTCAGCATGTGGGGATACTATTAAAGCACTGTGATGTGCTGTAGGAAACTTTCAACGCCATCCAACGATGCAGAATTAGATCCATTACAAATGACTGCAGGTGCAATGCCGTCGTGTTATAAAAGAAAGAAAAAAAGCCTGTTGGACTGCCTTCACTAGTTCTTTTAACAAACTCACTCCCTCAGTTGTTTAGAGTAGACTGCGCCGGTTATCTGGCACTAAGGTCCACTCCCCCATTTCAGGCGTGACACTACTGAATGCAGTCCTTGTGGACCCCATTGATGTATCCATTGCCTTAGGCCGCTTTTTTCGGATGTTTTGAGCTCTGCTCATAACCACCCTGCCTGCCTGCCTGCCTTTCTCGCAAAGAGGCAGAGGAGACAGGACTTCCTTCTTTACAATCTTTAAATTGTGAAAGTTACAATGATACCTCCACTATGCAGGAACTAGACGGTGCTCTCACCATGTCCCCCTCCTCTGCTATGGGGCTGGATGCCATTCATATTGAGATGTTGAACCTTTCTCCTGCGGCTAAATGTTTCCTTCTCTGCACCTATAATCGCATATGGACTGATCAGGTCCCCACAAGTTGGTGTGAAGCCCTTGTTGTCCCATCCCCAAACCAGGGAAGGACAAACATCTTCCTTCCAGTTATCGCCCCAGCTTTCTCTGTAAGGTGATGGAACACAAAGTTAATGCTCGTTCAGTTTGGGTCCTTGAATACCGACACCTTCTTACCAATGTCCAAGGTGGTTTTTGTCGGCATTGCTCTGCAGTTGACCACCTTGTCACCTTGTCAACCTTCGTTATTCATAACTTTTCGAGAAAGCATCGGACGGTGGCTGTGTTCTTAGATGTGAAGAAGGCCTAAGACACCTGTTGGAGGGCAGAATTTCTCTGCGCCATGCATACCTGGGGCTTTCGCAGTTGTCTCCCCCCTCATTATCCATGCATTTTTATTGGACCGCCATTTTAAGGTACAAGTGGGCTCTTTGACAGACCCTTTTTGCCAGGAAAATTGGGTGCCACAAGGCTGTTTTGAGTGTAGTACTATTCACCATAGCAATTAACCCAATTATGGACTACCTTCCACCCGACGTTTCTGGTTCACTCTTTGTGGACGATTTCACAATTTACTGCAGCGCTCAAAGAACGTGTTTATTGGAGCGCTGTATCCAGCGGTGTCTTGACCGTCTCTATTCTTGGAGTGTCGCAAATGGCTTCAGTTTCTCCACTGATAAGTGTGCATAAACTTCTGGTGCTACACTGAGTTCCTTCCACCATCTCTACATCTAGGCACCGTCGCTCTCCCATTCATGGAGACAACGAAATTCTTAGCACTAACGGTATGATACTTCAGAAAAAGCAGAACAAAAAAATTATGTTCCTTTGTAAAATCGATAAGTGGGTTGTGAATGTCTCTCCTGTCATTCAATGGTCATTCTAGAGTGACAAGAGAGCAAAAGGAAAGTTGAAGTTTAAATTTAACATTCAAGACAACATTTATGCAGAACACTTGTACAATACAACATTTTAACCACTAAGCTCTCCTGAATGGAGAATATAGTAATAGGCATACCTGGTGTAGAGGAACAGCTGAGAGCTGAAAGCAATGAGTCAATAGGTCCCGCCGGAATGCCAATTTGGTTTTACAAAATGTACTTTATAGAATTTGCCCCCGTACTTCCTCTGACAGGCCTCGACAGGCTATTCGGGTACTGCACGGCCCTCATGTCATCTGCCTGAACTCAATGGATGCAGTATGGAAGGGAGGTGGTCAGCTCCCTGCACTCAAAGCTGTCAGTTTCTGTGACCAGAGCCACTATTTCACAATCAAGTAGCTTCTCAGTCAACCTCGTAAGGTGAGTGGACCACACTTGCCAAAAGTACTCGGCAGACCCAGATGGTAACCCATCAAAGTGCTAGGCAAGCCCGACAGTGATTAACTTTGGTGATCTAATGGAACCAGTGTATCCACTGCAGCATGGCCATTGGCAGCTCGTAACTTGGTTTGCATATACTGCAAATCTTTCGTTCAATCCAAATTCCCAAATGACTGAAAAAAGAAAATTCACTGAAGATTGTAAGAAAGATGAAACAATGGATCTGCATAAAACAAAGATCATTAACATAAGTTAATTGCAGAATTCTGGAACATATTATCAGATAGTTTTCAGCCCATAGGAAACTCAGATTTCCTTTACTCACATGATATATTGTTCCATTGATGAAGAGCAACAGGCAGACTGCATATTCCTTGATTTTCAAAAGATGTTAGAGACAGTGCCATGCTGAAAACTACCAAGGAAGGTGCCAGCATATGGAATAGGTTTCCAGATAAGTCACTGGATCAGTGAATTAATAGAACCCAGTACATTAACCTTGTAGTGTTAATCAGGGTCATCACGTGATCCCCACTAAGTGGGATAGATGATTTAGAGAAATTTCTGATAAGAGCAGCTCATTTTGTTCTATTGCAATACAGGGGAGAGTGCCGCAGAAATTGTGCACAAGTTGGGGTGGAAATCATTAAAAGAAAGGCTTTGTTAAGTTGATTTATTTGCAAAATTTCTTGCACAAACATTCTCTTCAGAATATGAACATATTTTGTTAGAACCCACCTACATAGGAAGACATGATCATGAAAATACGAAAAATCATTTTGAAAATAGAAAGATTTAAGTGTTCCTTTTTTCCCACAAACTATTAGAAAATGGAACCTTGGAGAAACATCATAAAAAGTGGTTTGATGAACCGTCTGCCATGCACTTCAATGTGGCTTGCAGAGTATTGTAGATGCAGATGCAGAAGGGTTAGCAGCAACCTATGTCAGTTTGCTGATTGTGTGTGTGTGTGTGTGTGTGTGTGTGTGTGTGTGTGTGTGTGTGTGTGGCTGTAGTCGCTGAGTGACTAATAGGATGCAGGATGACCTACACAAAATTGTAATTGGTGTGAGAAATGATAGCTCAAAATGTAGGAAAATACTGGGTAATGGAGGTAAGAAAAGCAATCACACTTTTTTTTTTTTAATTCAGTTTCAGTAGTGTGCTGCTGGACAGTCCATGTTGATTAAATATCCAGTGGTAACATTACAGAACAATATAAAATTTAATGATAGTTGTTGGGAACATACCACTTGGATGGGTGAACAATGGGCCACTTTTTTTTTTTTTTTTCCACAGATAAGTCTCAACTTTGTTTGGATAGAGATTAAGTATTTGTCTGGATGGAATGCAGAACAGTATTCTGGGATATAAACATTGTGGAAAAAAACTGATACCAAGGAGGATCCCCCAAGTGTGGGTAGCAATTATGTTGACCATTCAAACACCACCCCATGAAATTTTATAGGTGATTTTGCAAGGTTTAACCATTATTGGGTATTGTGACAAGATCTTGGTATCTCATCCGTAAATGTTGTGCCTGCTGGCCCAGACTTTATACTGATGGATGTTAGACCTCATAAAGAATGGGTGGTTGAATTTTTCTGTATAAAATTTAAATTTCGTAACGTGGGATGTTCTAGGAGGCATGTTTCATTATGCCAGCATTCACCAACACCTCTCAAAGACTTAAAAGCAGCTCTGCAGGTAGACTAGGCATTGGTTGCCTTAACATGAGATTGATATCACATACACAGCATGTCCCATTGTTTTCAGGCCTGTATCGATGCCAGAGGTGGTCACACCACATACTGAGCACAATAACCAGTTGTTAGAATGTGTATGCCGGCCACGGTGGCCGAGGAGACTGAGGCGCTCCAGTCACGGTCTGCACAGCCACTACGGTCGGGGGTTCGAATCCCCCCTCGGGCATGGATATTTGTGCCGTCCTTAGTATTAGGTAGTTCATAAGTAGTTTGTAAGTTTAGGGACTGATGACCCCGTAGTTAAGTCCCATAGACTATACAAACATTTGAACATATTTTTGAGAATGTGTGTGCAAATCTGTCAAGTTGGAAAACCAAAGGAAACATTTTTCTCAGTTTTGCATGTTGCAGTTGTTTCAATTACATATTATTCAAATTGTTTCTACTTCATCACCTGTTTACACAACTTGGTATCAAAATAAATGCAACCTTGCCAAATTTGTTGGTTTAAATTAGGACACCACTGTATTTGAAGCTTGGTAAAATATTTATATATCACAATTATTGTTTTAAATAATGTAGTACTCATCCTGACAACTGCTTTCAGTTTTGAGGAAGAGTATTTGGAGAATGTGTGGCTGGTAGAAGATTGGATGAGGGAAAGTGCTGCACTGGAGGAGCAGGGAGATAAGTACATGCTACATGGCAGACAGCCACAATTTGGTTCTGGAGAAGGAAATTTGTATGGCTGTTCAGCGACACCTGTATTGCAGGTATGCACATACTGTGTGACACTACTAACAACCTCCACAATAAATTCTATCTGCTGTGCATTGCTATCTTCCAGCTTCTTATAGCAGATAATGACACAATTATTATCTAGACTGACCAGTAGAACATTTTCTAAGCAATAAAGGGTATGTTGACAATAAGTACTTGTATGGCAGATTTTCTTATCCTAGAATTACATAAGCCTGAAATTGGAATGCCAGTATATGCAGCTACTATCATATATCCTTAGTTTCCATCACTTTTAATTTAAAAACAATTTTTTCCATCACATTTGCACTATTTTGGAGTTAGTGACTAATTTGACTCAATCATCCATTTTTAAACTGTTGGCCTTAGTCCAACCATTACAATACACTGCATAAAGCAAATGACTGATAAATTCTTGTAAATTATCCACTATTAACAAGTGTCACTGATTACATTCTCCCCCCCCCCCACCCCTCCCCTGGGGGCTCACCGCTCTGTGGTGAGTACGTGCATGGTGAGCATGGGGCACCAGCCTTTGTAGCACTCTTTCCTTTCCGTGCTACATGACACTTCTCCTACTGTCCTTTTCCCCTCTCTTAGGGACCAAGTTTCGTGCATCCTTCTGGGAACTGAAGTTCTGACCTTTTTGGCTTAAGCTCTTCTTTCACCTCTTTATTTGCCTCCGTGTCTGCGTTTGAGGCTTCTCCTCCTGTTTCTTCTCCTTCCTGTACGCACCTGAAGGCCACCCATATGGTGACTGGGTAATGCACAAGTTCCAGCCCCAGGCTGGCATGAAGGGTGCATGCGTCCCCCCTGGTGAAGGCTAGGCCTGGGGAAAGGCGACTGTCTGCGCTGATACCTTCCCGATTCGCCAATTGGTCCCTCGATCTGTAGATCGGGAGGCGTGACCTGGGGTGGGAACAATCACCCGAGGCGGGTGTGCTTCCGTTGGGGGCCCCCAGCAAGAAGCAGTGTGCCATCGGAGACACTGGCATCCATGATGGTTATCAAAAAAGAAAATGTAAAGTGTCCAGAAATTGATGTACTGGACAATAGTGTCTCTGAACAGAATAATTTAGACACCAAAGTTCCTTGTGGTGATCCATACTGAGGAAGGACAATCCTTTTCGTCGGTGAACCCATTTATTATTCAGAAAGGGGTTGATGCCATTGCCAGCTCAGTTAAGAACTGAAACTGCCCGCGTAATGGAACACTACTGTTGGCCCCCCCAGGGGGCCCACAGCTCTTTTGTGGGTACGTGTGTTTTTAGTCAGTCCAAGGTTTCTTTTTTCATTTCCTCTCACTTCCTCTTTTCTTGGTCCTCTTCCTTTCCTGTTCTTTATCCTCCCCCCCCCCCTTTCTCCTTTCTCCTTGTCCTCGACCCGCCCTTTTAATCTCCGCCTCGGCGTTTGAGATTCTCCCTCCTTCATCCCTTCCTCTTTTTTCCTCCCTGTGCGTGTCTGAAGGTCAACCCACACTTGGCATAGCCGGTGACGGGGTAAGGCATAACTCCCCGCCCCAGGTAGACATGTAGGGCACTTTCAGCCATAAAGATCTAGCTATCTGCACTGGTCAGCTGGCACGGCATCTTGAATGGTCTGGTCTCTCACATTCGAGCGATCATTTTCCATGTATGTCGCCTAATGAAGCCTGACACCCTTGAGCATTCACGCTGCTGGCAGATAACCGAAGTGGACTGGGAGCTCTACTCGTCGCTGGCAGATGTTGGTACTTATCACATTAGTATAGACGACAAAGTGGAACACATTACCACAGTTATTCTGACAGCCGCGGAATGTTCCATCTCCTGCAAGAATACCCACGCACGTCATCCCCTTGTCCCGTGGTGGACCGCGGAATGCCGTGACGCTCTGCGAGCATGGCGACGTGCCCTTAGAACCTTCAAACAACGGCCCACACTTGACAACTGCATCCGATACAAACGGCTGCGTGCCTATTGTTGTCACCTCTTTCGACACTGTAAACATGCCAGTTGGCGCTCATTCACAAGCTCTTCTAATAGGTCTACCCCTTCCTCCATCATTTGGGGTAACCTCAGAAAAATTTCAAGCACTATGGCTCATTCCCCGATTTCCGGTCTGTGTCACAACTGACACCGTCATCGATCCTCCACAAATAGCCAACACACTGGGTCGACATTTCGCAGAGGTCTCTAGCTCTTCACACTACACTGATGGTTTCCTCGCTAGGAAATGGACGGTGGAGGGGACTCAATTGCCCTTTACCTCTCGGAACCATGAATGCTACAATACCGAGTTTACTGTGCAAGAGCTCCACCACGCACTCTCGTCTTTGCGGGCCTCCGCTCCAGGACCAGATCACATTTACGTGGTGATGTTGCAACACACTTTCAGCAACAAGCTTGCACTTCCTACTGGCCACCTACAACTGCATATGGATAGAAGGCACCTTTCCGCGACGCTTGCATGAAGCCATAGTCATTCCCATACCAAAGCCTGGGAAGGACAAATTTCTCCCTTTCAGCTACAGCCCCATTTCCCTCACCAGTAGCATATGCAAGGTGATGGAACGCGTGATTCACGGGCGCCTAGTATGGTGGCTTGAAACGCGACATCTCCTAAGGTCCAATGTGGGTTTCACAAGCACCGTTCTGCAGTGGATCATCTTGTTGCCCTATCTACCTCAGTAATGAATAACTTTTTACGGAAGCGCCAGACAGTTCTTTGATCTGGAAAAGGCATACGACACCTGCCGGAGGATGGGCATCCTCCGCACTCTGCATACATGGGGTTTTCGGGGTCACCTGCGAATTTTTATCCAGAAATTAACAGACCGTGTTTTTAAAGTGCGTGTTTGGTTTTATCAAGCACTTTTATTCAGGAGAACCGAGTCCCCCCAGGGCTCGGTCCTTAGTTTTTATTTGCAGTGGCAATCAATTCTATAGCCGATTATCTTCCAACAGGAGTGTCGGCATCCCTCTTTGTCAAAGACATCTCAATCTACAGCAACTCTGAGCAAATGGGTCTCCTGGAGCGGTGCCTTCAGCGGTGCCTAGACACTCTCCACACGTGGAGTATGGACACTGGCTATAGATTCTCAGCTAACAAGACAGTCTGCATGAACTTCTGGCGGTGGAAGGAGTTCCTTCCCCCGTCCCTTTGTCTGGGCCCCATAGTACTTCCATTTGTGGATACCATCACGTTCTTGGGACTTGTTTTCGACAGGAAGCTAAGTTGGTCTCCCCACATACCCCTCCAGCAGCTCGCTGTACCTGCTCTCTCAATGTGCTGCAGGTGTTAAGTGGAACCTCGTGGAGAGCTGATCGGTCTACTCTTCATCTGTATCGCATCATAGTTCGGTCCAAACTGGACTATGGAAGCATCGTTTATTCTTCAGCTCGACCGTCCATACTGCACCACCTTAACACAATCCACTACCAAGGTATCCGTCTGGCGACGAGAGCGTTTTACGCTAGCACCATTGAGAGCCTCTATGCAGAGGCCACCGAACTACCCCTTTCTTACCGTCAGGAACTCTTACTTAGCCGTTACGCTAGCCGTTTGTTGTCCATGTGAGGACACCAATGTACGCTCTTTTCTTTAATGACTCACTTGAGTCTCTTTGCCATGCGCCCGTCTCCTCTGCTACCACCGGGAGTACGCTTGCGTTCGTTACTCGGCCAGCTCAGCGTTACAATGCCTGCCATCTTCTCGACTGGAGAGAGCACCTCTTCACCGTGGCGAAGCCCCGCCGTCTGTGGTAACTTTGACCTTCATTCTCTTCCAAAGGACTCGACACCTAGTGTCTTTTACCAGAGACTTTCTCGCACTTCGGTTCAAATTTGATGACAATTTGTTCGTCTACACTGATGGCTAACAGACCAGGGTGTTGGGTGTGCCTTTGTACTTGGCAACGTCTCTCTTAAATATCGTCTTCCTGAGTGGAGTTCTATTTTAACAGCTGAGCTGTATGCAAAATATCAAGCCACCCAATACGTCAGACGGAACTCTCTCAAATTGTCATTTGCTCGGACTCTTAGTGCTCTTTTGAGCCTTCGCATGCTATATCCTGCCCATCCCCTGGTACAAAGCATCAGCAATTGCCTTACCTCTTTTTCAGCGAGCAGAACTACTGTTACATTTGTGGGTCCCTGGCCACGTGGGGGTGTTGGGAATGAGTCTGCGTATACAGCTGCCAAGGAGGTAGTTCTCCTTCCTCGGCTATCTACCTTTCAACTAGCTCTGATGACCTTCGCGCTGGTATCTTCCAGTGTATTATCTCCCGTTGGTATTTACATTGGTCATCCCTGTCTGGGAACAAATTGAGAGCCATTAAACCTGTGCCTGATCTCTGGTAAACGTCATCTCGACCCTCCTGCCGAGAGGAGATTGTTCTGACCCGGCTTCGTATTGGCCACAGCCATTATAGCCACCAGTATTTACTATGTGGTGATCCTGCTCCCTTATGTGAGCACTGTGATGAACCTTTTACTGTGAACCATCTTTTAGTGCAATGTCTGTTTTTTAATTCCCCGTCATGATCTATGTTTACCATTTGACATGTCCGACATTTTAGCTGATGACCCGCATTCTGTTACCAGTTTTACTTTTTATACATCGTGCAAATATGGCGAAAGCCATTTAAGGTCTAACCCCGGTTCGATTTTACTATGGGCAGTGTTGGGCACTAATGACCTCAGCAGTTGTGCACTCTAAAGCCACAAAAAACTGATTACATTAAAATTTGCTACATCTTAAGTTGCTATTGAATAACTTTTTATGCTCACTTAAAGGCACTGAGAATATAGCTTCTGTGAAGCAATTTCCAGACATTGTATAAATGAAAATACTCTACAATTGACAGACCACCTACTGCATGTACTGCTGGGTCAAACATGCCTTGTTGCTTTTAATGGTTAAAGTATAGTTCATGCATATGTGGCTGGCGCTTGATGTGTAGATGTTGACAATGAAGTGATGCCGGGAGGTGAATGCTGGTAATCAGGAGCCTGGCCCCTCAGGGGCTCAGCATTAATTTGCTGAGTACGGGCTTGGCGAACCCGGGGTCCTGAGCTGTGGGCTGTGTCGCGCCAACAGTCTGCTACACCGTAAGCTCTGTGCGTGCTTCAACGACCATCGTTCGGTGCGACGGTGGAACGTTGTACGTTTAAGAGTCCAGGGATCTTGGCTTAATCGCCTGGGTCGCGAGGATGGTACAAACCTCTATAAAAAAAACCTCAATCTCAAGGTGTGCTACGTGCCGAGGAGATGCATGGCTGTTGAGGTTGAACAGCCGCTAGCGAGCAACCTCTGAGGAACCTGCCGCACCTCAGTTGTACAAGGCTTACCCAGGCAAGCGGGGCTCTGCCTGGGTGGACGTTTAGATCCCTAGCTGCTCGTGGGACCACAATGAAACGAGCAAAAGAACACGTTGGTGGACGTACAACCACCGTCTCTAAGCGTGGTAAAAGGGACTACAATGCTGCAGATTATGATCCCCAAACGTTTCCTTCTCTGGCTACACCTTGGGAAGAACGTCAGGGAAGACAGAAGGGTGAGGCTTATGCCCCTAAGTATCAGGTCTGTAGCCGTAGTGATAGGGAATCTTTTAAGAATACTAAACCACTATTTTTTGTTGAGAACCTTGAGAACAAGTATGGAGAGATGGAAGGCATGTCGAAGATGCGGTCGGGATCAGTACTAATGACGTCATCCCCGGCTCAATCACGGGCACTGCTTGCCTGTGACAAGCTGGGTGATGTTTCCGTTACCATTACGCCGCACAAGACCCTAAATATGGTGCAGGGTATCATCTTTCACAAAGACCTCTTGCTGCAGTCAGATGACGAATTGCGTGCCAACCTAGAACGGCGGGGAGTACACTTTATTCGGCGAGTCCATAGGGGTCCGAAGGACAATAGGGTCGCCACCGGTGCCTTCATCTTGGCTTTTGAGGGTGATTCATTGCCCGAGAAGGTCAAGGTGATGGTTTACCGGATCGACGTAAAGCCCTACGTTCCTCCCCCTATGCGCTGTTTTAAATGCTGGAAGTTTGGCCATATGAGCTCCCGATGTGATGCCAACCCAACATGTCGGGAGTGTGGACGTGCAGTTCATCCGAACGTCCCTTGCACGCTGCCTCCAGTATGTGTCAACTGCGGCCAGAATCACTCCTCTTGCTCGTCTATGTGTACAGTCCTGCAGCAAGAGAGGAAAATCATGGAATACAAGACCAGAGATCGACTGACTTATTCAGAGGCCAAACGGAAATATCAGAAGCTCCATCCTGTCCGCCTGGTAACTACCTATGCCGCGGCAGCCTCATCGTCCTCGTCCACTGTGCCTGCTGTTCCACCTGTTCCGTCAACGATAGCGCGCCCCCAGGCCCAATCGACTGACCCAGCCCCCCTACCAGCAGGGGGCACCTCATCTTCGGTGGCTCCCACTCTTTTCACAGTGGGAGCATCACCTGCTACAGCACCGGGGACTCCAGTCCCCACCTCTAAGCCGGGGAAGGAGAAGCCTTCTCCAGCCCCTCTCGCTCGGAAGGGGTCCTTAGAGAAAACCCCTTCTGCTGCTTCCCAGAGTGCTCCGGAGGATCCTGGCCGCAGTCTTCAGGATCTCCAACCTGCCGGTCGAAGAGCTTCCTGCTCTTCCTCCGTCCCGGATGCCACTTCTGGGAAGCCCCCTCGGCCCTGCAAACCAAAGGGCCAGCGAGAGGACAAGAAGAAGAGACATAAGAAGAAAGAATGTTCAGTGGCTTCAAAGCCACAACCACCCACATCCTCTTCTTCGGAGGATGAGGTCGAGATCCTCGCATCTCCTGAGGATCTTGCAATTACCGATTCCCCAGAAAATAAGATCTGTTTCCGTGGATTCCAAGCACATGGTAGCAGACGATCCGATGGAGTGATCTGCTTTTTATTCGTCATGGCGGTACAGCCAGAAGGAAACATCATCCAGTGGAATTGTAGCGGCTTTTTCCATCACCTGCCTGAGCTACGACAACTTCTCAGCCAAACACCTGCCTTTTGTATCGCTCTTCAAGAGACCTGGCTCCCAGCGGCGCGGTCCCCTGCCCTTCGAGGCTACAGGGGCTATTTTAAAAATCGGCCTATGTATGACAGTTTCTGGTGGAGTTTGCATCTATGTTCTAGCCACTGTCCCGAGCGCTGCCGTGCCTCTTCAAACGCCCCTAGAGGCGGTTGCTGTTCGGCTCCGGGCAGTGCAAGATGTTACAATCTGTTCAATCTATCTCCCACCAGATGAGGCTGTCTCTCCTGTGGACCTCGCTGCCTTGGTCGCCCAACTTCCCCCACCCTTCCTTCTTTTGGGGGATTTCAATGCCCACCACACTTTGTGGGGTGGCATGCAGACCTTGGCACGGGGTAGGGATGTTGAGACACTACTGAACCAGCTGAACATCTGCCTCCTGAACACTGGTGCTGCTACGCACTTTAGCGTGGCACACGGTACATTCTCCGCCATAGACCTGTCTGTCTGTAGCCCAAGCCTACTTCCGCACTTCACTTGGAGGGTCCACGATGACCTGTGTGGCAGCGACCATTTTCCTATCTTCCTGTCGCTCCCACAGTGTCCACCTGCTGACCGTCTGCCTCGCTGGTCCCTCCGTAGGGCCGACTGGCCAGCATATTCCATAGCCGCTGTGCTTCCCTCTCCTCTTCTGGCTGATATCGATACCGCTGTCCAGCAGGTCACACGTGCCATCATTTCTGCTGCCGAGAACACCGTACCCGTCTCACTTGGATCACTCCACCGTAAGTCAGTGCCCTGGTGAACGCCGGAGATAGCTGAGGCCATCCGGGAACGTCGGCGAGCACTACAGCGCCACCGACGCCACCCTTGTGTTGAACATCTTGTTGCCTTCAAGCGTCTCCGTGCACGGGCGCGGCGATTGATCCAGCAAAGCAAGAGGGCCTCCTGGGAGCGCTATGTCGCCTCCATTGGCTCCCGAGCATCGCCTTCACGGGTATGGTCGCAAGTTCGACGCCTCTTTGGCCACCGCCCACCAGTGGGAATTCCGTGCCTGAGCATTCAGGGTACATTTTGCACTGACCCTCACACAATAGCAGAGCATTTGGCTCACCACTATGCTCGCACCTCAGCGACCGCTGCATATGATGCGGATTTCCGCGCCCTTAGGGAGCGCACAGAGCGAAAGCAGATATCCTTTCGAACGCGACGCCAGGAAATCTACAACATCCCTTTCACCGAATGGGAGTTCGAAAGTGCACTTGCTGCATGCCCAGCCACGTCCCCTGGACCCGACCGCATCCATAGTCAGTTCCTCCGACACCTGTCAGCAGACTCTAAACGCCAACTTCTCTCCTTGCTGAATCGTCTCTGGGTTGAGGGTGTCTTCCCGTCCCAATGGCGGGATAGCATCATCATCCCAGTGATGAAGCCTGGGGCTGATCCACAGGTGGCTGATAGTTACCGCCCAATCAGCCTCACCAACGTTCCGTGTAAACTCCTCGAACGGATGGTGAGTCGGAGGCTTATGTGGATCCTTGAGGATCGGGGACTCCTGTCCCCACAACAGAGTGGGTTCCGTCGTGGCCGCTCCGCTATCGATAATCTCGTGTCACTGGAGTCGGCCATCCGTACAGCCTTTACACGCCGCGAACATCTGGTTGCTGTGTTCTTTGACCTGCGAAAGGCGTATGACACCACCTGGCACCACCACATACTGTCTACGCTGTATGACTGGGGCTTACACGGTCCGCTTCCTGTATTCATACAGAATTTTCTCCCGCAACGTTCTTTTCGAGTTCGTATTGGTTCCTGTTTCAGCTCCCCTCACTATCAAGAAAACGGTGTCCCACAGGGATCCGTTCTAAGCGTCCCTTTATTTTTGGTCGCTATCAATGGTCTTGCTACTGCTGTGGGGTCATCGGTTTCCACCTCGTTGTATGCCGATGACTTCTGCATGTATTTCAGCTCCACTAGCATCGGCGTTGCTGAACGGCGGTTGCAGATAGCTATTCAAAAGGCGCAGTCGTGGGCGTTTACTCATGGTTTTAAATTTTCCGCTACGAAAACCCGGGTGATGCATTTGTCGGCGTCGGGCGGTCCATCCTGACCCCGAACTGTATCTCGCTGATGACCTGCTGCGTGTCGAAGAGACGCACCGTTTCTTAGGCATGTTATTCGACAACCGTCTCACCTGGGTGCCACACCTTCGCCAGCTCAAACAAAAGTGCTGGCAACACCTTAATATTCTACGTTGTCTAAGCCATACAGTTTGGGGAGCGTCACGCCCAACGCTCCTGTAACTTTATAAGGCGCTCATCCAGTCGCGCCTAGACTATGGCTGCATAGTCTACGATTCGGCTGCGCCATCAGCACTGCAGGCGTTGGACCCAATTTTACACTGTGGTGTCCGTTTAGCTTCGGGGGCTTTTCGCACGAGCCCGGTGACAAGCCTCCTTGTAGAAGCTGGAGTCCTCCCGCTGCGGTTCCGTAGGCAACACCTGCTGGCATCCTATATTGCTCGTGTTCAGGCCTCGCCCTTCCACCCGCACCGCCGGCTCCTATTTCCAGACGCTGCACTCCCTATCCCTCCACGACGGCCAAGGTCGGGATACCCGATCTCAGTCCGTGTTCGTATCCTTCTTTCGTCTCTCACATCCTATCCACTTCCAACCACTTTCCACTATTCCTTTCACACCCCTCCTTGGTCCATTCCTCGTTTGCAGCTCCGTCTGGACCTGTCCTATGCGTCGAAGGCCTCTGTTTCTCCCGTACATCTCCGTTACCAGTTTCTGCAAGTGCTCGAGCCGTTCCGTGCCGCAGACGCCATTTACACAGATGGTTCCGTAGTAGATGGCCGTGCTGGGTATGCGTTTCTACATCACAACCACGTAGAACAGCATTCTCTGCCCGGTGAGAGTAGCATATTCTCCGCCGAGCTGATCGCTATTCTCAGAGCTCTACAACATCTCAAAGCCTGCCCCAGGGGGTCATTCGTCATCTGTACTGACTCCCTGAGTGGCTTACAAGCGATCGACCAGTGTTTCTCTTGGCACCCAATAGTGCGGTCGATCCAGGACACTGTTCACTCCCTATGCCAATCAGGCCGTTCTGTGGTCTTTGTGTGGACCCCAGGTCATGTTGGCATACCAGGGAATGAGCATGTAGATCGATTGGCCAAGCAGGCCACTATGGGACCACCCCTGACAATTGGTGTCACGGAACACGATTTTAAACTGGTGTTGCACCGGAAGGTACGCGAAGCTTGGAGTACCGAGTGGGCTACGGCGACTACACCGAATAAGCTTCAGGCAGTGAAGCTCTCCACAGTTTTGTGGAAATCTTCACTGCGGCCGACCCGCCGAGAGTCAGTTGTCCTCTGTCGCCTCCGGATTGGACATACGTGGCTCACCCACGGGTATCTCCTTCGGCGCGAGGCTCCACCCGTGTGTCGATGTGGCACTGTGTTGACAGTGGCCCATCTTTTGATGGACTGTCCGCTTTTAGCCGACCTGCGGCATTATTTTAATCTTCCTGACGCACTACCCTTAGTTTTAGGTGACGACGCCTCTACGGCTAACAAAGTTTTACGTTTTATCCGCGCTGCTGGTTTTTATGACTCGATCTAACGGTAGGTGCTGTGGCCTGACATCTTAGGCTGCCACCAACCCAGCTTTTTAACTTTTCACGTCCTTTGGAGTTCTTAGTGTCTGCAGTGTGGCTGGCTCATCCTGTTTTTTCTTTGTGATCAGCCAGCCAATGACCTCTGCTATGCAGTTTTATTCGTGACATTCTTTTACTAATTGTGTGTCTCCGTTTTGTATTGTCAGTGACTTGTCTATTATTAACTTGCCCTTTTGTGCAGTGTCATTTTCAGGGCGTTGTTTTATCTTTGACAGTTGACTCTCAGCTAGGAACAGGGGACTGATAACCTAGCTGTTTAGTCCCCTTAAAACAACCAACAACAACCAACCAACCAACAGGAGCCTGGTTAGAGCAGCCAATAAAAAATAGCTTTAGTGTTCATGGTTAGTGAAGATGTGGTTATTATGAGGATAATATATACTCTCTGGACAAGGGTACATAAAGAAGCTGCCAACGAAAGTGCAGGAATAGTATTATTTCGTGGTGGACACAGAATTATTCACCTTATTCTCTCAATGAGTTTTCTGTTCCTGTTTTATGGTTCACAAGTTGATGTACCCTTGCCCAGAGTAAATTAGCCTCATTAATACTAGGTATCAATTGTCAGTTGTTCAGTATATAGCTCTGTCACCATCACACCATACATACCAAAAAAACTGGTAAAAACTGTTTGGATTAATACTGAAATATCACATTGCGAAAAACGCTGCACACGAACACTAGAATTTTTTAAAAACTAATGCTCAATATACTAGACATAACACACAATCCTACTGGCCATCAAAATGACTCCCGATTAGCTGTTTTCCCCTCCTGTCATTTATCATGCAGTTTCCACCGTCTACACATTGAGCATCAGTTGTGTAGGCATAAATAGCACTTGAACTGTTTAAATTCATTAAGCAGTTGTGCATCTGAAGCATCTAGCCTGTGATTAGAGATGCTATGGGCTTGTAACACAATCCCCTGTTAACTAAGACACACAAACTATAGTAGAAAGAGTTGGGAACCACAATGAAAAATGGTTCTCAAAGGACAACAAAAGGGAAATGGTTCATAACCCATAGTCAGAAGTAAAACATTTGACAGCTTCAAAACCTTTAAATCAAATCTAGACATATTCATGCTTGTTATCCATGTTAAATTCTCTTGTATGACATGCTGCATTATGCATACTTTGTCATATGCACATAATGCTTTGTACCACACCAGAAGCTTTGGATGTTTCATTTTGCCACATGGCAATTTGCATGTGGAACATCTGCCTTACTGAGCTGGCGCAGTAGTAACACACTAGACTCACATTTGGGAGGATGGTGGTTCAAATCCACCTCCGGCCATCCTTATTTAGGTTTTCCGTGATTTCCCTACAACACTCCAGGCAAATGCTGGGATGGTTCCTTTCAAAGGGTACGGCCGATTTCCTTCCCAATCCTTACCCCAAAACTCAGTGCTAGCTCTGTCTCTCATGACCAAGCGGTCGAAGCTTGCTTCCTTCCTTCCCTTCCAACATCTGCCTACAAACACCCCATCGTGATTGATGTCATGGAGTAGTGTGCCGTATGTCATGACATGGAATTCTTATGCAACCTGTGATTGTAATGTTGCGCCCCATGTTGTTTCACAATATACCTAATTGTATCATATAAACTTAAATGGAATTAGTCATTTTGTTTTGCATAATGCATCATGTTATGTAATGTAACAATTTCATGTAATATTATAGTGTTTCAAAGTAAAATTATACACGACATGGGGCATAGTGTCATCCAATGTGGCATTTCTTGTACCATGCAGTATGGCAGTGTCACTGCTGTTCAGGTTGTAAGCACTCCTAGTCAACATTACTTGCTACTTACATGTGCACCCTCCTTCAAGAGATCATTGAGTTGGGGAGTTAGTTAATAGGAAAGTGGGAGTATGTCAAAATTTGACTGAAATGTTTAAGCTGTCAGATAAATAGCTAGATCCTCGACTATGGGTAGGAATATTTATTATTTTGTTTTGTATTCTTACTATTCCTACCACCTTCCTGCAGTACTCAAATTGCTAGATTTCATGTAAATAAGGGCTCAATAGCAATTCATTCCTATGGTCTGGTATTGGATCAGAAATTACTGAGACTGACTGCCTGGTGATATTTCTCGACCACATTCTGGAATTAGTGGTTCCCATTTATCACCCTGGACATCAGCACTGTCAGTGTAGGTGTGTTGGCACAGTGAGAAGCTTATTTTTTAAAAACATTAGTTTCAACACGCATTCTAAGCTATCACTACTTTGGATACCCAGCGCCTTAGCCGCTCTACATTGGTCCTAGGTCTCCACTGATAATTTGTGATTTTTTAATATTTAGTCAGAACATTGCTCTTGACAGGTGTGGTGTGAAAATTGCTCCAAAAACTTTCCATTTGTTTTTGTTCCCAGTGAAAGAGGTGAATACCCAGGGGGCAGATAAAGATTCTGACCATATCTTACTTGTCATGAACTGTAAGCTGAAACTGAAAGAACTGCAGAAAAACAAAGATAAAACCTGCATAAATTGAAGGAACCTGAAGTTCTTGAGAATTTGAGGGGGCTTTAGGCAATAATTGACAGAAACAGGGGGAAATAACAGTAAAAGAGGAATGGGCAACTCTGAGAGATAAAATAGTGAAGGCAGCAGAGGACAAAATAGGTAGAAAGGCAAGACGTACAAAAATCTTTGGATATCACAGGAAATACTGAATTTAACTGATGAAAGGAGAAAATATAAAAAGGCAGCAAATGAAACTGGCAAAATGGAGTACAGACAACTAAGAAATGAGATTGACAGGATATATATATAGCCTACATGGAAAAAGGGACATTTGGAGACAAAAATAGCAGCTGTATCATAAAGAACTTGGATGGAAAAACCAGTTCTCAGCAAAGAAGGAAATAAACTTCAATATTGTACAAAGGGAAGAGGAAGTAGGTAATGAGATATTAAGCTGAGATAGAACACTGGAAGACCTGTCAGATTCTTAAGTGAAAAAAAGGCCCCTAGTGGAAGACATTCCCTCAGAGCTACTGAAGTCTGAGAGCAGACCATGACAGAACTATTTCACCTGGTGCAAAAGATGTTTGACAGGGAAATACCCTCAGAATATAAGAAAAAATGTGGTAATCTGCATTTCTTGCCATGTCCTGCTCCTCTGCTCTTGGGCTCAATGTTATTCATATTGAGATGTTGAACCTTTCTCCTGTAGGTAAACGTTTCCTTCTCCACACCTACAATCGCATATGCACTGAAGGTCAGGTTGCCACGAATTGGCGTGAAGCCATTGTTGCCCCCCCACCCCCCCCCCCATCCCCAAACCAGGGAAGGACAAACATGTTCCTTCCAGTTATCACCCCCATTTCTCTTAACAGCTGTGCCTGTAAGGTGACGGAACACAAGGTTAACACTCATTCAGATGGCTCCTTGAATCCTGACATCTCCTTACGAACGTCCAATGTGGTTTTCGTAGGCACTGTTCTGCACTTGACCACCTTGTTACCTTGACTTTAATTATGAATAATTTTTTGAAAAAGTGCCAGATGGCTGTGTTAATTGAACTGGAGAAGGCCTAAGACACCTGCTGGAGGGCAGGGATTCTGTGTACCATGCATACATGAGGCTTTCATGGCCATCTCCCCCTCTTTATTCGTGCATTTGTAATGGACCAAAGTTTTCTGGTACAAGTGGGCTTTTTTTGTTTTGTTTTTTGTCAGACCCTTTTTGCCAGGAGAATGGGGTGCCTCAGGGCTCTGTTTTGAGTGTAGTATTTTTGCCGTAGTAATTAACCCAGTTATGGAGTGCCTCCCACCTGACGTTTCTGGTTCCCTCTTTGTGGACGACTATACAATCTACTGCAGTACTCAAAGGATCTCCATTAGTGCTGTTTCCAGCGTTCTCTTGACCATATTTATTCTTGGAGCATTGCAAATAGCTTCAGTTTCTCAAATGAGAAAACAGTGTGCATAAACTTCTTGTGATAGTTTCTTCCACCATCTCTACGTCTAGGACCTGTTGCTCTCCCATTTGTGGAGAAAAAGAAATTCTTATTACTAACATAGGATAGGAAACATTGATGTTGATGTGAGCCCAACACAACTGTTGCTTCAGTTCCAGGTTCACATGTACCCTGGATTTGGTGTCACTCAAAATTTGTCAAACTTCATTCGCAGCTTGATGAAAATGTTGTCATCTATACAGGTGTATCTAAGAACACAGATGGTGTCAGATCCACCTTTATCAGGTTCCACAGCTTTCAATAAAAGCTCATTGACCAATGCTCAAATTTCACAGATGATCTTTTTGCTCTCTATCAGGCAGTCCTATCAGGCCGCTGCTGCCACCATCCTTAAGCCATCTGCCCAGATTCACTAAATGCCATTCTAAGAGTCTGAGACAAGTATCCGGGCCATCCTGTAATACAAAGAATCCAACACTCTCTTCAATTGGTAGCTGAAGACTGCTTTCGCGTTCACTTCCTCTGGGTACCTGGCCACAAGGCTGCTGATGCTGTGGCCAGGGCTGCAACTCTCCTACATTGGACAGCTACCGTTTGTGTCCCATCAAATGACATTCAAGGGGCTATTTGCTAGCGAAATTTAGTGTCATGGCATAGGCTGTTGTCCTTGCTTCATGACAATAAGCTTAGAACCATAAAACCAATCCCGGCAGCTTGTCCCTCCCACCTCCTCATGTCTGGGTGAGAATAGGTCATTGCCAGTTAAGCCACTGAAG
This sequence comes from Locusta migratoria, assembly GCA_026315105.1. Classification (NCBI taxonomy): domain Eukaryota; kingdom Metazoa; phylum Arthropoda; class Insecta; order Orthoptera; family Acrididae; genus Locusta; species Locusta migratoria. The sequence goes on from CM048755.1 coordinate 689,869,225, forward strand.
CTTATTAACAGGTGACGTATCCCTTGTGTTCCTACAGTCACCAGATGATGGTGCATCATGTTTTAATGTTCTGCCCTAGTTTTCATTATGTTAATGCTGAAGTAAATCTGCCATGGAAATTTTTAGCTCATGATGCACAGGCAACTGCTAGAGTTTGCATTTTATACATATGACTACTTTGTCAAAGGACATGTAATTCCTTCTCTTGACATTTTATTCCTTGTTTTAGTGACATTCTAAAATTATCCTTGTCAGCACCTTTTTAACTTTAAGTCAATCTAGGGTCAGAATTGGGCACTAATGACCAATGCAGTTGTCCATCCTAAAAAGACACAACTCTGCCACTTGTCGATCATGTGTTTCTGCTATAAGGCAGCCAGGCCTCTACAACTGTGTTGATTCTGAAGTTTACATGCGTTTTGACAATATTGTTTAGGTGTACTATTATTTACTCATAATTTTAGTGCATGCAAATTTGAGATTTATTTTTTATAAATATGGATTTGTATAAAATTGTAATTTTGTTAATTTCGGTGATAGTTTCTTTGTACCTAATGGATTGATGAAATGAGTGGCACATTTGTAATAAGTATTTGATTTAGGATCCAGTGATATATAAAACAGTCTGGCCTAATTTATTTAAACAAAAGGTAAATATGTAATGTTGTGCAATAGTTGAAACAAGTAGTGTTGTTTTTATACTAATATGCGCCTTTATAGGAGTAGCATATTCCGTAACTGTGTAATGCAGTTTTAGTGTTTGCAGTTGTTATTTGCAAAAGTATTCAGGTTGGTTGTTATGTAATGAGAAGCCGAAGTTTAAATCAACATACTATTTCTTAAGTGTATTTTACCAATAGTATTAATAGCATTTTAAACAGAGCGAAAATGTATTTTTACATGTCCGGTGGTAGTTTTATTTAGGGTTTCTTATATTTCGTGTTTGATACTGGCAATGCCAAGCAACTCGTGATGTATGTGATGTGCAACATAGCAGAAACAGTCACAGATTGATGGTAGCATTATAGCTGCTGAAGCAACAGTTCACCTGTTGTCAGTGGTGGCGTGCTGCGACACAAGATGTGAAATGCTAGGTGCTGCGTTTGTGTCATTGTGTGGATTCACACTGTGGAAGTTGATCCATGAGCAGCAAGCAATCAGGCCATCGTTTCAGTATTACAGTACAGTAACTTTCTGAGAAAATGTATGTCAAATGTGTACTTACTCGATTTAAACAGAGAAGAAAATATGAAATATATAATGTGGGGGGACCAGATGTTTGTATTTTAAACTATCAAAAATTTGGTTTAAGCAGCAGATTTTTATGTAATTTGGCAGGGCCTGACCAAACAATATGGGTTAACTGAGTTTTCGGTTTCAGATTTCGAAATACTGAGGGTGTACTGTAATGTACTGTGTAACATGTGGGCATGCTTTCATAGACAGCAACGGAAATAAAACATGAACCCAAATGACCAATTAGAGAATATCAGCTGCAGTGAAATGCTTTCAACCTAGAAAAGCAGTAAACCGTTTCCCATTGCTTAGCATCCATTCTTACTTTCAACAAATTAAGATCATATACAGAGAAAAAACAAAGCAGAAAAATGACTTATATTGTAGAGGTTTAACCTTACTATTGAGTTTACAATATTCAATGGTAGTCTACCATGGAACTCCATAGTGGGGGTAGTAACTACACTTAACAATGAAGGCTTTCATAGTCATTGCTGTTAAAATTGAAGCTCTTCTGAGCTATTTTTCGTTACATGATGGTATATTTCTCAAATGTTTTGGATCTGTTACAGGAGCCTTTCTCAGGGAATACTGACTTGTTTCCTCCTGTGTCTCTTATGGTCATCAGGACGGGAAGGAATAACTTTATTGGTGCTTTCATTTGTTTGATATTTCGTGCCAATGGATATAGCGACAAAAGCATTAAGAATGCCACAAACGCTATGAACTAAGGAAACTGAAACAGAAGTTGAAGATTTACTGGTGAAACATTTGTCACAAAGGGATTAGTGAGTGCACTGGAAAGTCTTAAGATGAATTGGCATCAAACCTGTTTTTCCAGCAATAACAGAATTAAAGATATCCTCCAATCAAATAAGAATTTCATAGGAAAGCTTGAATACTGCTGGGTTGTGTGTGTAAAATAAACTGCAGATATGGGACTGTGTACATAGGAGAAACAGTAAGGCCTATTCATGTACAGATGGCAGAACGTGAAGACACATGTTTAAAGCAGCACAGCAAATAAGTGGTTGCAGAACACAAGGAAGTGTAACCACAATATTAACTTAAAGGATGTAAAAGTGCTCTGTAAACAGCTATTTAGAATGAAGAGGAAAGTTTGTGAAGCAATTTAAATTAGTAAACACCCCAACAATATGAACAGAGAAGACAGATACAAACTCACCATGTTGGCTACTGATTTTGGCAGTGCATCGACAGTCATCGGTGCGCAGTAAAAAGGCTCCTTTTGCTGCAGATGGGCACTCCTGACAGCGTGGCAGCAATGTCACAACTTCAAAAAACTAGACCAACCAGGGAACTTCAGTTATCACCATTGTTAGCTAATTACATACATAAATCAACCTTCATGTTTTCCAATCAGACCCATCGACGATGCAAACACCAACAAGCACATCTTCCTCCCGTATTTCCACTTATCATAAACACCAATGCAAGCACCAATAGTTATTCCATCCCTTCCTGCTGGCTGTATGTGATACACTGAAGGAAACAGGTCAGTATTCCTGAGATAGGCTCCTGTAATGGATCCAAAATGTTGGAGAAATATCATAATGTGACATAGCTCAGAATTTTCACTTTTACACTTGTCTCTCAGCACTTCAGTATTGGTAGATATTCAGTATGGCTCAGTTGGGTCTGTCATTATCTTCAGTGTGTGTGTGTGTGTGTGTGTGTGTGTGTGTGTGTGTGTGTGTGTGTGTGTGTTAGAATAATGAATCTTTCACATTCACCCCTAAAACATTCTCAGGGATGACAGATCATACATACAGAATTATGCAATGACCCACAGTCGTAATACAGATTTGGGTTTTCTGTTTGCAGGAGCTTGGCTCAGGTTTTATACCTCACTTCCTGTTGTATGTGACATGCAATGAGCAAGATGGGGCATGTGAGCCACCAGAGAAGTGCACGCCCATGAGCAGTGAAGTGACTGTGGAGATGGCGCCTTGGGCGACTCTTCCGGACTTTCCACACAAATTACTGGGTGTTAAGGAGGTGCCCAATGATCGCCTTTTGGTTACACTGTTGGTGGCTTCTTATTGTGTGTGTGAACAGCCACATCATGCAACAAATTAACTCTACTATGCTCCCAGAACTGAAGAAGAAACAGAAAAAAATGTGAATACCTTTTAAAATTTTAGCCCTCTGACAAGGAATTAAAATTTGTTGAGATACAGGTCTCTAGCAATAATTTTATTGGAATAAAGACAAGCTTTTATTATGCATGAGACAAAGTGGAAAACAGATGTGTACTTGTATGATGCTAGAATTACTGTATTAACCACTGTATTTCTTGTAAATGAATATTTTATGAAATAAAAGGTATTTGCAAATCCAGTGTTCAGATTTTTTAATGAACAGGGTAAAGCTACCAATTTTTATCTAAGAAACATGTCATTAGGAACCTTAATGAAACACTTAATCACTTCAGAGCCACAAAAACTAGTTCAAATAGGTAATAAATAAAATTTTCAATTAACCAAAGGTCCAAAAAGAGTCCAATGAATGCTTACATAAAGTAAAATAAATTACACCACTGGCCAAAAGTGATGCTACTAATAAGAAAGGTAGAATTTCATTGTCCACCAGACTCAAAAGTGAAGACAGACCAGTCGAATTTTATGTATTGAAAGATGCAGTGACAATGGGGTTACCAGCAGGATTCCAATGGTACCAAAGGTGTCACAGATTTTCAAACTAAAATCCTAATGTGTTTGCAGCTTACAAGGGAACAGTCCAATAAGACATGTCAAAACCTACCCTAAATTTTTTTTTTTACACAGGAAGGAGACAACAATGTGCTGGCAAAATTTTATCTGCTGAGGCACTGCAAGTAATTTTTTAAATTATCTGAAAATTGCCAAATTCATAGTGTTAAACAGTGGTAGAAATGTACACCCCTACTGGCACTGTAGTAACTGCACATGGTACATTTGTAAACAGGAAACATGACACAACCAGATTGTAATTTGTAAAGGACATTTAAGGATATTCGTTGATAGTGCTCATGACACTACAGCACACAGTTACTGTTATCTATAATTAACCACTCTACTGACATTTTCTACTTGCAGTATTTTTAAGTTTTGATAATAAAGATAAAGCTGAATTAATATAGTGTATTCGTAAGGCATACCTGCTAATAAATCTCTCTTCGTCTCACAGTAATGTGGAAACAAATTAACATTCACAATTTAGCAAATATGAAGAATGGTTTCCAGCTGAAATCACGTACTTCTCCCGATCTACATAGGTGTCATTTGTTGAATGTCTTTGACATTCATTCGAATGGCATCAACATTTTGTTTCTAATTGTGGGAACATTAGAAGAAATTGTAAACTGAAGATTCCACAAATTTTGGTTCAGACATCAGTTGTAACAGTTCTGAAGAAAAATACCTTAAGCCTAAAAACTTACTGAAACAGCTTTCAGTGACGAAAAACAGTGGAAATTATGGTTAAACAAATGGTGTGGGGGAGGGGGAGAATGCTTGAAGCTAAGCAGTGTGGAAAAGGCATTTTTGTTTCATAAAATTTTAGTGTGAACTTAATAAATTGAATGAATTATGTGATGTAAGAAACATAAGCAAAATGGAAACGCACAAAAATCTAAAACTATTTGAAATAACTGCTCATGAGACAATGCACTGTTACTGATAGAGATCTAAAAGATTCTACCCTCCAAATTGCATCTCTCATGAACATAGCTCATGTCCAGGTTTCATCGACGTGGCTACACAGGTTCGCACAGAATAGAAAGTTGCAATATTTCCAAGTTTACTTGTCGTAAATGTGTAGAGCAGCTGCTGGTAATAATGCCATAGAGAATTCATAGCTGACGTAAAGACAAAACTTGCTGTTGTCCCCACAACTGCTGTTTATTAATGTTGGTAAAGTTTCATTAAAGAACTGCATGTACACCACACTTACTCACTTCAGGGTGAAATGATCATGCAATCAATGAATGCCATTCATACACAATAATTCCAGTGATACGTGAGAGTTGTTTACTGTTTCCATAGTTAAATGTCTTAAAGAACCTCAAGGCAAATTAGGACAAAGAATAAAAACTACAGTGTTTAGTTCTAACAGACTTGTAATCTAAGAATCAAAACTGGGAAAAATGGGAATGAATAATTTTCAACTTTTTGTTAGAAACATATGCCTACCAGTTCATAACAGTTGTGATGCCTCTGTTTTTGTAGAGGATGGTGAAAAATCTGTACACGTAATGTGGATTCTGCCTTGAACTACTAGCACAATTCATCCTCTAGAGAATTTTTTCAACAGTGGAAACCATTTCTCAGGAAATTCAGGCAACATAATTTCTGATACCTCTCACTCATTTGAAGTTTATCAGCAGAACAATACTCCTCAGCTCCAGTCATTTATGCATTACCAGTTTTCATTGCTATGTTTTACGAATTTCATAAAGTATGACTGGTATGCAGTGAAATATGCAGCACAGCTGGGACAATGACTCCATACCAGTTCTATCTCAATAATACTAGTGGTTACTGTGAAGTTCCTGACTGCATTAATTTTTCCTTTGTCCGGTATACCTGGTGCAAGAAAAATGTTTGTCATACAATAGACATGTATTCTTGTGACTACCGTACATGGAATAAACAAAGAATTTTTCACTGTCAGTCAAATGTAAAACATTCAAAAATGATTTTAAGGAATGGCCTACAGGAATTGTTAAAAAAGTGACATTTCATTTCAACAAATTAAGTCCTCACTGATGGAAGTCATCCACGACTTCACACTGCCATGATTTTATTTTCTCTGCTTGCCACTTTTGTCAGAATTACATGGCAAAATTGAACTGTCAATATAGAGTTATTCAAAAATGTTTATAGTTTAAGCAAACTAACAATGATGTGAAGAGAGAATTGTCTGGTGTAACTGGCAGGCCTCCTGCAGGTCTTTAAACTGGTGGCCACTGCAGCTACTTAGGTGTCCCTAAACTTTACCAGTTACCTGACTGGAAAATGGAGATGTGTAGTTTAACCTGGAATCCAAACCACTTGTCTTTCCTAGTCACTCATCTTTGACAAGTGAATGCTTGGTTAAAAATCATAGTGGAAACACATTGTGGACTGAACGAGATTTAATATGGCACTGTGATTCTGAAAGTGTGCGCTTAGGCAATAGACCAGTAAACCTTATACACACAGTGGAATGTTAACTGTCAACTCCTTAGATGATACTAGATGTTGGTAATTAGTGTCGTCCTTATAAATTTCTGCTCAATGCTAATTAGAAGCCAGAGAAAAAGGGCAACCAACATACAAGAAAAATTTTGGACCATTGCTGAGGAGAGATGTAGATGCAATCGCACATAGTGCATGATCTCTACACATCCCACTTCCATACTGACACTTCATCCCTTCACCATTTTTATGTACTCCATCAAGAACAGTGCTCTTGCCACCCACAATAATCCTCACTGAATAGCAAAGTTTTGCATTGTGGTTCTAACAGGCTGGAGTTTTATCTGGTATGCCAAATATTAGATCCAAAATATGAAAATTAATAACACAGAATTCACAGGTAATGTTCGTAACCTCATTTTTCTTCAGTTTCCTCTAATATAAAGAAGTTTACCATGTACAAGCTTATGGTAGTGAATTTTCTGCAAATGTTCAAGTTTGCTTCCATTCACTCCTTTGTAAACCAGACTTTTGGTACTTAAAATTAGTGCTTGTGAACTGTTTGATTCCACTACATGGCATGGTGTAAATGATTTACTGAGTCGTGCCCTAGGCAGGCAGGGTTGTAAGAACTGCTATTATAAGCTGTTATTAATGTGGCGCCATGGGTGTGTGTGTGTGTGTGTGTGTGTGTGTGTGTGTGTGTGTGTGTGTGTGTGTGTATAGATTTACAAACATTTGAACATTTCTTAATGTGGCAAAAATGCGTAGCTTCAATATTAAAAAATTACTTGCATTGCATATTAGCAGCTAAAATTTTGGCAGTGCATTTCTTTCATTGTCTTCTTCCTGTGTACAAAAAACAGGGTAGGTTTCAACATGTCTTATTGGAGTGTTCCCTTGTTACAGCAGTAGCCCAAAATCTGTTGGCTGTAACCATTGGAGATTCCAACCATTTCATTCTGTTTAAACATTTACTGACACAAGTTCATAACTTAACTTACACACACAGTAAATGCATAAGTGGAACAGAGAAATTGTATCCAGTAACTTCCTAGGAGGAAGCTAGTGTCATTTTTAAGAGATTGTGGAATAGGGGTCAAACTTCTGAAAGTAGTTTAAGGTCTTTATAAAGATCAACAAGCAGCAGTTACAGCTGACAGAAAATAGTTCATGTAGCAGGGTAGTTTCAGGGGTGAGGCAAGGATATAACCTCACAACTTTTAATACTATATATGAATCATATGTTGAATACAGTAGGTAGTAGCACAGTGAAAGTAAATTAGGTGAAAGCAAAATAAGCAGTCTTGACTATGCAGACAACTTAGTTGTGATGGCCTCTTTGATTGAAAGCCCAATGCAGGAGTGGCCATGCACTCTAAAGCACCTTTTTGTGGTGTGTCTGCTCACAGAGAGAGAGATTCTAATCCTCTCTCAGGTGTGTGTGTGTGTGTTTTGTTTTAAGTTGGTTTAAGTAGTTTGTAAGTCTAGGGATTGATGACCACTGCAGTTTGGCCCCAATGCTTTACAACATTTGAACTTTTTTTTTTTAGGTTGCAATATAATATTTGAGCTAGATCAGAGGTGTAAGGGTTATGGTATGAAGATCAGCATCTGCAAAAAGAGATGTAGAAAAGATTGAGTGCCAAAAGGAGTAACAAGGTTACAAGAAGTGCATATTTTCAAGTACTTAAAATGTATTTTTTTCACATGATGGTACAATAGTGAAAGAACTGGAATTGAGGTGTAGCAAAACTAATGCAGTGAGTACTCGGCTACATTATACTCCCTTCTGAAAGAAGCCAGTACAAAGACTAACTTAGCAGTGCACTGCTCTTAGCTTTTGACCAACTTTGTTGTATGGAAGTGAAATCCAGGTGGATACAGGTTACCTCTCTAATATAGGTTTAGGTTAAAGATATGAAGGTAGCAAGGATAATTTCAGGTACTAATACAGGGGAACAATGGTAGGAGGGTGTCCATAATGGGGAAATTGAAGAAAAACTGGCAATGAACAAAACAGATGAAGCAGAGTGAACAGGCTGAGCTTGCAGGTTCATGTTAACACATTGGAGTAGAACCAGACAAGTTGTTACAGGGATAGGAGTACCTCTAAATTCAAAAACTGGGATGACAAAGTATAATGTATACTTCTACTTTGAGGGGACTGTCAAGCAGTGGTATGGAAATAATTAGGATGAGGACAGTATTCCAGATAGAACTGCAGAAATACTTTGAAGATGCACAGTGACAGAAATGTCAAGCTGAATAAAAACTTAAAAACAGAATACAGCATAAAGGTGAAACTACAAAAGCATACATTAAAGATGTCGTGGGGGCCTTACAAGATATTTGACCCTAAGATGGAGAAATAGAAGGTTGAACATCTTTCAAAAGGTGTTACTGAGAATAAGTATCAGGCAATACTCATAGAGGAGATTTAGACAGCAGATGTCTTCATGAAATGGTTGCAGTACATTGGGACAACACACAAAAACAAATTTGACACAACCAGTTTAAATGGAGGAAGAAAACCATCTTGCAGATATCATTTGTGAAATAATCACTAGGAGTGCACATAGAGCCAAAATCACACACTAGAGATAAAAAAGGGGGGGAGAGGGGGAATGGAACAAAGACTGGCTCCAATCTTTCGCCATCCAGTTCTCAGTGACAAATCCAGGGGGACCTTTGGGCTACAGTCCCCCTGTAGGCCTACAGTTGCTTCTTGTTAACCTTTAACCCTTTAAGCACAGGGCCCCTCATATGATGGACCGATGATAATGTGCCCGTCATATGATGGACCAATGGTCATATGCCCTCACCACGAAGCCAGTCATATGATGGTTGCTGATAGTAGTCGTTCATAAACTGACGGTGTTGCATTGTCTCCATCACTTCCTGCTTTCCATGCTAGCTGCCTGTCCTGTAGATAACGTATACACAGTAACTGAGCATTTAGCGATCTGTGTGATACTTTGCATGTTATGCATGATAACAACGTGCAACTGTTGACAATGGTGAAACGATGTCACATCTCCGACCAGGAGTTGCTGGACATACTTACCAAAAGTGATACTGAGGATTTGTCAGATCTCAATCTGTCTCTGTCAGATGAAGATACTTGCTCTGAACGAAGACCCATGTCAACTCAACCGTCAACCTCAACAGGTATTACACATGAAACCCCAAGGTGTGTTACCTCAGAATCATCTTCAGACGATGATGAAAGTGATAGTGAATGTGAACTTCCAAGGAATACGGCGAAGCGTCCGCGTGCAGCATATTGGTCACAAAACGAATTCCATCCAGTAGTGCACCCTTTCAATGGCTCAAATGTAGGAGTTACTTGTGATTTAGACACAGAATGTTCAATCTTGAAGTGTTTTCAGTGCTTCGTCACCGTCGTTCGTGAAATGTATTGTACAAGAAACCAATAAGTTTTTCTACTATTCTATGGAAAAATGTCCTGTTCTTTCTCACATGACTGTGGGAAGATATAACATGTGATGAATTTTTTTCCTCCCTTTGTGCCTCCTTATGCCTCGCATAAAGAAGTTGTCACTACACGAGTATTGGTCACGAGATTCGTTGCTAACAAGGCCTATTTTCGGAGAAGTAATGTCAAGAGATTGGTTTTTGTTTGATTCTTAGTGTACTTCTTTGCACTGTCCGCAAAAACAGGCATGATATGCCGAAAATGGACGAACACTTGGCAAAAGGGGAGGTGCAGTGTAAGTCATCTGACATTTTACTGACAGTGAAATGGTGTGATAAGAGAGACATGTGGATGCTAACAACCTGCAACACAGCGGAGCTAGTTGATAGCAAGAAAACTGGCAACAGAACCGGGAAGAAAGTCCAGAAACCGACGTGTGTTCTCGACTACAATGAGTCAATGGGAGCCATGGACAGAGCGAATATGATACTGAGTTCAATAGAATCTATTCGAAAAACTATTAAATGGTACAAGAAGGTATTTTTTCATATTTTGGACATCTGTGTTAAATGCATACATCATATACAAACTTAAACTGCAAAAGATCTTTCAATGGCTCAATTTCATCTTTGCCTCGTGAGAGAAATGTTGGAAAAGTATTGCAGAGAGAAGAGTAAACCTGCCATCAGCAAACTGTCGGTAAGTGCATCATCCCTTCGGTTAATGCAACGTCATTTTCCCTAGTTCGAACTTTGATCCTAAAAGAGGGGTGAAAACAACAATGCAGATGCGTTGTGTGCACGAAGCAAAAAACTATTTGGAAGGATACTAGTTGCATGTGTAAAATATGTGATGTGGGATTGTAAATTGAACCCTGCTTTGAAATATACACCACCAAACAAAATTTTTAAAATACGCGGTACAATGAACCCTGCCAATTTACCGTAAGCTGAGGTCACTGGGGTCCAAAAAGTGAACATTTTTGTGTATTTAGTACCAAATGATAGCCTAAAAACTTTCCTGATATACTAAATTATTTTATATTTTTTATGTTTTTCTAATACAGTAGGTCTGTTTCAGAACAAATTTTAATTTTTATATGTGTGTAATAAAGAACTGAAAATTGGGTTCGCATAACCCTTGGGTTTGTGTAAGTTGGACCCCCCCCCCCTGCATTATTTTCCATGTAAAAAAGCAGTATAAAGCTGCATTGGGTGCCAGTAGGACATGGCCTCTGGAAATAGACATTTACAAATATTCTGGTTTGAAGAATGTTCCTTTACTTCGACATTAAAATTGAATATATTCTAAACATATCTAATAAACTGTGTTTGGTTGAAAGAAACATATTAGCATTTGTTTACATTGCTGTACATAGTAGTAATAATAAATTGTAGAGCACAATAAAGTTACGTTATGTTACCACTGAAAATCGACCTTTTAATTAAAGTGGGTGGGTCATTTTTTTAAAATATCACCCACTAGTAAAACATTTTTCAGTCCCCTGTTTATTGTAGACCTTATTATTTTTTGAGGCTACTCTTCAAGACATTTCTCTAGACCTTATAGCATTTAAGCATTTTTGAAACTTATTTGTTGTAAAATTCGTATACACTTTTCTCCCAGGGGATCGTTTGTAATTTCTGGTCATTTTTTGGCTCCATACCTGCAAATAAATTAACATGAACAGTGTACAAATTATTTCATGAATGAAATTGTAATAACTTACTGTCATACATTACTTTGTAGTGAATGTGGAAGTGTGTAATTGAAATATTGTGCTAGTGGCTACCATAAGCCATTTCTGGGCAGAGTCCAAGTAACCCCATTTTTTAGGTTGTCAGCACACTATTCACAAAATATATAACTTTTACTAGCCATTTGTTATGTATATAATTACTACAGTTGTTATTGTGTTAGGGAATGTACATAAAATATAAATTTCAGCTTATTTTCCATGCAACTAAAGTGTCATAAGTGGTCTAAGTGGAAGTTTTCCGATGGCGACAATAGTTGGTTTGACTACACAACAATATAACATTAGCTATGAGAAGGCACGAAAGGCGTTACAGCAGATCCTGGACTGATTTAAAACTTTTTGTTTTGTGTCCAAGTTACACTGCAGGGTTGAAGTAACATCACTCTACGGTACCTCATTTCCTTCATTCTTGTATTTCATCAAATTCTGAAGATGTGTTTTGAGTGAAATAATACACACACACTTTTCTTTTATGCACAGTTTATTTACCTTGTCTTTCATTAACTTTCTCTTCTGCTTCTACACGGTTGACTGGAGATGAAACCATAGGTAGGCCTACTTTAGATTGACCAATAGAGTAATCCCATATAGATAACAAAACACAATAACTGCCCAGAAAATAGAATAGTATCTGAACCACCCATCACATACTATAGAAAACCATAAAGCTATTAGTCAAATCAAAAGTGTTTTTATTGATTAATATAGCTGGATATTTGTTTTCAGAAATTATTAATTCTGTATTTCACCTAAACCGAGATATGTACTAATTTACAATTAGACAGTGGAACAGGGTATAAACAACAATGTGTATCTTGCGCTCCATAAGAAGGTATAGCCGCTCCCCAAGCAGCAATGAAAGAAGGCGGTCTTGAAGTAGTGGCTTTTTGTTGGAGCTGCCTGCTACTTCCACCACGTGTATATAAATGTGCTAACAGCTGAACTGGCACCCCTCAGGGGCTCAGCATTAATTTGCTGAGTACAGGCTTGGCGAACCTGGGGTCCTGAGCTGGGGACTGGTAAGCGCCGCCAGTCCTCTAGACACCGTAACCTCTGGGCACGCTTCAGCGACCACCACGTGGCGCGGCGGTGGAACGTTGTGTGTATCGGAGAATGGGGATCTTGGCTTGATTGCCCGGGTCGCAAGAATGGTACAAACCTCTATAAAAAAAAAACTTCAATCCCAAGGTGTGCCACGGGCTGATGGGATGCATGGCTGTTAAAGAGGAACAGTCGATAACGAGCAACCTCTGGGGATACTGCCGCACCTCAGTTGTATATGGCTTACCTAGGCACGCGGGGCTCTTTCTAGGTGGACACGTATTTCTCGTGGGATAGGGATGCAAAACACTAATTTATCCCATGAACCTTCCAGTGGGATGGGTGTACCACTGGGGGGTACAAACACCCAGTCGAAAAAGAGGTCTCGGGTGGCTAGTCCCCTAGACCAGTTCAGTAACAATAAGAGTTTTGTATATAGTAACAGAACACAGACTGCTAGCCAGAATGTGTTTATAATCATTAAGAGAAAGGAAGGTTCTTTTGAGAAGATTTCGCCGTTTTACATCAATAAGGGCTTAGAAGGTCTTGCGGGCACTTTGAAATCAGTTAAAAGATTGCGGAACAGGACCTTGTTGGTTGAAACGTCAACCTCCCAACAGGTGGAAAATCTGCAGAAGGCAAAGTACCTGGATGAATTCGAAATTGACGCAGAACTGCACAGTACTCTGAACTACAGTAAGGGCGTAGTTTTCTGTAGGGACCTGATGGGCATTGGAATTGAAGAACTCAAGGCAGAATGGTCACCGGAAGGCATAGTGGACATCCAGAATATCAGGAAAAGGGTGGATGGAGAACTTGTGTCATCAGAGAGCTTCATCCTTACCTTTAATACCCCTAAACTCCCTGAGCATGTGAAGGCAGGGTTTTTGTGGTTGAAGGTCCGTCCCTATGTCCCTAATACCATGCGCTGTTTTAAGTGCCAGCGTTTTGGACACACCACACTCGGCTGTAAGGGGCAGGCCACTTGTGGCAAATGTGGAAAGGCAGCACATGAGGACACTGTTTGTACGCCACCTGACAAATGTGTCAATTGTTCTGGGGAACACCCTGTTTGGAGTCGGGAATGTCAGGTGTATCTTGTGGAAAGGAAAATACAGGAGATAAAGACGACTAGGTGCATTTCCTACGCGGAGGACAAGAAAGTATTAAAGGCCATGAAGCCACCTGTATTTCCCACCTCGTTCGCTGCCGCCTTACAGAAACCCATCACCACAGTAGATGCCTCGACACAAACAGAGGCCGTCAGTGCCAGCACCAATACTTGCACATGTCCGTGCACATGTCAGGCAGCTGAAGCTCCCCTTCCTCTTGCTCCACCAAGTATGGCCGAAAAAGCTACAGGTACCACTTTAGCAGACCGTATGGCCTCACCAGTGAAGTGCCTCTCAAAAGAAGCATATTCCGCCCAAGCAGAGTGCTCCCCAAGTTCCTCTTTCCGAGGAAAGTATCTTCACGTCCACTTGCAACTCTTTCGGGAGCGTCAGCAGACGTCTTAATGGCGGCGTTGACTGATGAGGGGGACATTATTATGGACTTCGATGCGTCATCGCCTAAACCAAGCAGTCCATCTGCTACCCAGCGCTCAAAGAGTGCCTCACCATCGTGGCACAAGGGTAAAGAGAAGGTAGACCCACACAGGTGACATGGCTCCCATACTACAGTGGAATTTGGCTGGATTCAGGACTCGTTTGGAAGAACTTCAGCTTCTTGTGGAGGATAGGCCTTTCTGTGTCTCCCTTCAGGAGACACACTTCAAACAGACTGATACACCTGTCCTGAGAGGCTACCAACTCCATAGGAAAGATGACCTAACAGGTGACAGAGCACAAGGTGGTGTGTCAGTGTTCGTCAGGGACACTTTTCACTCCTCACCTGTGCCATTTACCACTACACTGCAAGCAGTTGCTGTTCGTATACTGGCCCATCAGGATATCACAGTCTGCTCTCTTTACTTACCGCCTGGACAGCATGTGGACAGTAATCTCCTGACACAACTTATTGGAGAACTCCCTCGTCCTTTTCTTCTTCTAGGAGATTTTAATGCGCATAATTCATTCTGGGGCTCTAACAACAACTGCCCCAGGGGACGGATGGTTGAGACTGTGATACACCCCTCCGATGTTATCTTACTGAACACAGGCCAGCCTACGCATTTTAGCACTGCTACAGGTTCGTCTTCAGCCATAGACCTCTCCCTCTGCTCGCCTGCTTTTGCAAATACTGCTCATTGGAGCGTGGACGATGACCTTCATGGCAGTGACCACTATCCTATTTGGATAGACTTGCCGGTCACCATGGATTGCGGTGGGAAGCCACCAAGATGGCAGCTACACAAAGCTAACTGGGCACTCTTTCGGCAGTTAGCTATTTTCGAGCGGTGTTATGATGTCCAAGAATGGGTGGATCACATCACAACAGTGATTCACAATGCTGCTGATGCTTCCATCCCAAAATCGAAGTAACGCTTCAGCGACCAGCTGTTTCTTGGTGTAACAATGCTTGTCGTTCAGCGATTAGAGACAGAAGAGCAGCATTGTGTCAATTCCATCGATGCCCTACCAATGTGAATTTGGCCAATTTTTGAGTGGCAAGGGCATGGGCAAGGAGAATTGTTAAAGAGAGTAAGCAGAGGTCTTGGCAAGAGTTCCTGAACTCCATCAGCAGGTCCACGCCTGCAGTTTAAGTATGGGAAGCCATTAGGAGGATTTCGGGTTGGAACTCCCGAATGCCGATAGCAGCTGTGCGAAGGCAGGGATGTCTTTTACACTTGCCCAGGGACATTGCCCAAGTTATGGCAGAACCCTATGCAGTTGTTACATCTGATTCTCGCCGGGATCCAGTCTTCCGTCAATATCGCACGATACAGGAGAGGGTTGGTTTTGACCTACGTTCCTCCAACCTTGAGGACTACAACCAACCTTTCTCAATGTGGGAGCTGGAATCCGCATTGTCAGCAGCTCGTGATTCTGCACCTGGCTATGACGAGATTCCGTACAGACTGCTGAAACAGTTGGCACCCCAGTCAAAGGGGGTCCTCTTACACCTTTTTAACGAAATTTGGATTACAGGGAATTTTCCATGCTCTTGGAAAGAATCCATTTTAATTCCGATTTTAAAACCGGGGAAAGATTGCACCGACCCAGATAGAATTAGCCTCACGAGTTGCATTGGTAAGACGTTGGAGCGTATGGTCAACCAGCGCTTAGTATGGATCCTCGAAAGGAGATCCTTACTTAGCCGCTCTCAATGTGGGTTTAGGAGGTACCACTCTACACTGGATAACCTCACCCTGCTTGAAAGTGCTATCCATTGAGCTTTCCTCCGGAAGCAACACCTAATCAGTGTTTTCTTTGACCTCGAAAAGGCGTATGATACTACCTGGCGACGCCTTGTTGTACAGCAGCTTTACGAATGGGGTTTTCGTGGACGTTTGCCGACTTTTATCCGATCTTTCCTCTCTGACAGGTATTTCAGATACAATGTTGGGAGTGCCTTGTCTGACCGTTTTAAGCAAGAGAATGGTGTCCCGCAAGGGAGTGTTTTAAGTGTCACAGCATTCGCCATACCCATAAACAGCATTACATCCACCGTGCGGCCACCTGTACAGTGTTCCTTGTTCATGGACGACTTCTCCATCTTCTGTGCGTCCTCCTCCATTGCAACAGCAGCTCGTCAATTACATTTGACAATCAGGCGGTTGGAGGAATGGTGTAACACCATTGGTTTCATATTTTCCTTGGAGAAAACTGTCTGTGTAGATTTTAATTGCTCCCGTTCCCTTTTTAATACACCTGTTTTAAAACTAGGAGACACTGTTCTCACCTTTCAGGGCAAGGTCAAATATCTTGGTCTCACTTTCGACGAGAGTCTGAGGTGGTTGCCGCACCTTAAAGAGGTCAAACTGCGATGCCTCAAGGCTCTAAGTATCCTAAAATGTCTCAGCCATCGGTCTTGGGGTGCCGACAGGGCACGTCTGCTCCAGTTCTATAAAGCTTTCGTGCAGCCTAGACTGGAATATGGCTGCCAGGTCTATGGATTGGCCAGGCCTTCATACCTGAAAATCCTGGATTCAATACACCATAAAGGTATCAGGCTGGCGAATCGTGCATATCACACAAGTCCAGTACTTAGCCTGTGTGCAGAAGCCGGTGAGCCCCCGCCGTATATCCGCCGTCTTCTGCTTGTGGCACGCCTGGCGTACAGATCTCTGTCAGCTCCGCACACGTTACTTTCTGTCTGTGTTGCGCAGCAGCCCAACCAGTGTTTGTTCCACAACCGCCCACAGGCTACGAGACCGTTTGGGATTAGAGCACAGGAGAGCCTTGAGTTGCTCCAGGTGCAGGGTATCACGGTTCAACGCCAGGGGTGGAGTAGAGTTTCTCCCTGGCTCCTTCATAGGCCTACATTCATTTTAGATCTGACTGCTTTCAAGAAGCCTTGTACCTTGGACAGTTTTTATAAAAGTAGATTTTTAGAGATTTTAAACCACCATGCAAATTTTATTATTGTCTATACAGATGGATCCAAGCAGGGAGATCGTGTTGGCTGCTCCGTTGTGTTTGCTGACTCTGTACTTCGGATAGGGCTCCCAAAACAGTTTTCCGTTTACTATGCGGAACTGTTCGCTATCCTGAGGGCACTAGAACGGATTAAAAGGCATTACTGTATGAAATTCCTGATCTGCTCAGACTCTCACAGCACCCTCCTCACTGTCGACCAATTGTATCCAGCAGATGGGATGGTGCAGGACATTCAAGACGCTCTCCTTGCACTGCAACGTCAACACGAAATGAGCTGGCCGATGCAGCAGCTCATCTACCACACACTGTTCTGTCCCACTGAAAGCCGTCCTCTCCTTTGTGACACGCAGAACCATGGCATTGTGGGAGAATCAGTGGTTGGATGTGGCGGACAATAAACTACACACTGTAAAATCCTCAGTCCGCCCATGGCGTATGCCCTTCTGCCCTAGACGAGCTGATGAAGTCGCCCTCACTCATCTCCGAATAGGACATTGCCCTCTGACACGCGGTTTCCTTTTACGCTGTGAAGAACCGCCAGAATGTGACTGATGTAGGACACAATTGTCAATACGACATATTTTAACAGAATGCATTTTATTTGCTGGTACTAGGGCAAATTTGGGTCTCTCACAGGACCTGAAATCTATTTTAGCTGACGATGAGGCGTCTGTGGATCGTGTCCTACTATTTTGTACTATGTCTGGACTACTTCCCAAAATACTGGGTGTGCAATTTTAATGTGTGTTAGAGTGGCTCGGCCACCCTTTATTTTTAAGTAGTCGCTGGACCACATACATGTCACTGTTTTATCCTTAGTTTTCGTCCTTTTAAGAGTTGTTTTAAACTATCCCTACAGCTGTAGGTGTGCTTTTATGTTTCGCAAGTCCGTCCGACATGCGTCCTTTTTTCCATCCGTTCATGCTTGAGCACGGGCGCCGATGACCTCGATGTTGAGCGGCCTATATCACTAATCAATCAATCAATCAATCAATCAACTGAACTGGCAGTCGACACTGGCCACGCTCTTCCCGTCGCTTTCACCTACCGCGCCGTTTTACTTCTCGTGGCTCCGCACTCCCGATCGCCTTTGCTGAACGGCCCAGGCGTGGACAACTCTGTACCACGCGAGGCCGTGCCATGCAGCTACCTCCGGCATTAAAGGGTTAATAGAAAAATGTCAGTCTTCTGAATCTGTTTTACAAAATTCAATATCCCCCACTTGCAGTTCAGTGCATGAAGACATGGAGCCTCCCTCCTGGCCAAAATCCTGAAACTGTAAATGGCAATGCAGCATGAAGACCCTGAGTATGCCCCAAGGAAGGCCGTTATTTTAGTACCCTGAACAACCAGCCAGTATACTTTCACTGTGGGTAACAGCATCATGTGGTACACTACTGCCATGTGTCATGGTAAATATTTTCTGATGGCCATGGAAGCAAACCTATGCTGGCACTAAATACAGGACAAAGAAAAAGACCAGAGGATGTATTTCAACAACATAGTTTACCACCACCACCACCACCACCACTACTACTACTACTACTACTACTACTACTACTACTACTCTTCAGTCCTCCATTGGAGTCTCAGAATGTGTCCCACCAACTTATCCTTTCTCTTAGTTAGGATATGTCAGATACTCATTTTCTCCCCAATTATGTTGAGCATCACCTCATTAGTTATGTAATATACATATTTAATCTTTATCATTCGTCTCTAGCACCACATTTTGAAAGCTTCTATCACCATATTGTCTGAACTCCTTATCCATGTTTAACTCCCATACAATGCTACATTAGAGATGAATGCTTTCAGAAACGACTTCCTAACATTTAAACTAATATTGGATGTCAACAAATTTTGCTTCTATGTGGCGTCTGTTCTGAAAGAACAGACATTACTTCTGATCCTGCTGTTGTTATTATTTAATATTCACAGAATATATGACATCAACTGCGATTGGGCAAAGCTGAAAATGTGTACCCAGCCAGGATTCGAACCTGGGTCTCCTGTTTTCTAGGCAGTTGCGCTGACCCCTACACCACTGGGGACACAGTGATCACCGCACCTGCAAGGACTACCTAAGCACGCCTCCCGTCAGATACAAATTCCCAGCTTCGCCCTGCCCTCTGACGGGAGGCATGCTTAGGTAGTCCTTGCAGGTGCGGTGATCACTGTGTCCCCAGTGGTGTAGGGGTCAGTGCAACTGCCTAGAAAGCAGGAGACCCAGGTTCAAAAACCGGCTGGGCACACATTTTCAGCTTTGCCCAACCGCAGTTGATGTCATGTATTCTGTGAATATTAAATTTTGCTTCTTCAGAAACACTTTCCTTCCCATAGCTATTCTGCATTTTGTATTTTCTTTACTTCACCCGTCAGAAGTTATTTTGCTACTGAAATAGCAAAACTCATCTGCTATTATTGTCTCATTACCTAATGTCATTCCTTAGGCATCGATCGATTTTTCTGACACTACATTCCATTATCCTCATTTTACTCTGGTTAATGTTCATCTTATATCTTCCTTTCAACACATTATCCATTCTGTTTAATTGCTCCTCCAGGTCCTTTGCTGTCTTTGACAGAATTACTATGTCATCAGCAAACTGCAAGGTTTTTATTCCCTCTCCCTGGATTTTAATTCCCTCTCCAAATTTCTCCTTGCATTCCTTCACAGCTTGCTCAAGCAGATTGAACAACATTGGGGAAAGGCTATAACTCTGTCTCACTCCATTCCCAACTACTGTGACCCTTTCATGCCCCTTGACTCTAATAATTGCTCTCTGGTTTCTCTAATGGTCTTCAGAGCTTCAGCTTGGTGTTCGTATCATCAGATTGAAGCAATATAATAATTACAATACAGTGTATGTAGAGAGGTTGAGTACCACAGTGGTAGAGTGCAAGACTAAGAATCCAAAGGTCGCAGGTTTGATCCCTGCCAGGTCCTAGAATTTTTATGTCTTTGTCATTTTCCACTTCTTTTGCCTCTGGAAATGTTGCTGATGTGAAAAATATTGAGCAGCATCGTTGTTCACAATCCACATTACACTGTAGGTGTCCCTATAACTGGCTGCGCAAGTCAGTTCAAAGGTTTGAGGAAGGCAACAACATACCAACTCCAAACAGGACCATGCCTAGTAAAGCACTGTGATATTCAAACCAATCTTTGGATTGTTGACTGCTTTACCTTTACCTTACAGTGTATGTTAAGATTCATAGCAGCTTAACTCATATATCAATTATTTTGGAAAATGTTATTTGATCACGTGGAACTCGACATGGCCAGATTTACTAGAACAAACTGCTTCTTGCATGTGTTTCATTGGCTTAGAGGAGAGGCTGCACGAGTTTGAGTACCACTGGAGTCTATTTTCTTTTAACATTAATTTGCTATGAACTGTGCAATTATAGGCTTTTCTAGATTCCACATTCTCAAACATATTCCATTTCGTAATAGCCTAATCGTTAACAATTTCACTGCCCCCCCCCCCCCCCCCCCCAGGGACCCACAGCTCTTTTGTGGGTTCGTGTGTGGCACGCACGGGGTCCCCAGCCAAAGCAGCCTTTCTTCTGCCCCAGGCTGCTTCACTTTCCCTCCCGGTTTATGTCTTCGCCCGGAGACGGGCGTCCTTTGTGAGTTCAGGTGGTTTCTTGTCGTAGTTTCTCTTATTCCTTGGTTTCTTCCTTTCCTAACCTTTGCTTCTGCCTTTCTCTCCTTCCTGTACTCTCTAGCCTTCTTCTCCTCCTCATTAGTCTCCACTTCGGCGTTTGAGACACTTCTTTCCTTCTTTCTCTTCACTTACTCTCTTCTTCTTCTTTCCTCCCTGTGCGTGTCTGAAGGCCGACCCACGCATTATCATGCATAGCAGGTGACGGGGTAACGCGTAATTCCCCGCCCGGGTAGACAAATAGGGCACGTACGTACCCCCTGGTACAGGCCAGCCCGAAGATTGCCCGTTTCACGTCCCCGCTTCATCGTGCTGCTTCTAAAGTTCAGTCTTTGTCAACCTCTAATAAACCGCAGGCACCTAAACAAGACGCCCGGACTTTGAAAAACGAACCCGTCCATGAAGATTTTCTGCGTTCTCAGGCTTCCCAACCATCAACTGCCTCTCCTCACCGTCACTCTTCCAGAAGAACCAACAAGAAAACGAGTTCCTCTCCTTCCCCGCCGAGGCGTGACCCATCCGTCACGCCGTCCAACAGTAGTCTGCCCCGATCATCTTCTGTCTCGCCGGGACGCACTACTGTTAGTCGGGCAACCGGCATTTTACCGGCGGCGGAAGCTGCCCCTCCTGATAAAGTCAGGAAGGTGGCAGATGAATCGTTTGAACCTATGGAACATGTCTCTCTGCCTCTAGATGGCGACAGTAGTGCTCCCTCGAAGTCCGGTCCGCAGCGGCCGTCCAGGTGACCCCCCCTGCTTGCTCCTTTTTATCTTCCCTTCTCTTATTTTTTATCATGGCGCTCCTTAAATGGAAGATTCACGGATTGGGAGGAATTAAAACTACTCCTTCGATTACACTGCCCGCTTCTAGTTTGTCTCCAAGAAACTATCACCATCCCATTACATTGCATACTCACCTACAGGCAGTTGCCGTCCGCGTCACTCTATCCACCTTTTCCTTTTCCCTCTGTAATATCTATTCACCATCCTCATCTGACCTTACTAGGGCAGATGTGCTACACCTCGTTGATCAGCTCCTTTCACCTTTCGTGTTGGTAGGCGACTTTAATGCCCACCACCCCTTATGGGGCTCTCCTGCACCTTGTCCGAGAGGCTTCCTTTTGGTGGACCTTCTACAACACCTCAATCTTGTCTGCCTCAACACCAGTGCACTGACCTTCCTTTCAGACACGACACACCTATTCCCATATAGACCTCGCGATATGCACTCCTCAGCTTGCCGGTCGGTTTGAGTGGTATGCACTTTCTGACACGTACTCCAGTGACCATTTCCCTTGTGTCATCCACTTCTTGCATCATTCCCCATCTCCTTGTCCCACCAGTTGGAACATTTCTAAAGCTGACTGGGGGCTTTATTCTTCCATGGCTGTTTTTCATGATCAGAATTTTCCCAGCTGTGATAGTCAGGTCGAATACCTCACAGAGGTTATTCTCACAGCTGCTGAAAATTCCATACCTTGTACATCATCTTCTCCATGTCGTGTCCCGGTCCCTTGGTGGACTGCAGCCTGCCGCGACACTCTTAGAGCCCAGCTACGTGCTTTACGCACCTTCCACCGCCACCCGACTTTGGAGGATTGTATAAATTATAAACAACTGCGAGCGCAATGTCGTCGTGTCATTAACGACAGCAAAAAATCTTGCTGGACTGCTTTTACTAGTTCTTTTAACCGTTTTACTCCCTCCACGGTTGTTTGGGGTGGCCTACGCCTTTTATCCGGCATAAAGGTCCACTCCCCGATTCCTGGCCTGACCGTCGAGAACGCAGTCCTCGTGGACCCCGCTGCTGTGTCCAACTCATTGGGCCGTTTCTTTGCGGAGGTTTCGAGCTCTGCCCACTAAAACCCTGACTTCCTCCCTCGCAAACAGAGGAGGCACGGCTGCCTTCTTTCCACTCTTTTAATCGTGAAAATTATAATGTCGCCTTCACCATGCAGGAGCTAGACCGTGCTCTCGCCCTGTCCCAATCTTCTGCTCCCGGCCCCGACTCCATCCATATTGAGATGCTGAAGAACCTCTCTCCTGTGGGCAAGTGTTTCCTTCTTAGTACCTATAATTGCATATGGACTGAAGGTCACGTTCCCACAAGTTGGCGTGAAGCCATTGTTGTCCCCATCCCCAAACCAGGGAAGGACAAACATGTTCCTTCCAGTTATCGCCCCATTTCTCTGACGAGGTGTGTCTGTAAGGTGATGGAACGCATGGTTAACGATCGGTTGGTCTGGCTCCTCGAATCTCGCCGCCTCCTAACAAATGTCCAATGCAGTTTTCGTCGACACCACTCTGCTGTTGATCACCTCGTTACGTTGTCAACCTTCATTATGAATAACTTTCTAAAGAAGCATCAAACAGTAGCAGTGTTCTTCGACTGGAGAAGGCATACGATACCTGTTGGAGAGCAGGCATTCTGCGCACATTGCACACATGGGGCCTTCGTGGCCGCCTCCCTCTTTTCATTCAAGCGTTTTTGGCGGATCACAAGTTCCGGGTACGGGTGGGTTCTGTTTTGTCAGATACCTTTCGCCAGGAGAATGGGGTACCGCAGGGCTCCGTCTTGAGTGTGGGTCTCTTTGCCATTGCAATCAATCCGATCATAGATTGCCTTTCAGCCGACGTTTCCGGATCCCTTTTTGTAGACAATTTTGCAATTTATTGCAGCGCCCAGCGGACGTGTCTCTTGGAGCGTTGTCGTCAACCCTGTCTTGTTCGTCTATATTCCTGGAGCATTGCGAACAGCCCCCGCTTCTCCACTGAGAAAACGGTGTGTATAAACTTCTGGAGATACAAGGAATTTCTTCCACCATCCCTACGTCTCAGCCCTGATGCTCTCCCTTTCGTGGAGACAACAAAATTCTTGGGGCTAATGTTGGATCGGAAACTTTGCTGGTCCACACACATGTCCTACCTGGCTGCCCGCTGTGCCCGATCCCTTAATGTTCTTCGTGTCCTCAATGGCACGTCATGGGGAGCAGATCGTACCGTCCTGCTTCTCCTTTACCAGGCCATTGTTCAGTCGAAGCTCAACTCTATTCACCATTGGGGATTACGTCTGGCAACCGGTGCATTTTATACCAGTCCTGTTGAAAGTCTCTATGCCGAGGCTGCTGTATTACCCTTGACCACTCGGCGTGACATACTCTTGTGTCGGTACGCATGCCGCCTGCGGTCGATGCCCAACCATCCATCTTATCGATTATTTTTTGATGACTCACTCGATCGCCAATATCAATTGTCTGCGATAGCCTTGCTTCCACCTGGAGTTAGGTTTCGCCGCCTGCTTCAGTGGCTCGATTTTACCCTTCCTTCCACCTTTCGGTTGAGCGACAGCCCATTGCCACCGTGGCATCAGGCCCAGGTTCACACTCAGCTTGAACTTAGTTCGCTCCCCAAGGAGAGCACTTCGGATTTGGTATATCGCTCAATGCTTGTCGAACTCCGTTCGTGGTTCGATAATGCCATATTTATTTACACTGATGGTTCCAAGAGCACTGATGGTGTCGGATCTGCCTTCGTTGTCGGGGACAACCGTTTCCAATACAAGCTCCCTGACTGGTGCTCGAATTTCATGGCTGAGCTTTTTGCCCTCCACCAGGCCGTTTTGTATACCTGCAGCCACCGCCAACCTTTCTATGCCATCTGTTTGGACTCCCTTAGTGCCCTGCAGAGTCTTAAGGACCTTTTCTCGACCCATCCTCTCGTGTATCGGATCCAATGCTCCCTCCAGTTGCTAGCAGATGACAGCTGTCACGTTTCTTTTCTGTGGGTCCCTGGCCACGTGGGTGTGCCCGGGAATGAGACCGTCGACATAGCAGCCAAGGCAGCAGCTCTTTTGCCTCGCATCCTTTTGCATCCCATCTGACGATGTTCAACGGGCTCTTCGCCAGAGTATCATGTCGTCCTGGCACAGTGAATGGTTCTCACTGTATGACAATAAATTGAGAACTGTAAAACCGATCCCAACCGCTTGGAAGACCTCCTCACGATCCTCTCGGCGAGAGGAGGTCATCTTGGCCCGGTTGCGGATCGGTCACTGCCGTTTCAGCCACCGTCATTTACTAACCGCTGATCCTGCACCGCTGTGCTCCTGCGGTGAATTGCTGATGGTGTGACATGTTTTACTGTCTTGTCCCAATTTTAATCATCTCCATGTAGCGCTTCACTTTCCGTCTACTCCTGAGGAAATTTTAGCTGATGACACATGAGCAGCTGCTCGAGTTTTGCATTTTATCAACTTGGCCAATTTATCAAAGGATATTTAACCCTTTTAATTGTTTTTTATCTTTTGTTTTTAGCCTTCTCTTGATATTCTAACTGGCAGTTACCAATTTTTTTGAGATCTAGCGAATCTCTGTTCTTGTCTGGGCGCTAATGACCTTAGCAGTTGTGCGCCCTAAAACCACAAAAAACTTTCACTGCGGCTGACGCTATCGTACATTGAGCGCAGACACTTATAAGGGTCAGCTGCAGCGAAAGTGTTAATGAGACAAATGATAGGGATAGTAAAATGTTAAAAATTGATGCATGTATTTGTAATTGCTTCGACTGCCACATGGTGAATCTATAGTGTTGACCTAAGATAAATGTATCAGCAGATAGGCATAATTTTCTAAGTCCTTACACATAGTATGCCTGAGTGACTGTGGCTTCCATTATTTGTTTTTCCAGTTTAATAGTCACTCTTCAACACTGGTATGACTATTCGACCATTACATTAAGAAGAAAGGACATATAGCTCACTGATAGTGACGGCTTTCCTGGTTAAGTGGTGTGCATCAGATCGGATGCCATCAAAGCCTTTACTTTTTTATTTCTTTTATCGCAGTTCAAATGTCCTTGCTTTTGTTATTAAATTATACAGGTTTCACTTTCAGTATTCTTCAGTATTCTTTTAGTAAATAACTACTTACAGTTTGTCAATTTGATACCTAAAAGTAATCTTCTTTGGAAAGTAATGTTTGACGTCCCATACCTAAAATAAATAAATAAAAAATAAAAATAATATAAAATAAAAAATAAACATATTTGGAGCATGTTATTCATCTTCTCTCTCATAAAAATAAATAATAATAATAATAATCTTCCTTTGAGTTTTGATATTGGTATGAGAGCCATTAAAATTAAAATAATGTAGGCTAGGTCTATCTTCAGTTTTTTTTTTTTTTTTTTTTTTTTTTTTTTTTTTTTTTTTTTTTTTTTTTTTTGGCTGCCATTGGTATCAAGAACAGTGAAGATCCTTTGAGATATAGAATCTAAAAGTCTGCAGAAAAGGCCTCATCCAGGACAATTCTCTACCATGAAGAACAAATCAAATCCCACAAGGCACCTGCAGTTCTTGTAGGAGGGTCTGACCAATTATCCCGCACAGTCTTCTGGGGTTTAGACCGTACATTCTCTATGGGATTGCGATCAGGTGACTTTGAAGGCCATGGTAAGCAATGAATAATATTGTATCTCCTTTGGAACCAGCTCTGAATGCTGGTGTGCAATGAATGATTATCAATTTGGTAAATGAGACATCATTCAGGGTACTCAAATTGAGCTCCAGGAATGATTACATTTTGATGGAAATATTCATAGTATGATGAACTAAACTCATATTGGATTCATTCTAAGGTTCCTGCACCCATACAAGACGTCCAGCCCCAACTTTTCACACTTATGTACCCGCTTCTAATGAGTGTAGCCATGAAGTGGGTGTCATATCATTGCCTATCTGTGTGGTAAACGAGAACATCTGCTTGTGGACGCAGTTGTGCATCATTGGTGAAAATGACATTTCTCAATTTGAGATTTTCCCAGGAACTCACAATTCCCGATATGTCCGTGGCTTGATTGTCAGATAATGGTTCTTTAATGAGAGCACTACAGGACCTGATTCCATAATCGTTCAATCATCTGAGAGCAGATTTTGATGAGCCCAGGAAATGTGAAGCTCTCGCTAGTTTCTGGGTGTTTGAGAAAGGGTTGGTTTGGGCCACTCTGACCACTTCCATCATCTTCTCTTTGAGTAGACTCGTGGTCTTCCAGGTATTGGACATCTGTTTGCCTCACCATTATCTCTCAATCATCTGATGCATCTCCTTGCTGTGGAAGCATCATCACCATGACAACATCCTGCCTCAGATGCACTATCACCGCTTTCAAAGAAAGCAATTATACACTCGCAATTGTTCACATCAGCCATTTTAAAGTAGACCTATGATACATGCTAATCAGCTGATAAATTTCTCTTGGCTGAAAACCATAGAGACACCATGTGGCATTTGCAGAGTAGTCTGTTAAAGAGGCCCTCTTCACCCTTGGCAAGTCAGGCCATTCAGTGGTTTTTGTTTGGACCCCAGGCCACAATGGCAGCCTGGGAATGAATACGTTGATTACCTGGCCAAGCAGGCCACCATGTCACTGCCCTTGGAAATTGGTCTCCAGGACAGGGATCTCCAACTGGAAATGACTTGCGAGGCCCTTGGGCTTTGGAACTCAGAATGGGCAGACTTGAACAAACTAAATAAGCTTTGTGTAGTCAAGTCATCCAGGGCCATGTGGAGGTCCTTCCTGCGGGCTTCTCGCAGGGAGTCTGTTGTTCTCTGCAGACTACATATTAGCCATACATCAACGCATGGCCACATCTTACATCAAGAGGACCCACAAAATTGCCATTGTGGTGCTTTGACAGTGGTTCACATCCTGGGGGACTGTCTGCTCCTTTCATCTGCCAACTGCACTTCCGTCATTTGTAGCTGACAGTGCCTCTGAGGCTGACCATGCTTTAGGTTTTATTCACACAGCTGAATTTTATCATTCTATTTAGTGGTGGGTACCATTACATGGTCTTTTGGGCGTCCACCCCCTCCAAAACTTTTAATCAGTTGTTACCTTTACATTTTACATCTTCTTTTATCACTGGAGATTTTTAGTGTTCTCAGAGTGGCTGGCTCAGCGTCTGTTATCCTTGTCAGCAGCTAGCCACAATCTTTCGCTGTGATGTTTTAGCACCATTGACTGTTAGGTCTAGTCTTTTTGTGTTTTCCATTTATGTTGTAATTTTGGCACTCATCGTCTTTTTGTTAATTTCGTGTACTAGATGTGGAGTGCTTCGTTCTAAATTGCTAAGCTAAAGATGTGACCTCTTAGCTGGGAACAGGGGACTTGTGACCCAGTAGTTTAGCCTCCTTCAAACATCCCAACAACAACAACAACAACAACCCAATGAAACGCATGTGAAAAGCGGTTCATTGTAGTATATGTACCCATGTGGAATTATTAAACCTCAACCATTTCTTCATGCTCAAATAATGTTTATCAAAATAAATGATACATGAGTTAAAGTGCAATGACTCTCAATATATACTGTATCTTATCTATTGTATTGCTTCTATTTCATGATGTAAACAGTAAGCTGAAGCTGCACAGACAGCTGGAGTTGACAACATTTGTATTTATGAGCTTGGGCATGCACAATTTCTGTTCTTGGACTTTACATTATTCAGGCCTGATTTTCTTTTTGTCTCCCATTACACATCAAAGAACTGGTGGTATCCAGAAAATCACTGAATGGGGCTTGCACATGGTGGGTAATCTTGCTGTGTTGACACTTAAGACGCATTTCTGACAATCTTTCTGCATTCTGGCCCAAACAGAAAAAAATGTTGAGTATATCCCTGGATGACTTAACTAGTGGACAGTATAAAAAGCATGTTTTTTGAAAGCTGATGCCAGATTGGGACGAGTTTGGCTATGAGAGAATTCAGAGAACAGCTATGTTGCTTCCCCTGGCATATCAACCACCTGCAGCTTTAATGATGAGGCATAGTTCATGTACACTGGGAGTTCATCGCCTTCTTGCTGGGCTTTTGGTAGTGTGGTGTAATCAATAGAACAGGAAATCATGTTGATTCATGAGAGACAATCTATGACAGTGTTCCTGATCCCTGATATGTGCATAATATCCATTGAGAATTGGGCCACAAATTCCTGGCAATTACATTGTCCGGGTGAGCCATTAGGTCTTTTCTGCTTGAATGTGAACCTCAATGGCTTCTGGTGTGTGTAAACAGCGAACACTCATGCTTCCACTTGTGGATAGAAGTATTTCACTGCTTGATACATAGCCAGCAGCTCATGGTCATATGTGCTCAATTTTCTTTGAGGGTGACAGTTTGTGTGAGTAGAAAGCCAGTGGCTGCCAAGAGTTCTCTGCCCATTTTTGCAGTACCACATGGATTGTCATTTGACTCATGTCAACTAACACTACAGGCACATCTAGCTTGGGATGTGAGAAGTGCTGTAGCCATGGTTCATTTTGTTGCTTAAAATATGGTTCACTTAGACTAAGTCCATAGCACTGGGAACTGACTTTTACCTTGGACCCAGCAAGTGCTGCAGTCAGCAGTTCTGGTAGCTCTGCAGTTTTAGATAAGTTAAAACGGTAGAAGTTAACATTTCTAAGTAACGGTGTAACTCTTTTGTTGTAGTTGGTCAACGTAGCTGTAAGAGTGTGTTCATCTTTTTCAACAAAGGAATTGAGCCAGCAGTAGAAATCATGTGGCCCAGGAACATTAGTTCTGGTTGTCCAGAAACAGACTTGTCCACATTCAAGATGATGCCATGATGTTTTAGTTCCTCAAATACCTCCTTAAGGTGGTGGTGTTCTGGGTTGGCAGAGATGAGTAAGATGTCATCCAGGTATGCGAAACATGGTGTGAATCCCTGGAGAACACAGTCTATAAATCTTTGCCATGTTTCAGCGGCATTACATAGCTGAAAAGTCATGAACATACTCTCAAAGTGAAAGGTGTTTCTATGATAGTCTTGGGTATGTCTTCAGTAGCTACCAGCATCTGGGTATAAGTTTTTGCACAATCCAGAACTGTGAACACTGTGGCATTATGTAGAACATAATTTTAGTACCTCAAAAGTGGCACAAGATACCTGTCTTGCACTGTTCATGAGTTAAGTGGACGATAGTCACCATAAGGGCACCCTTCTTGGGCACCAAACGTCAAGCTGAGGACCACGGACTTTTTGAGGATCACATTATGCCTTCACGTATCATGGAATCAAACTCAGCCTTCACTATCGCTAAATAGTATGGTGCCACATATATAGGCTGACACCACTGGGGAACCATCTGTTTTAATATAATGCACTGTGTCATCCAAAACGTGCTTAGGCACCCCAAGGTGGTCTGGTAAAGTTCCAGTAGTGGCTCAGTATTTCTGTACATTGTCCTCCTGGAACCTGCACTAACTTAGCACTGTGAGTTGCTGGACTATGGTGGAAACTGGTGACTGCCAAGCCAGAGATGCAGTTAACTAGGTGAGCATTTGTGATGTCAGCCAGAATGTTGGCTTCCAAGTATAGCTTTGGTGACATCCACAATGGTAAAGTCCCAGGTGTACAGGCAGTGTAGTTGAAGGTTGAGCTCCATCCACTGGGTACCATGTCACAATAGAGGAGTTGTTAGAGGCAATCAGATGGTACCAGTAACAATACAAAGATGACTGTGGCAGGATGCTCAGGTTTGACCCCTGTATCCACTAAGAGCTGTCTGCAGTGTAGTCGACAGGACTGACTGTGGACCTCTGGTACAGAGCTGAATAGAGGGTCTGAATCAGAGGCTCAGATGGTACTGTGACTATGTGGGCTGCAGATTCCTCGACTTGCACCAAAGGGTGGTGGGTTTTCAGGTTCCATTAAATAGGTCAGGAGCCCACTACATTCAAAAAGTGGCTACACGGATAGTAGGACCTGTGTGGCATGAACTTGCCAGTTTTCTAGGTTAGAGGTCCTCAGGAACACAGAAAATGGGTTTCAGTCTCAAAGGGTGCAGCTCAGACACAGGAAGAATGCAGATCTAGGAATCATTGGTGTAACAGTTGTAAATTGTTGTAGCTGTGTTGGGGAAAGTTCCAGAGCTCCATGCACTGATAGAAAGTACTGAGGCACAAATCTTTTAAGGTTTTGAAACCCCCCAGGGGGCCCACAGCTCTTTAGCTCTTTTGCGGGTGCGTGTGTGGCGCCCACTGGGCCCTGAGCCGAAGTGGCCTTCCTTCCTGCCCCAGGCTGCTTCAGTTCCCTCCCTCGCCCTCCCCCCCCCCCCCCGGTTTATGTCTTCACCCGGAGATGGGTTTATCATGAGTTCAGGTGGTCCCATGTACCAGCTTTTCTTCTCTTGGTTTCTTTTTTCCTAAACCTTGCTTTCACCTTTTCCCCCCTTACTGTACTCTTCTAGCCTTCCTCTCCTCCTCTAGTCTCCTCCTCTAGTCTCCGCCTCGGCGTTTGAGACTCAACCTTTCCCAATTCCTTCTTCTTTCCTCTTTCCTTTCTTCCTTCCTGTGCATTCCTGATGGCCATCCACGCACTTGCTGCATAACAGATGACTGGGTAATGGGTAAGTCCCAGTCCCAGGTTGGCATGTAGGGCCCACATGTACCCCCTGATAAAGGTCAGGCCCAGGGAGGGGTGATTACACAATATTATACCTTCTGACCATGCCGATTGGTCCCTCCGTCCATTTCTCGAGAGGTGACCTAAGGTGTGGACAATCAACTAAGGTGGATGAGCCCTAAGTGTGGGTTCCCCATTAGGAAGGAGCATGCCATCAGAGACGCAGGTAATCATGTGGGGCAACTTCGCAATGACCTTCTTCTTCTTCTTATACTTCTTCTTCTTCTTCTTCTTCTTCTTCTTCTTCTATTTTGCCCTTTACCCACAAAAGTAAACTCGACAAATCAAAATGAAAGAAAATTTTGTCTAAGTTCCTTGTCGTTTCACACACTGATGGCCATGATTTCTCATCAGTGAATACCTTTGTAATACAATGGGGTGTTGATGCAATTGCACATCCTGTCAAAACAACATAATGGCACACTGTTGCTGGAAACTGAAGGTGCCTCCCAAGTTCAAAAGTTGCTTCGCACTACACTGCTGAACACCTTTCCTGTTAAGGTCGAATCTCATCGTACTTTAAACTCATCATAAGGGGGGGGGGGGGGGTGTTCTCACGATCTCTTGACGGCCTGTCCTATGAGGAACTACAGGTGTACCTTTCCGACCAGGGTGTAACAGCTGTATATCATGTGATGAAAAGAGCTGACAACAACCTAGTACCAACCCAAACAGTGTTCCCGACCTTTGACAAAGTTGACCTTCCTTCAAAGATAAAAGCAGGCTATGAAATCATCTCCATTTGGCCGTATTTTCCAAATCCCACTTGCTGTTATCAGTGTCAGCATTTCAATCATACCCGTCAGTTGTGTCTCTGTCCCCTCGCTGTATCAACTGCTTGGGTGTGACCATGCTGCTAATTCTTGTGAATTCCCTGTATGTAAAGATGAACGAGCCATCCAGGAAATCTGAGTCAAGGAAAAAGTTTCCACATCTGCTGCCTGGAAATTATTGGCAAGTAGAAAGCCTGCTGTGCTCCCAGTGGGTACCTACAGCAATGTCCTTTCCTCTCCTCGACCAACAAAGGAGATGGGTACGCAGGCGTGAGACTTTACCTTCGCTGACACAGTTGTCAGATCAGCCAGCCCAAAGAATGCCCACTCAACATCCCCAATGCCTTCTGCTCACTCTAAATCCCAGTCCACATCAGTTTCACAGAATTCATGGGCCACTAAGTCAGAAGCCCGTACTTCAAAAAAGATCCTGTTCATGAAGATTTTATGAAAACTTCATCTTCCCAATCATCAGCCGCTCATTCTTCAAACAGATCTGCCTCCAAAAAAGACACACAAAAAGAGAAGTTCCTCTCCTTTCCCACCACAGCGTGACACTTTGGTAGTGCCATCCAGCAGTAGATGGCCGTGGCCATCCTCTGTCTTGCCAGGACGCTCTACTGCTTGCCGATCTACCGGCATTTCACCGGCGGAGGAAGCTGCCCCTTCTGATCACTACAGGAAGGAGGCAGAACAGCTGTCTGAACCCATTGACCATGATTGTCTGTCTGTTGATTGCAGTAGCAGTGCCGCCTCACAGCCAGGCCCTCAACGGCTGACGAGGTTCTCCCCTTTTGCCTTCTCCCCTTTTTTCTTCTCATGCTTTCTTCATGGCACTCCTTCAGTGGAACATCAGAGACATTCACTCCAACTGTGATGAATTAAGACTACTTGTTCGACTGCACTGCCCACTGCCCACTTATAGTCGCTCTGCAAGAAACGAAGCTCTGTGCAACCGATCATATCAATATCCCAGAATATACTGCAGCGCCTTTTGATTTACCTCCTGTGGAAAGTATTCCTGCCCATGGAGCTGCTATGCTGCTCATACAGGAAGAAGCCTATTATCATCCCATCCCACTGCAAACTCCCCTACAGGCAGTTGCCGTCCGTGTCACCATCTCCACATTCACCTTCTCTCTTTGTAATATCTACACCCCGTCGTCATCTGCCGTTCTTGGGGCAGACTTACTGCACCTTGTTGCTCAGCTTCCTATGCCATTTTTGTTGATTGGCGACTTCAACGCCCACCACCCTTTATGGGGCTCTCCAGCTTCTTGCCAGAGGGGCGCTCTTTTGGCTGACCTTTTCAACCACCTTAACTTTGTCTGCCTAAATACTGGTGAACCAAATTTCCTATCTGACATGACGCATTCCTATACCCATTTGGACCTCGCAATATTCACTACTCCACTTGCGCATCGTTTCGAATGGTATGTTCTGTCTGATACGTACTTGAGCGACCATTTCCCCTGTATCATTTCTCTACTACATCATACCACTTCACCATGTTCCACCAGTTGGAACATCTCTAAAGTTCACTGGGGGCTCTATTCTTCCATGGTGGTTTTCCATAATCAGAACTTCCCCAGTTGTGACAGTCAGGTAAACTACCTTACAGACGTCATCCTCACCGGTGCCGAACATTCCATAACCTGAACTTCAACATCTCCATGTAGGGTCCCAGTTCCCTAGTGGAATGCAGCATGTAGTGATGCTATTCGAGCCCAGCGATGTCGGGCGCTGATGACCTCGCTGTTGAGCGCCCTAAAACGCCAATCATCATCATCATCCCAGCGACGTGCTCTACGTCTGTTTCAATGCTGGCCTACTTTGGAAAATTGTATTAATTACAAAAGACTACGAGCAAAATGCCGTCATGTCATTAAAGAAAGCAATAAAGCTTGCTGGACTACTTTCACGAGTTCTTTCAACAGATTTACTCCTTCGTTGGTCATCTGGGGTAACCTATGCCGGTTATGTGGCACTAAGGTCCATTCCCCAATCCCCGGCCTGAACATAGTAAACAAAGTTCTCATGGAACCTGTTGATATCGGCAATGCTTTGGGCTGCTCTTTCGCAGAGGTCTCCAGCTCAGCTAATTATGACTCTGCCTTTCTCCCCTGAAAACAGGCCGAGGAGGCATGAACACCTTCTTTTACATCTCCCAGTCATGAAAGTTACAATGCCACCTTCACCATGCAAGAGCTAGAACGTGCCATTGCCCTCTCCAGGTCCTATGCCTGATGCCATTCATATTCAGATGCTGAAGAACCTCTTCCCTGCAGGTAAATGCTTTCTTCTTCACATTTATAATCGCATCTGGAGTGAAGATGAAGTTCCCACTCATTGGCGTGAAGCAACTGTTGTCCCCATACCCAAACCAGGAAAGGACAAACATCTTACTTCCAGTTATTGCCACATTTCCCTGACCAGCTGTGTCCATAAGGTAATGGAGTGCATGGTCAATGCTTGGCAGGTTTGGATACTCGAATCTTGACAACTCCTCACTAATGTCCAATGTGGGTTTTGAAGGCATCGCTCTGCTATTGATTACCTCATTACGTTGTTGACCTTCGTTATGAATAACTTTTCGCGAAAGTGTCAGATGGTGGCTGTTTTCTTCGATTTTGAGAAGCCTTAAGACACTTTTTGGCAGGCTGGAATTCTCCGCACCATGCATACATGGGGTCTTCGCGGCCAACTCCCCCTCTTTATTCGTGCCTTTTTAAAAGATCAAATGTTCAGGGTATGAGTGGGCTCTGTTTTCTTGTACACCTTTCGCCAGGAGAATGGGGTGCCATAGGGCTCTGTTTTGTGTATGGCACTTTTCACCATTGTGATCAACCCAATTATGGATTGCTTCCCAGCTGATGTTTCAGGATCCATGTTTGTGGACGACTTCACGATCTATTGCAGCGCTCAGAGAACATGTCTCCTGAAGCGTCGTCTTCAGCATTTCCTTGACAGTCTCTATTCCTGGAGTGTCGCAAACAGCTTCTGTTTCTCCCATGAGAAAATGGTCTGTATCAACTTCTGGAGTTACAGTGAGTTTCCTCCACCATCTCTCCATCTCGGCCCCGTTGCTTTCCCCTTCATGGAGACGACGACATTTTTAGGGCTAACGTTGGATAGGAAATGTAGCTAGTCTCCACATATCTTCTCTGGCTGCCTGCTGTACTCATTCCCTCAACGTTCTCTGTTCTTAGTGGTACATCATAGGGGGCGGATCATACCCTCCTGCTTCACCTCTATCGGTCACCTGTCAGATCCAAGCTGGATTATGGGAGTTTCGTGTACTCTTCTGCACCGCCATCCATTTTACATTGCCTAAGCTCAATTCACCATCGGGGGTTACGCCTGGTGATAGCTTTTTACACTAGCCTTGTTGACAGCCTCTATGCCGAAACTGCTGAATTACCTTTAACCTATCTACGTGACATATTGCTGTGTCGGTATGCATGCCATCTGCTTTCAATGCCCCACCACCCATCCTATTCATCATTATTTAATGACTCCCTTGATAGCCATTACGGGCTGTCCACGATTGCCCTGCTCCCTCCTGGAGTCCGCTTTTGTTCCCTCTAAAAACATTCTATTTATAAGTTGACACTATGGAATACAGAAAGATTCTATTATTCTTTTTATAATGAAATGTGTCTTCAGTCTCAAGTTCGTGTTCACCTTGAAATCACCTCACTCCCGAAGGAGAGTACTTTGGATGTTGTTTACTGCTCAAGGTTTCTTGAACTTCTTGCACAGCTCAAAAATTCCATCTTCATATATAAGGATGGCTCTAAGACAACTGAAGGTGTCGGATGTGTGTTTGTTGTCGAGGATGATGGTACAGGCTTAATGACTGCTGCTCGAATTTCATAGCTGAGCTTTTTGCCCTCTATCAGGCTGTACTATATATACTCTGACACCATTCTCCTTCCTATGGCATCTGCTCTGACTCCGTGAGCACCATCCAGTCTGAGAGACCCCTGTTCAGACCATCCTGTTGTGCACCAAATCAACCTCTCCCTTCAATTATTTGCTGCCAACAGCCCTCACGTTCGCCTCCTGTGGGTGCCTGGTAACGAGGCTGTTGATGCCGTGGCCAAGGCTGCAACTCTCCTACCTCGGACAGCTACGCACTGTGTCCCATCTAATGATATTTGAGGGGCTCTTTCCCATTGCCTTATGTCATCAGGGCATAATGTGTGGTCCTCACTTTCAAATAATAAGCTTTGAACCATTAAACCCCTCCTGGTGTCTTGGAGGAACTCCTCACGTCACTCATAATGAGAAGAGGTCATCTTGGCCCGGTTGCAGATCGGATATTGCTGGTACAGCCACCGCCACTTGCTAACTGGTGACCCTGAACCGTTGTGTTCCTGTGGTCACCTGCTGACGGCGCACCATGTTTTATTGTCTTGTCCAAATTTTACTCTTGTTCAGATTGCACTGAATCTACCGGATACACTGGAAGAAATTTGAGCTGATGATGCACAAGCTGTTGCTTGAGTATTGAATTTTATCAACTTGACCAGTTCGTCAAAGGACATTTAGCTCTTCCTTTTGTTGGATTTTACCCTATGTTTTTAGCTGTTTTCATGTAAGCTTATTATCTCAGCTTCAATTCGGGTGCTAATGTCAGCAGTTGTGCGACCTAAAACCACAAATCCATAGACAATAAATAGGAAAGGTATCAATACAGATCCTTGAGGGACTTCATATTTTACTTTCGTGGGTCAGATTTATTAGTTTAGTTCACAAGAACCTTTTGGTTTCTATTTGCCAGATATGAGTTTGGTAATGCTAGTTCTTTTTGTGTTATCCCATAAGTTTGCAGCTTCTTTGTCAGTATTCCATGTGATACAATGTCAAATGCTTTAGAGAGGTCTATTAGAATGTCATAGGAGTGTTGCCTATTTTAAAAGCTATGTAGTACTGAATGTACAACTTCTTGTACTGCTTTAACCATTGATAGCCAAAAAAATCATTTAATTGGTTCTTCATTATAGTTTCAATAATTTTGGATGTTTTGGTTACTATTACTATTAGTCAGTAGTTTTGGGGTGAAGTTCTGTCTCCTTTCTCGTATATCGGCAATACAGTCTGCATATGTTCCCTCTAAAAACATCCTATTTATAAGTTGACACAATGGATACAAAAAGATTCTATTATTATTTTTATAATAAAATATGTCTTCAGTCCTGGAGTTGCTCAGTGATCTGACAGCATCCAGTATGTCTTTGGGATAGATTGCACGCCACCTAAATTTTAGCTTATTTACCTTCTAGTGAAATCAGAAAACTGTCTGCATTGTCAACTAATTTACTGTGATCTATTGCTGATTGACCTGAATTTATGAAATTTTTGTTCAGCTCATATGCACTTAGCGGTATTAGTGGTTTTTTTCCTGCTTGGGGACCTGCTTTTGCTTTATTTTCCAGGCTGCTTGGCATTTGTTAGTAGCCTGAGAAATGCAGATACCATTGGCTTCATTCTTAGCAGAAATAATATCCTTTTTGTAAATATTTTTTGTTATATGAATGTCTATACTCATTATCAGTAAAAGACTTTCCATAATAGATCTTTAACAGAATCCTTAAGCTCTTAAAGTGAGGGGTGTACCAGTTACATTTTTCTTTTGTCTCTTCCTTGTATTTAGCTTGTTGTGCTTGGTGGTGTAGGAGGCAGGAAGAATATAGATATTTAGTATAAGAAAAGTTAGCAAATGGCGAGTGAACTTTGATGCAGAAGTTGAACATGGTAGCGGTACTGTGTTGAAAGCAGGCATGTGACTTAAAGTAGAGTGGGACAACCACGTTTGATTTCAGCAAGTGAAGTGGAGTGGCACAGTGAGCTTCTGGTGACACAAGTGGGTCAGCAAGGAAGCGTACTTTGTAAAAGCCAAACAACTGTATTGCTCAAAGGAACAAGTGGCTGGGGTGTACGTGATTAGAAGTAGAGAACTGGTCACATTTAGCAATGATCAGTTATACCACACTTGTGAAACACAGGCTGACGGGGTCAACCTCATCATATAAATACAGGCAGAAAAGACAGGTTCAGCAGTCAGCCATGGCTGGGGAGTCACCCTCTGCCCAGACTGTGCTACTCATTGCCAGCAGCAGTTGTTGTTGTTAATTGCAAAACTGAGTCAGTCACAGAGTGGAAGCACTTTGACACAGTGCGGCCAGCAGCCGATCATCACGGTCAACACGGCATTCCCGACAGCAGATGCAGCCTACCAGAATAGCAGCAGCACTGCCTGGAGCAGTAAGGCTGCAGCAAGAGGTGCGCTATTCACCCCTGGATTGTGGTGTGGATTAAAGGATGCAGCCATACCTAAAGCATTCCTGTGACCGTCTGGAGGGCAAAGCAGCAGCAGCAGCAGCGGTGGGTGGAGGAGGATCCAGGTTCAACTCCTGGGCCACACCCAATGCTGTATTGCCATCACTGGTTGCAGTACAGACAGCATCGCATGCCAGTAGTGGCATGGGGGAGAGAGCAGCGCGGGAAGTGAAAGGATGGCGGCAGTGGCCAGGCGTGGAAGCAGCATCTTACCTTGTGCAACAGTGAGGCAGAAGCGGCTGGAAGATGGCTGCTGCATTGGCAAGAGGGTAGTGTCAGCCACTTTGGGACTCATGGCGTCAGCTAGGTGCCTACTTAGCACGATACCATGCACATGCACACTCCACACGCTGTATTGTAAGCACGAAGTGTCAATAAATGTTTTGTTATACTGGACCACTGTTTTATTGCCACCCCATCTCCTGAGTTGAGTACTGAGCTCACAGTCCACAGAGAAGGAAATTGTGTCATTATCCTGACACATACAAAGTCCTTGGTAAAACACTCATCACTGGCTGTCAGATGCTCTACACATAGTAGAGCATGTTACATTTTGTGTCAGAAAAGAGCTCAATTCAGTGAGAAGGTGCGAATGGAGTAGTTGGTTGAAATAATTGAAAGGGAAGCATTAGTAATTTGGTCTTGTTGGATCAGTGGTATGGCCAGTTCAATAAGTTTCTTATAGTAATATGCCTTCATATTTGTTTTTGTTGTTACTCATATAAGTAAGAGTATGGATAAACAAGCCATTGCAAAGAAGGGTCCGACAGTACAGGACAGTACAATGTTAGAAGCAATTCAAAGTTTGGTTAACCACGTAGCACAATTGAAAAATGATGATAATTATAGACTGATGCAACAGATAGGTAATGCTCAGCAAGAAGGTACAATTGTGCCCTCCCTCGATTCTTCCGCATCCACTTTGGTAACTCCTTTTTTCTGGAAAACCAGGGGAAGATGTCACGGCCTTTTTTTTACAATTTGTTGGCAGCATCTAAATTAGAATTGAGTTCTGATGAGCAGCTTTCGCAAATGAGGAAATTGTCTGGTAGGGAAGGCTAAGATGCATGTTCTGTACAATGAGGCATTAAGAAATGCATTAACTTTTGACAGCTTAAAAAAGGGATTGATAAAGAGGTTCCAAAAACAGAATAGTGGTAGATTTTATAGGGAGAAATTGAATGTTATTAGTCAGTGTCAGAATGAGTCACTGGAAAGTTATGTAGATAGGATTAGGAGGGTTAGTGTCAATACATACTGGTTAACTGATAACGACATGGTAGATAAGGTCATTTTATAGGAGGCAGAAAGTAGGGTGCAAGATACTTTTTGGCTAGGGCTGCCGGCTGCCGGGTAAGAGCCGAATTTCATAAATCATTGGATGAAGCCGTCTCTGTACCAATGGCTTTCAAGGAAAATAATGTTGCAACATGAGCAAAGGGATGGTGTAATGTTTTCCCAGCAGGTGTATGATGTTTTAGGTGTGACCGGCAGGGTCACATTGCAAAAAATTGCAAATTACCACAGTGTAGGCTGTGTCACAGAGTGGGGCACTCAGACAGGGATTGTAGGGCAGGACGGGACAATGACAGGGTAGGTTGTTAAATGGCAATGGGAGTCAGAGCTGCCATCTCAGGCTCCCATTAAACTTCCATGCAGTAAAAACACATGCAAAGGTGGATAGTTGGGTATTGGGGACAATGGGAGATCAGACATTGAAATTTGAAAGAGATACGGGGGCTGATGTTTCAATTATCAGTGGCAAGTATGTTGAAAGTAGGGAGTGTCACCCTCCAAGGTTTAAGTTAAGTGGAGTTTGAGGTATTGGGGTATGATCACTAGGGTGTACCACATTGTTATTTGCAGTTAATGGCACACAATTTCAGGAAATAGTAGAAATGGTGTCAAGAATAAGTGACAGGTATGACACAATTTTGGGACTTGACTTTCTCAATACACATCACATTATAATTGATCTCAGTTGGCAAACGGTGCAACTTGATGGGGAATTGTTTCCATTAGGTGGCACAGCTGCAAAGGACTTACCACTGCAAGATTCTCCAAAGCGCAAGGAAGAATCGCCTAAATTGCAAGCGTTGCCCTTAAGAATCTGTTCGCATGATAAAGTACTTTTGGGTACAGGGAAGGTGTTCTGGGTAGATGTGCATACTGTCTTACCTGCTGATACATTGTGGAGCCTCTAGTGGAGAATGAAGAATTAGATACAGCACACTGTTTTGTGTGATGAAGCCAAATATTAGATATTATTGATAGTTTAGGCAGTAGTAGGTACTTTTCTATGATCGATTTGTGCAGTGGCTACCATCAATTGGAGGTGGCAGAAGACAGGCACAAAACAGCATTTTCCACACCTGGTGGGCACTGGCAATACAGGAGAATGCCCTTTGGGTTAAAATATGATCCTACTACATTTCAGAGATTGCTGGATGGGGTGTTGTGAGGATTGAAGACGTGGGAATGCTGTGTCTATTTAGATGATATAATTGTATTTGCTAAGGATATTCAATAGCATGTAACTCGGTTTGTAGTGTGTCCCAGAGGCTTAGGGAGGCCAAGTTAACACTAAATTTGGAGAAATGCAATTTCTCTTTGAAGGAGGTTACTTATTTAGGGCACATGATTAGTGAAGATGAGGTTAAGACAGATCCATGCCTGATAACAGCAGTTAGATTCTCCAGTATCACAATGCATTAAGGAAGCGCAAACTTTAGTCAGGCTTACAAGATATTATCAATGATATGTAAAAAAAAAATTGCTGCGAGAGCACAACTCCTGATATAGTTGCTAAAGAAGGGGCCACGTTTCAATGGACAGCAGAATGTCATGCAGCTTTCCAGACAATGAAACAAAAACTTCACGAGCCCAGTATTAGCATATCCGGACTATAGTAAAGAATTAATTATATCGTGTGATGCAAGTGGACATTCGATCGGTGTGGTGTTATCACAAAATGTGGATAGGATGGAACATCAGATAGCTTATGCCTCCCAGCAGTTGATGATGGCATAGCAGAATTATTCAACAACTGAAAGAGAGTTGCTTAGTGTTACATACGCAATTAAATATTTTCAATGCTACTTATATGGAAGGAAATTTAAGGTGCTGATGGATCATGCTACACTAAAATGGCTCCTCAGCTTATGGGATCTGTCCAGCCAGTTAATCTGCTGGTCGTTGTTTCTCAGGGATGGATTTTGAAGTGATCCACAAGCCGGGTAAGAAACATACCAATGCGGGTGGCCAAGTAGGGGAGTGAAATTTGTAGAGGCAATGGGAAGGAGTGCAGAAGAGTGGCAGAGTGCACAGGGAAAAAACCCTGACTGTTGGAAGTATGCCTCTCAGAAGCAGGAAGATAAAGTTCTATGTTGTAAGACCAGACTTGGGCCCAGAATTGTGGTACCTGCAAACCTCAGGCAAGAGGTAATGAGGGAGGCGCACAATCATGTCCTGTCCGGACACGGTGGACAGAGGACCATGGAGAGAAGAGTGGCAGAAAGGTATTGGTGGCACACCAGGAAGCAAGATGTGGTCCAGTATGTACAAAACTGTGTGGAATGCATGCGGTGTGCAGAAGGCACCTTTACAATGACTACCGGAAGCCCCATTTTCTCTAATTGGAGTTGATATCTACGGGCCATTTCACAAGACACCAGCTGATAACAAGTATGTCCTGATGATTATAGATCATTTTTCTCCTTACCTAGCAATGGTGAGTCTTCCACAACAGCAAGCCAGTATGATTACACAACCAATCGTAAATAACTGGATACTTAAATTTGGAGTCTATTATTTCGGTCCAAGGCTCAAATTTCATGGCCGCCATGCTCAGGCAGCTCTGTTCACTATTGAAGATAAAAAAAGCTGTACACAACACCTCTGCACCCATAGGCAAATAGGCAGACAGAGAGGATACACTGAACAATCAGTAAAATGCTCAGCTACTACATCAATACGCAGCACAATAACTGGGAAATGTACTTGCTAATGGTTGTGTCCTGCTACAATGTAAGGATGCATGAGGCAACAGGTTTGTCGCCCTATGAGGTAGTGTACAGAAGGAAGATGCCATCACCTTTCAATGTATAAAGGCAAAAAGGAGGAAAAGTTGGTGAGACGGTGAAAGATTTCTCAAAGATGATGGAAAAAGGTATGGTCCAGAGTACAGAAAGCAAACACTAAGTATTTTATGACTCTTATATCTAAGCAGCTATACAGTTAAATTATCTATATGTTGCATGAAATTGTCAATGCATGTTTTGGGAACACAGATAATACTACCACTATTTTTATTTCTTTTAAGTGAATGGCAGGTTTTTATTTGCTGTCATCTTGCCCATAAATGGAATATTCTTCTCCATATCCCGGTGGAAGACCCTGCTGCAAGACCTGTCCAATCCACCAACCCAGCACTTCTTGTAAATGTCCTGACACAAGCTTATCCTACCCACTCAAGGCTGGGCCACCTGTTAAAGCAACCACGTAATTTACCAGCTGTGTGGTAGTCACTGCATAGCATTTTTATTGGTATGACCACTAACCAGCCGTCCATTGGCGTGGATGGCCGCTGGTGGCTGAGAACAAGGTCAGCACCCTTTGACATAACGTGTAGCTGAGCATGTTCTTGGTTTTAGTGGGTGCTTTACAACCCAGGCCATCTGGTCCTCTCCCTCCCCTTCCTCCTCCAATACCAGCTTTTCTAAACTAATGAGAATGTGACTTGGAATGCAGAGATAATTAGATGATGGTTGTGTGTATGTGAAATGAGCCTGTGTGACTGTAAGAATTAGTGTGTATGTCTCTTTCTGATGGTTATGGCCAAAAGCTTCAAGTTGTGCATATGAGAGTCTCTTTTTTTTTTTTTTTTTTTTTTTTTTTACGATCCTGTCACTGCTCAACAAATGCCTTTTTGATGAGTCGCAAACTACCTTCATTATATTATTATAATCAATGTTCATATTTATCAATCATTGTCTTGCCCATTCTCTATTTTACAGTTATCTGCTAATGTATATTTTACTGTCCACTAAGTAAAGACTGAACAGATATGACAGGTGGATGTAATATTATTTGATAACTTCACAGAAATAGAATAAGATAAAGCATTAGAAAATGAAATCAGAAGAATGATGCATACCTAAGAAATCCAGTGCTCACCACATTCTTAACATACAAAGATTGTGTGCCATCCTAAAGTTTTATGTAATATATAAAAAAGAATAGACGTTTGTTTGTTCACATTGTATGCACTGCGGTGTGGTTCATACAATTGTGATGATATTTCGTTAACATATTACTTGCACTTTTGTGAAGGTTATAAGCATAATTGTATCAATGTACAACACACAGTTCAAGACATATTGACATCATAAACAGTGAAATGTGTGTAAAAGAACTGCTGCATCATGTGACAATGTTGCACATCTCCTCCTCAATCAATTGACCAGTTTCAACCAGATTTTGGTGCATGCATTCTGTACCATGAGGTAACAATTGCTGTAGGGGTAAGGGGATTACAACTTGATAATAAATTCAGTTGAGAGAAGCACACAGCAGAACTGCAGAAACAACAAATCTGTATTTGCAATTTGAGTGTTAGCAGATGTAGTAAACATAAAAATAAAAAAGCTTGCACACTTTACCTGCTT
Organism: Locusta migratoria; assembly: GCA_026315105.1. Classification (NCBI taxonomy): domain Eukaryota; kingdom Metazoa; phylum Arthropoda; class Insecta; order Orthoptera; family Acrididae; genus Locusta; species Locusta migratoria. Next base: position 689,913,342 of record CM048755.1, read on the forward strand.
TCATTCCATGTCATATGGTATACTATTTTTGGGTAACTTTTCACATCAAATAAGTTTTCAGAGTTCAAAAGTGTGTGATATGTAATAGTTTTGGAGTAAATTCATGGACATCCTATAGAAGCTTTTTCAAAGAATTGGATACCTATACTAACTACTGCCTCTCAATATATTTGTTCTGTATTGGAATTTGTCATAAATAAGATCTCCCTTTTTACAACAAACAGCTCAGTTCATACATTCAATACTAGGAGCAAATCTGAAATGCACAAGAACTTAAAAACTCTTAGTTTAGTTCAAAAGGGGGGTCTACTGCTCAGGACCACACATTTTCAATAATTTGCCAGCAACCATAAAAAATTAACTACATATGAATATCAGTTTAAGAGGCACCTAAAAGACTTGCTAGTGGGCAATGGCTTCCACCCAATTGACAAATTTTTAAATGGAATCAAACGATTTACCAGTATTGTGTGTATTCATAATATTAGTATTATTAATTCAGATTATAAAATATAAAATTATATATTATATAATTTTTTTATTTATTTTGTTCTTTTTTTATTTTATTTTTTACATGTTCCACATCCATGAGGATCTCTTTAATATGGATCTATGGAACAAACAGCTAATCTAATCAAAAACCCCTACAACACAGTTCAGGAGATACAATAAACAAGAAGATGTATGATAAATCTGGGTATTAAGGCTATTTATATAAAGACAAGTATTTAACATTTTTTATTACAGTATTGAAAAGGTTTAGACAAATTTACTCTAAATTATTACATGATACTGTAACAAACATTTGAACAGAAAGTCTATATATCGCCGCGAGAGACCACGCATACCAACTGCCGGCGTGGCGCAGGGGATAGCGTCATGGACTGCGGAGCAGAAGGTCGCCGGTTCAATCCCGCCCACCGGCAAAAATATATTTCTTTGTAATTTACAATTCCAGAAGGTTCTACATCTTTCTTATGTTCACTTGTAAATTCTACTTGTTTCTTATGTTAACTGTTCTTCTAATTTCTGGCAAATTCTGCAGGGGATAAATAGCAGAGCACTCTGCCTGAGAGTCAGTCAGTGCTGCGTGTATGTTGAGTTCGTAATAAACGTGCTTTCAGTATAAGTGCTGTGTTTAGTTGCCTTCGAAGTCAAGCCTACTTCCATTGCAACGTGACACTGTTTGGTGGAGGTGCCGGGTACACTGTGCAACAGCTGCATCACCGTGGCTCCGATTAGGCAACGTAAAAGCCGTCGCTTACACGGACTGGAACCGGAATACAAGGGATACACCGAGTACATCCTTCCAAAAGTCCGTATTATCAGAAGAACGATGGAGATGAAACCAGCAATACGCCAGCTGCACATCAGACACCCATCGGTGTTCTCTGGAGATGCTGGACAGGAGCCCAACAAATGGCTAAAAGGGTTCGACCGAGTCGCCAAGTACAACAGGTGGGATCATATGATGTCCTTGGCCAATGTTTATTTCTACCTGCATGGAACAGCCCAGCAATGGTTCGAAAACAGCGAAGACAAGTTGAATGACTAGGAGACGCTCCAGGAGGAACTTAAGAAGACGTTTGGAGACCGCCAGCGACAAATCCGCTCGGCGGAAGAACAACTAAAGAACCGGGCCCAACGACATGGTGAGCCGACACAATCGTACATACAGAGTGTTTTGGCCCTGTTTAACGTAGTCAATCCAAACATGACTGAAGCAGACAAAATCACGCACCTGATGAAGGGAATTGCAGAAGATATGTACCAAGCTCTTCTGATAAAAGACGTCGCTACGACAGAAGAGTTCATCAAGTGGTGCCAGCGTATTGAAGAGATGCAACAAAGGAGGGTTGGATGCAAGAAGTATGACAAACTCCCAAATGTAGTCCCTATGGCTGTTGTGGAAGACTAGCAGGACTTCGCTTCTCTCATACGACAAATCGTGAGAGAAGAATTACAACAGTGCATGGCAGCCGGGACTAATAGACCGAGCGAGCATCAGATTATGGCCATGGATGTGAGCCCTGTAAGTCACGAGGGAGCCGACGCCACTGAGGACGAGGTATTTCAAACATTAGCCCCTGTCTGCCCCGTCAATCGCACCCGACGTGAAGAATGGCATCGCCCTGCTATGACTTACGCTGCAGCCGCCAAATGGCAGCGCATGAACTGACCGACGCGACCACAGCCAACTCCCCCGGTAACTATGACACCCCACAGAAGAACAGACATCTGGAAGACAGAAGACAACACACCACTGTGTTTCCACTGTGGACGCCCTGGACATGTCGTGCGTACTGCAGAGAGAGTATTCGATGATTATTTTGCCGCAAGACGTCAGCCGTCGGAGAAGTTCTATCCAAGGCAGTTACCTGCTGATGAGTTCAGTCGACCTATGGGAAGAAGCCCATCGCCGTACCCTAGACGAGGTCGCTCCCCGACGTGCCTCAGCCGTTCACCGTCGCCGTACAGAGGTACCAGCCGCTCCCCTAACCGCCACGCCCAGGAAAACTGAGCGAGGCGACCATCTACGGAGGTGAGGCCGCCGCAGATGAAAATCCTCCATGGACGACAGTCGCCAAGATGTTGGGGAATCTCATCGACGTCATAATCGACGGCCAACCTGTCTGGGCACTTGTTGATTCAGCAGCCTCTTTTTCTGTATTATCGGATAATTACCACCGCACACTAAAGAAGACAATGTTCTGTGATACAGGAGCAACTGTGCTGAAGGTCGCGAATGGAAAGTACGTCCATCCAGCAGGAACTTGTGTCACAAGAATAACCATCAACAACAGGACGCAGCCGTTTGAATTTGTCGTGTTAACAGACTGTAGTCACAATGTCGTCCTCGGATGGGACTTCCTTCAGGAATCCCAAGCTATCATTGACTGTGGAAGATCTGAGCTGCAAATTGAAGAAGTTGTTCTGCCAGATACATATAATACAGAATTTTCTGGGAAGTTATTCGTCGTTGACAATGTGACAATACCGCCGTTGACAATGAGAAGAGTTGCAGTCACGAACACACATAACTGGTTAAACTGTGAAGTTCTTGTTGATAGTAAAAAGTTTATCAGGCTCACAAAAGAAATTTACATACCAGCGGCTATCATAAGCATTACTGGTGGTCAAGGAGAGATTTGGATCACAAATTGTCACGAGCAGTCACAACTTATCCCCAAGGGAATGTGTATCGGGACAGCTGAACCAATCCAGGACGGTGAGCTCAACGTCATCAATGAAGACCCATGCCCTGCTATTAGTACAGACAACACGCTGAAGGAAACAAACGTGGAATTGCCAATAGGGCCTGGACTGACCAAGGAACAACGCCAGCGGGTGTTAGGTATACTACGCCAATTTTCGGGTGCATTCACACCTCAGCAGGGGAAAAGTCAGACAAAACGGCCCACAATAAAGCACCGTATCAATACTGGGGACCATCCGCCAATTAGCCAGCGTTCGTATAGAGTGTCGCCACCTGAAAGACAGATAATTCAGGAGGAAGTGGAGAAGATGTTGTGAGATGACATTATTCAACCTTCGGAGAGTCCTTGGTCGTCTCCGGTGGTCCTCGTAAAGAAGAAGGATGGCACGTGGCGATTCTGTGTCGACTATTGGCAGCTGAACAATATCACAAAGAAAGATGTCTACCCATTGCCGTGTATTGATGACACCTTAGACTGCTTGAAAGGAGCTACATACTTCTCAACTATGGACATGCAGACAGGTTACTGGCAAATCGAGGTTGACGAAGCTCACAGGGAGAAGACGGCTTTTATTACACCTGACGGTCTCTTATGAATTTAAAGTAATGCCATTTGGATTATGTAATGCTCCAGCCACATTCGAACCCATGATGGACAACTTGCTTCAACACCTTAAGTGGACGACATGTCTCTGCTATTTAGATGACATTGTCGTTTTCTCGAAAACATTTGAAGAACATCTGAGTCGCCTGTCAACTGTGTTGAAGTGTGTTCGGGCTGCAGGTCTCCGCCTCAGTCCAAAGAAGTGCCTCTTCGTCGCCAAAGAGATAAAAATCCTGGGGCACCTAGTCAACGGAGATGGTGTCCGTCCTGATCCAGATAAAGTAAGGGCAGTAACAGAATTTCCAACTCCTCAGCACATTCGTGATGTGAGAAGTTTTCTTGGGCTGTGCTCATACTACCGACGTTTCATAAAAGGATTTTGTAACAAGGCACGTCCATTACAAGAACTTCTGCAGGGAGACGCCAAATTTTACTGGGATGAGACAAAAGAAAGCTTTCCAGGCACTTAAGGAGGCTCTAACTTCCGCACCAGTGCTAGCCTTGTACGATGAGAATGCAGAAACGGAACTTCACACAGACACCAGTGGCTATGGGATTGGTGCAGTCCTTGTACAAGTTCAGGAAGGTGCTGAAAAAGTGATAGCCTATGCGTCAAGAGTACTCTCAAAGTCCGAGATAAACTACTCTACAACTGAAAAAGAATGTCTCGCGGTTATCTGGGCTATCAACAAGTTCCGGCGGTATTTATTCGGCAAACCATTCACCATCGTGACAGACCACCATTCTTTGTGTTGGCTGACTAGCTTGAAGGATCCATCAGGTCGACTAGCAAGATGGGCACTAAGACTCCAAGAGTACGATGTCACAGTGGTATTCAAGAACGGTCACAAACACAAGGATGCCGACTGCCTTTCGAGGAATCCATTAGTGGAACACAACAGCATTAATGAAATTTCAGCTCTCACTGATTTAGATGACGTTACAGCTGAACAGAGGGAAGATCCAACACTATTAAAAATGATAGAGGCCTTGGAGAAAGGAGAACCGACCAATGGAGAGTTACAACTTATAAACGGAACATTGTACAAGAGCAACTACGATCCACTGGGCCCCAAATGGCTTCTTGTTCAAGGACTTTAAGGACGGTAATGTTCCTGATGAAGCCACGACAGGAATGACTGTCGTCGATAATCGCGGAGAAGGGAAGGATTCTCTTGAACTGTCATACAGAGGACCCATGACACGGTCAAGATCCAGGACATTGCAGCTGGCTCCACAGGTATCATAACAGCGGGTCGCTGTTTCTCCAGGAGAGGGAGCAATGCCGCAAGAGACCACGAATACCAACTGCCGGCATGGCGCAGGGGATAGCGTCACGGAATGTGGAGCAGAAGGTTGCCGGTTCAATCCCGCCCACCGGCAAAAATTTATTTCTTTGTAATTTACAATTCCAGAAGGTTCTACATCTTTCTTATGTTCACTTGTAAATTCTACTTGTTTCTTATGTTAACTGTTCTTCTAATTTCTGGTAAATTCTGTCTGTGTATAAATAGCAGAGCACTCTGCCTGAGAGGCAGTCAGTGCTACGTGTATGTTGAGTTTGTAATAAATGTGCTTTCAGTATAAGTGCTGTGTTTAGTTGCCTTCGAAGTCAAGCCTACTTCCATTGCAACGTGACAATATAAAAATGATTTTTTTTTTTTTTTTTTTTTTTTTTTTTTTTTATGGACTGCTATACTGTTCATCCAATTTTGATAAAACTTTGCACACTTGATCTTCAGAACAAGAGGAAAGTCGCTGACTGTACAATTTTGTATGGGAGACAATTTCCATGGATGAGGCCTTTTTCTTCTGCAGATTTGTAGAGTCTATGCCTCAAAGGATCTGGGCTGTTCTTGATGCCAATGGCATGTGGACAAAATACTGAAGATATAAATGACCTATATTATATTATTTTAATGGTGGCCATACCAGCATTAACCTCCAAGGAAGATTATTTTTATTTTTATGAGAGGGTAGATGAATAAACCCTTAAAGTAATTTATTTTTTTAGGTATGGGAGGTCAAATATTACTTTCCAAGGAAGATTATTTTTATTGGAGGTCAGATGAAAAATACCCTCCAAGGATGTATTTTTTTGTTATGGGTGGTCAAATATTACCTTCAAAAGAAGATTACTTTTAAATGTCAAATTGACAAACTGTAATTAGTTATTTACTAAAGAGAATAGCAAAAAAAGTAAAACCAGTATATTTTAATAACAAAAAGTAACTAAAATAAGAAACATTTGCACTACAATAAAAAAATGTAAGGGCTCTGGTGGCATCAGATTTGATCCACACCACTTAATACGTTCACTGCGGTCACCAGTGTGGGCCGCTAACGCTCTAGGCGGACGCCTGTAAGTGCATGTGCACTGAGAGCTGAAATCACACCCCTGCGAAACCTGTAATATTGAAAGCGGATATAACTTCTGCAAAAGAGGTGGTGCTAAGCTGCATGCTGATTATGTGATAAATGCTGCAAGCTCTCTGACTTATAAGTGTCATAGGCATTTATTGCAAACAATTCTAAAAAGCCTCTGATTTATTGATGTTATTGCAAGCTGGGTAGAAAATTAAATTAAAAAAAGCGATAAATCCACTTCATTGAGAAAGAATTATACTGAAAATGCCAAAAGGTTTATCAAATGGAGAAAAAGAAACATTCCTCATCTGCAATGTAGTGCTATTGTAGCCTAATCCCATATAACAAATTATAAGCATCGGCAGCTCTGGTGTGTTGATCGCAGAAATGCTTATAAGCGTCAGCCACAGTGAACGTGTTAAGCAGGAAGGCTGACACACAATGAGCTACTTGTCCTTTCTCGTTAGCGTAATGCTCAAATAGTCCTACCGGAGTTGAAGAATGAATATTAAACAACAGATACTAGAAGGCACAGCCACTCGCTAATGTAAACCAAGTGTAAGGACTTAGAAAATTATGCCTATCTGCTGATACATTTATCTTAGGTTAACACTATAGATTCACCATGCGGCAGTCAAAGTAATTACAAATACATGCATCAATTTTCAACATTTTACTATGGCTATCATTTGTCTCATTAAAGATTAGGCTATTACAAAATGGAATATGTTTAAGAATGTGGAATGTAGAAAACCCTATAACTGCACAATTCGTAGTGAATTAATGTTAAATGAAAATTTACTCCAGTGGTACTCGAATTTGTGCCCCTTGTGTTTGTAAACTGTCAGCCTCTCCTCTCAGCCAATGAAACATATGTAAGAAGCAGTTCATTCTAGTAAATCTGCCCATGCGGAGTTCCACGAGATCGAATAACATTTTTCAAAATAATTGATACATGATTTAAGCTGCTATGAATCTTGACATACACTGTGTCATAACTATTATATTGCTTCTATTTGACAATGTAAACACAAAGCTGAAGCTCCGAAGACCACTAGAGTTGGTAACACTTACACTTCAGAATTTGGGTGTGCACAATGCTCTGTTCTTGGTCTTTAAATTATTTAGGCCAGGTGATTTTTTTATCCCCTATTGTACATATTACTTAGTACTGATACAAGTAATCATGTCATCAGTTACAGATTGAGTTTTTTGTAGTCTGTTAGGCTGGTTCTCTTTTTAATTATTTCAATTTATAATTTCATAATAGCCTATGTTGGTAATATTTCTAAGGCAAGAATATCTGTTGGTATTCTATAAAAATATTTTATTCCCTAATAGAAAAATCTGATAAATCACCATAAGGTTTGACTGTATTTACAGAATGATAGTTCATTTCATTGTACCTTAACTTCAGCCGGCCGCAGTGGCTGAGCGGTCTGCAGCACGCCAGTCACGGTCTGAACGGCTGCTGTGGTCGGGGGTTCGAATCCTCCCTCGGGCATGGGTGTTTGTGTTGTCGTTAGCGTAAGTTAGTTTAAGTTGGTCAAGTAATTAGTGTGAAAGTCTAGCGACTGATGACCACGAAGTTTTGTCGCATAAGACCTCACACACATTTGAAGATTTGTAACTTAACTTCAATAAAACATGTAGTGAAATATATTTATTTGTATTCTGAAAGAATTCAGAAATACACTTGAAAATAGTTCTACCTTGACCACACTTGACACGTTATTTATGCCTTGTGTGTTTTGACTTTTTGTCATTATTGAAGGCAAAGCTGTGTTAAAAAAATTCCCCCTTTAAAATAATGTGTGTCACTGTCATGCATCATTATATATAAAACAGATGTTTAACACATTTGCTGCGGTCACCAGTGCAGGCCACTAATGCTCTAGGCGGACGCCTGTAAGCGCATGTGCGGTGAGAGCTGAAATCAGACCTCTGCAAAACCTGTAATAGTGAAAGCGAATATAACGTCTGCACAAGAGGTGGTGCTACATTTAGAAATACAAGTACGCTTTAGCTGCATGCCAATTGTGTGATAAATGCTGCAAGCTATCTGACACTTATAAACGTCATATGCATTTATTGCAACAATTCCAACAGTGCCTCTGATTTATTGTTTTTATTGCAAACTGAGACGAAAATGAAATTCAAACAAGCAATAAATCAGCTTCATTGAGAAAGAATTAGTCTGAAAACAACAAAAGATTTATCAAATGGAGAAAAAGAAACAGGTCTCATCTGCAATGTGGTGCTATGGAAACTCAATCCCACATAACAAATAAATTTGCAAGGTGTATAGGCAATGTTTTTATATCAAACCACTAAAGACGAAAACACACAACTGCAGACAGGAAAATGTTACGTGATGTTTTTTGGTGGCTTGTACTAACATGAGTGCATAGTCAAACAAACTAAACTGAGTATTGAGCTAGTGCACCACTTATAAGCATTACCTGCAATGGCACATTAATTGTGGAAATTCTTATAACTGTCAGCCACAGCGAAAGTGTTAAAATATATATCCCCAGATCATATTGTTGTTACAAGGATAAGTACATACTGATGTCTGCGTGACCAACCCATCTAATGCAGAATAGAAAGGAATCCAGAAATACTTCTTTGAATTTGGCAACATTGATAAGTTTAAGTAATAATGGAATGCGATATTCAGTTTGTTGGCCTGCACCTGGTGCACTTCAGTAGAGAGAAGCTTGTATGACATTGTTGATGGGGAGATCTCAAAGTGTGTGCTTTCGCTGCTATAGGTTTGAACAATAATTTGATGCAGCCTATTAGTCAAGTTTGTGTTTGTTATAAAGTTTTCTGTTTATACTCTTGTGTGGAACAAAAAGACAATTCTGAGCTGTTCACAGATAAAATAATCGACATGGAACCCAAAAACCCAGTATAATTGCTTAGAAAAAAAGACAATATGTTGCAGTTTATATGCTTCAGTTTCATTAACATGTGTCCTGACGCGAAGACGTCAGAGAAATGCCAGAGCTGTCTGCTGTGGCTGCCGCTGGTCACACCCCAGCCAACATATTATTAAGCAACAGTTGTCAAAGAAATCTAGTACTTAATATATATGAAACTACCAGTATCGGCACACAATGTACAGTATTCTTTATTACAATATCTCCCAATTTTATGTGCCTGTACTTCAGAAGACCATGTTTGCAGTTATTTGGTTCATATTTCATGGCATATTCACAAGAAAGAACAAATGCACATTTAATAGTGTGTTCTTACTTGTGCATAACTCTGAATATCACAGGACATGGTTCTGTTTAATTACCAAGAGTGCTCAAAAACCTTTTAGGTGCAAGGGAGTAATATATATTTTGTAATGGGATGCAAACCACTGCCCATGAGGATTTACTTTATAACCTGTTATGCTGCCTACTACTGGCCCCCCTTTTTTTTCACTTTTTTTAAAAAAATTAATTATTTTTTTCCCTCTACAATTAACTGCAGGGTTTAACTGGTAATATAGCATTTTTAGATACCAGATTATAATTAAGTGCACTAAGAACATTTCTTTTGTTATAATTGTTCAGTACACCATTGATTTAAAATGGCAATGCATGAGTTTTAATACGAAAATTATCAAATACGAAAAGCTAGATTGTGTATGGCAGCGGGACTGTTTCTACCCAATTCCGAAAAAGTGATGACTAGCATGTGACTGACTTCCGATTTCAACTGAGGCAAGATGAAATGGTCCTTCCATAGTCACTTGCCAGGAGTCAGTGATAAAAGCAGCAGTCACCCACACTTAAGAGTTTCATAGCACCACCGCCAATTTACACTCTTGAAATACCACTGCAAGAGCGACCAGAAGAAAGTGCTATTATAGTTCCAACCAAGTGCTATTCTATGAATGAATGTATTAGTGACGAGTCTAGTAGTTCAACACTTGCCAATAGATAACAGCTTCTCAGACACCTCATTTAAAGATGTATAATTCCAGATTACCAAATTGAGTGTGTGTGGACACTGACTGACATGTGTTTACCCTAAATATTTTCAGTTAATAACAGTGAAGGTAGAACATGGTGCAGCTCTGTTTATCGCTGCATTCACAGTTTGCATTTTCATTTAATGTAATGTGTACTTCGGACTCTGGCTACGAGGAACTAAAGGTGTATTTATTTTGAATAAAGTTCTCTGTTCAGCTGACTGATTGATTTGTTCTAGTTAGTTTGCCTAAAGGGAAAAACATGTCACTACATGTACATAGGCTCCAAAAAAACAGATTTCATAAATTGATTTCTTAATTTCATTTTTGGTTGGTCATGTTAACACTCCAAAATCGATTCTGGGAATTCCTTCTGTAAATCACTTTCCCATTTCCACAATTGAGTTTTGTGCCCATGTAAACACAGCCATTTTGAAATGTTCTTGGCTTGTCAGACTGTCTCTTCTTGTTGAGAATTTTCAGCTCTTTTTGACAGAGTGACATTCGCTGCAGGGAGAAAGAAGTATAAATATTAGACAGAAATCAAATTCGTCTATTTAAGCAAAGAGAAACAGTGATTGTGTTGACTAAATCAGGAACTAAAACAGCTATTTTCCAGATTTCATATTTGACTAGGGTAACTAATTCACTTCTGGTCATAACTCATAAACACAACAATGAAAAACAGACTATGAAATTTGGTATTTGTTTTCCAGATAATGTGTCACATGTAAGTGTAGTGCATGGCTACTTATGAACACATAGAAAAATTATCATCATATGTTAACAGGATGCTGGCAGTGTCAATGTTATCAGTGATGAGGTTTACATTTTCATTATCCTGGATCATTTTTTGCCCTGAATCTGCATCATTGTCATTAATCTGTTCTAGATCACTTTTCTCATCAGGTTCCTGGCAATTTTCGATTAGACTTGAAAAGTTCTCGCTGTACCAAAAATGTTATTCCAGATTTTTCAGAATCTGTTCCCTTAGAGTATTCAACACTACAGTGATCATATGTAGAGCATCTTTCAAATCAATAATTTTATAATTTCTCAACAGACTTTCTTCTCCTACCTCTTATGTTTTCAACAATAACTTATCATTACTTTGCTGTAATAGTGTTGGAAATTCTAAATAATGACTTAATTCATTGGCTGCAGTAAGGAGCTTACCTTTGGCGGAAGAAATAACAGTTTTATGAAATTTCCTTTCCTGTTTAAGATATCACATGATGGATGAGTTGCTATGACATATTAGAAACCTACTGACTTTCAAAAGGCACCATTCTTGGTACCTGACATTCGCACGTCTTAAGTAGTCACTTCCCTTGAATTCTTCCAAGTATTAGAAAGCCTTCCATTACCTTACTGCCCCCATCTACCCACTCCTTCACAATGGCCTTTCCTTTCCCGACAATGCTAGTAAGGCAGAACACTTTGCCACATACCTTACCGACGTATTCTTTGTCCCCGACAATCTCCAATTTGACTACTCCTTATTTCCCAACATCTACGAGTGAACTGGCACCTCTGCCCCCCCCCCTTTCCCACTCACCCCTAGCTTCCAGTACTTGGATCACATCCCTCCCTCAGAACTTAACACACACCGATATTACCACCCTCAAAATTCAACTTACACTCCGCATCAAACGAAACACCACTCCCTGTCACAACCACCTCCTCTTCTTCTTAAGTATCAGCAAACAGTTGTTCTTTTGGCAGGAATGGCCACCCAGTCCATAGCATGATGCCTTAGACGAAGTGGTCATTCGGCATGGTGAAGTAGTGTCTGGCTTCCTTTTGAAAACTTTCTCGAGTGTAGGAAAGCCAGGTGGACGCCGTATGAGGGTAGATCAAGAACCAGATGGCTAGACACTGTGGAAGAGGATCTGAGAAGGATGGGAGTTAGAAGATGGAGAGCCAAGGCAGCCAACAGAGAAGAGTGGGCGAAGATTGTCCAGGAAGCCAAGGCCCTACACAGGCTGTAGTGCCAAGGAGTAAGTAAGTAAGTAAAAAGTAGTGTCTACTTGTTATCTATTTTGTGTAACCCCCTTATAAGCAGCAGCAACATCTACATCAGTGTTCATGATGAGATTCACGGTTTTGTGACTTGTAGATCCATGAGGGTACAGTCAAGTTTAGATATAAAATTTATGATACTTATCTTTTTCATATCTATACCGATAATTGATAATTTACCAACATTGTATTCACTGAGATAACTTGGTTGCAGTTTCACCTCCACCAAGCTTTTTATAATCGCTTTTATGTCTTCTTGTGTCTCACAGAAAGCAGTAAGGACTATAGAATTATGTTTTAGCATTTTATATCATAAGTTTAATTTATTTGGCAAAGCTGACACAAATGATCATAACAGCATGTAAATTGTTACTATTATCGATGACAACTCAGCAGTGGAACCGTGGTGTAGCCCAGAGGTGCCCCCCCCCCCCACAACCCCTCCCCCAAGATATTAGGTCCTCGATTTCTAGTTTATTACCAAATAAATATGGTTTTGCCATTTAATCTTAAAATTAAATATCTTATATTCCACGTTTTACAAATTGTTTTGTAAGTGCCACCCCCCTCCCCTAGGCTGGACAAAAGTTCTCATTTTTCACCCCCCTACCCTCCAGAAATTTAAGTGACACAGTTTGCAGCATGACCTCCCCCCCCCCCCCCCACCCTTGTGCACCACTCGTGTAGACGCATGGAAGGGCCATGTGGTCTACGGCGACATGCTACAGACTGAGCGGACATTCCTACTGAAGTTCGTGTCATACCGTGGATGTGTGTTTCTTTTTCCCCACAGTGTAAGTTACCACTTTCGCTGAAGCTGACGCTTATAAGCGTCCGCGTTCATTGTAGGTTAGCTTCAGCCGCAGCAAAAGTGTTAGAGTAGTTTGCACTTCTAGGTACTGATAACCATAGCAGTTTGATCCAATAAGTTTACAAACATATGAGCTCGGTTGGGTGGGGGAGAGGGGTGCAAGACTGGGAGCTTCGTTTGTTTTGCTGCCCTGAGCCTGTAAAGCTTAGTCTGCCACTGTATGTAATACATGTTGTTCCTATCTCCTTTACCCGGTGACAATGTCAGTATATGTTAGCGGCGGAAAAATACCACTTCTATTTTGGACCAGAGACTATACACAGCACGGGTAGAGGCTTTGGCATGATGTGACAGGCACCATTTTAAATTCAGCTTATTCAGCAATGGTGAACTTTAAACTTGCAGTAGGTCATTATGATGCCTTTAAGAGTAATCACAATACCGCTTACCTTACAAATGAATAAGAGTTTTATATTAAATCAAAATCGTAGATATTCAAGTATAGGTATTAGTATTCTCAATGGAGTAGTGGCCATATGTGATTGTAGCATAATGGGTAGTGTTGGGGGATTCGTAATTTGTAAAGTGTGTGTCTGTGGGTTCCGGGTCTGGTGCCCTCCAATCATTATTATTATTATTACTATTTTTTTCCCTGTCTTTACATTTTAACTGAACTACTCTGAATGTATTAAAAATTACTTCTACGTTTCTGTCTTTTATTTACAACTGATTAGAAAATGAAGGACAGAGCAGTTATTCAGATAGTAATTTCCGAATATGTGACGATTTCCGAGTGTGTGTTTAAGGGAATGCTGTCCTAATAATAAACCATTGTAAATGTAATAATCTTTCGGATGGGGAACATCACTTAACAAAGTACAATGAGAAGGATAAATATTTCTGTATTTGAGACTTGACAGTAGACATTATTCATTGGTGGGATCATTAATAAAGAAAATGTTGCTATCCTAACTCAGGTTTGCCTGAGAAATGTGGTAATACAAATATTTTATTAGTAGCTTCTCTTCCATCTGCAGGAAACGGGCCCTAAATGAACTAATGACATAGTGTGCATTAAAATATCTTATTGTTGGTACAAAGTAGGCAATATCCAAACAATCTATTGGTATTGGCAATTATAAGATAAATAACTGCCACAGCTACTGGATCTTCAAGATACTGGGTATGCCTACTTCGTCAAAGAACACCAAATATTTTGCCTTGTTTGATCTCAGTATGTCTATATTCAAACAAAATTCCTGCCTTAAGAGTGAAGCTTCAGATGACCTATCCTGAAATTCCCTTGATGTACATGCCACAAAAAAATGCTCAGTTTTCTACTTAGTGTGGTTTGAGATATTTCTTCTTCTGTTGCTACTGTGGTTGACGAACCCACACTTTTGAGTGTCTACACCTTCTTTAAAAGTGTTTTCATTTGTTGTTGACAATACTTGATCGAGCATGGTTGACATACAACCAGTGCAAAGTATGGAAGCAGTAAGCAGTGACAGCAAGAATTTTTTCACTTGTATATGTCTGTGTTCTTTGCAACAAATATGTACTTATTTAAGCATGGCAACAACGAAAGTTATCAATCGTGTGGAATGCTTTTGTGGCAGCTGGCCCAGGAGAATTTTTACTGCAGTATTCTATTGTCAATTTCGTCTTTGTATTCAAATTTCACGTACCTAACGTTACTTGTTTCAGCATAGCGCCATAGAAACTTATTAAATACATCTTATTTCGATGTGGAATGCTTTTGTGTACTTAATAGGTTTAGTAAATACAAGATAAATGAATACTAGACTTCATGAAAGCAATTGTTACAGCACATTAACAACATATGCAAATCCATGGTGCCGCGGTGGAGTAGCCGAGCGGTCTAAGGCGTCTCGCTGAGGAGCGCGCGGCTGCTCGCCGTGGAGGTTCGAGTCCTCCCTGGGGCATGCGTGTCTGTGTTTGTCCTTAGGTTAGTTTACCTAGGTTTAAGTAGTTTGTAAGCTACGGGCTGATGACCACGCAGTTTGATCCGGTAGATTTACAAACATTTGAACATTTGATTTGATAAAAATGATAGCAACAGAGGAAGACTACAGACCAGACGTCGGACAATTCAGTTAAATAAATGTATTTTTATCAAATCCATGGTAATGATTCGTATACATGTCCCAAATTCCTATCTACTGTACATTTAAAGCTTTTATGGCCATTTGTTGACATGTTATCCGTTCTGTGTTTGTCAGACGTTTCGTCCAGTATGAGCTGCTGACATCGCCTAAGTTTCACCATCAATGAGCAATGAAGTATAAAATTTTAACAGTGCTAGTCAATCTGAGTCTGAATTGTTAGTAGCGAAACGTCAGTTGCAACATCAAACAAACGTAGGCTGAAAATTCTGAGACAGAAGCCAACACGCTCTGTGTACAACACAGTGTGTAGCTGGATACATAATTTAAAGAACGTTAGTGTTGAATATTTATTTTTAAAAAAAGTTGACAAGTCACTGAAAGATCCGTGTCGTACTGTCTGTAAAACAGTTAGTTTTCACTCAGACAGTAAAGTAAATAAAACAATAAGCACAGAAACACCAAGCTATTTCGCGAGTAATCAACAGACTGAGGTAAACACTAACCGAGTGTCAACACAAAATAGCATGATTGTCTGCTTTGTTTACATTCTAAGCTGTCACTTTGTGTTGCGTAGACTACACAAAGATCTTTAAGACACAGATACTATACTTCTGACAGCCAAATTACAGGCTCTTCCGGTTGGTATTTTTCCGCCGTTAATGCTATTTTTCCGCCGTTAATGTCTTGTGATAATGTCCGTCACTGGACCGTGATAACGTCCCGTTAAGTTTTCTCGGGAAGACCGAACGGACGTCTGTTAACATTCAGTTAATAAAAAATAAATCAGAAAGCAATCATGCATGTTTTTCTAGATTCTATAGTTCCTTGAGGAACGTGATTTAAGTAACTTAATTTATCTATAAATGCATTAGTAGTGGAAATTTTGTTTTGTTTACTATCGATATCTCGCGTAGGAATGACTAATCTGTCGATTAGTATCTTTGGTTCTGAATCGAGTGGTGTTTCTTTCGTTTCACTGAAAACTGTAATCTCTTTAATAATATCTTTGAAAATACGTATGTTCGTAAGCAGACGGTAGTTCAAACATATACACGAAGCGTTGTCATAGGTTTGTTGTGAATGATGAGCAGGTTAACAGAAGAAATGGTTATCGCGAGAACAAAAACATCAGATATTTCATTAGTGCGCAAACTGAATTGCTGGTGAGCATTTTTACCGATATAAAAAATATACACATCAGTTTATGCTAAGACTTGAAGTGTTGTGCTTTATGTAGTTGGATACGCATCAGCAGTTTTGAGCTAGAACTGCATTCATGTTTACAGGGGGAGCAATCTATCTGATGTAAGCCTTCTTAGACGCATGCCAAATGTTGAACTGCTTTCGTTAAGGTAAGTAATATGCCTATATATTGCACAAATCTTAAGTAGTTGTTTGTGGTTTATTTTGTCAGTGTCATTCTTTTATTATTGAATCGTGCAATTGCTGTAATTCAGTTAGTCATAGAAGTATATTCAGTTGTGCAGTCTCACAATTGCATGATGTTCCCTATATTTTACATGACAGTTGTTGATCGCCGTTGCTATTGGAATTGTTTAACATCTTGTTTAGAACTTAACTATAATAGCTGTCACATATAGGAGCGACGCTCCGAAGTATAGTGATATTTATTGTTCATTTCCATTAGTTCCGCACTGCAGGTAAAAGGTGAGCGTCACGAGTGTTCGGACACGGTATACATGTATATCTCCTCTGACAGTGCGTGTTTCGGGTATCGGGAAGAAACTGGGACGAGTATGTCAAACTTTATTGCATTAGTAAACATTCCACATGCACTGTTGAATTTGTTAACAGTTTTGGACTGACTGTCAATAACATTTCACACCTACGATTTCTCGATAACTGTGTTTTGACGTTGTTGTTGTATGATACGCCAGTGGATTTCGCTGTTGTGAGGGGGGGCCACATACGCTTTGTGTTGACAGAAAATTACGGTGGTACTCAGGTGCGCTGTCACGATGAAGGGAACAAAGTTAATTCTAATAATTTTGTTTCATAGTTTTTATCATTTTTAATACTATATTCTCCCCAGAAAAATATTGAATCAGTTTCCACCGTAGTATACTCTCGTAATTGTGCAATACGTACCTTTATATCATAGGGATCAAATAACTTTTTTGGGCAAAGTTCTGACTAGTAAAACAATGTTTTCTCAACCTACTAGTGTAACGTACTGAATATGACCGTTCCCGTAGTATGAGTACCTAGAAAGACTTCAAATGACTCATGAAAATTACGTTCTCGTAGTCAGACATAAATCCGCATCGTAGTGTGCGGTCTTGTTAAACTTTTTGAGGTAATTGGTAGGCAGACGTGGAGTTTTCTTTTTTTTGATAATGTTTACCAACTAAAAACCCAGAGCCAATTTCGGGGCTTCAGTTGTTTTCCTCCAGAAGTATTAGACGAGCAATTTCTAATTTCATGTGGTGTTTACAACGTTAAGAGGTGAGGTCGGGACATGCGTGGGGCATGGGGAGCTCAATTGAGAGCACTGCTCTCGGCCAGTAATAGTTCGGAGACCGGCCGGATGAACAGTTCTCATCCCCTGGGGAAATTTCATGCCACCGCTCATAACGTTGCACCGAAAGAGAGATATCTTCTGGGTGGAAGAACGAAATTTCAAAGACGCTTTCCCAACAATAAAGATTAAAAGTCTTCCCGATTCGGTTATATGCAATAGATGAAATTTCATAGAACTCTAACGATGGCCATTTCCGTTTAATCCAGGATACTCTAGCACTGATAAGATATTCTTATATATTAAGCAAGGTATCTCCGAGAAATAAAAGATGGAAGTGAACGGTGCGTAGTTACAGCTGCTTACGGAATGTATGCTTCGTATAATATGCATCTACTAGAATCTTCAGTTTCGATTGTATATCCAATACTCCAACGCACACGGCAGCTGCAATTCTACATTTCCGAATTGCTTCGTGTGCTTAACTGCGTTGCCAAGCAGCTGCCGTAGTTGATATCCTTGCGTTGCACTTCTCTTCAGTTGCTTAGAGTGCGGAGGGCCTAAGTGGGTTTCGAAAATGCAGCATCACATTAGTCTAAATTTTTGACAGAAATTTGTTGCTCTAATGTGTCGTCCCTTCCTCCGTCGAAGAAATTTCAGATCAATCTAATCTAATCCTCGATACACCGATACACCGCGGTGGCCGAGGAGACTGAGGCGCTCCAGTCACGGTCTGCACGGCCACTACGGTCGGGGGTTCGAATCCCCCATCGGACATGGATATTGGTGCCGTCCTTAGTATAAGGTAGTTGATAAGTAGTTTGTAAGTTTAGGGACTGATGACCCCGTAGTTAAGTCCCATAAGCTTAACAAACATTTGAACATTTTTGATCAAAAGTATCTGGCTGAAAATGACTTAGAAGTTCGTGGGGCCCTCCAGCGGTAATGCTGGAATTCAATATGGTGTTGTCCCACCCTTTGCCTTGATGACACCTTCCACTCTCGCAGGCATACGTTCAATCAGGCGCCGGAAGGTTTCTTGGGGAATGGCAGGCCATTCTTGACAGAGTGCTGAACTGATGAGAGGTATCCATGTAGGTCTCTGAGGCATGTCAGGAAGTCGGCGTTCAAAAACATCACATAGGATCCAAGACTGTGCAGGCCAGTGCATTACAGCGCTATTATTGTCGTGTAACCAATGCCATAGGGGGTGCAATATGAACAGGTGCTCGATCGTATTGAAATATTCAATCGCCAACTCCGAACTGATCTTCAGCAGTGGGGACCAAGAACGTGCTTAGAACATCAATGTAGGCCTGTGCTACGATAGTGCCTCGCAAAACAACAGGGGGTGAAGCCTCCTCCACGAAAAACGCCTTAACACCACCGCATCCGAATTTTACTGTCGGCACTACACATGCTGGCAGATGACTTTCTACATGTATCTACAAAATGTTCAAATGTTTGTAGAGCTTATGGGACTTAACTACAGGGTCATCAGTCCCTAAACTTACAAAGTACCTATGAACTAGCTTATACTAAAGACGGCACAAACATCCATGCCCGAGGGGGGATTCGAACCCACGACCGCGCAGACCGTGACTGGTACGCCGCAGACCGCTCGGCCACTGCGGCAAGGATGGGGCCCCTCCACGCCCACACCAACGTGGTGACCATCACAAAAGTTCTACTGTCACCTCTGTATTTAGGTTAGTTTGCTAAGGTGGATCACGGAATGTGGGAACCGCGATGTTATCCGTACGTGTGGGCACGATCACCCATTAATACGGTGCATCTGAAGATAGAATTGGTCGAAACGTATACGAAGGGTAAAGGTATGTAAGGGCAGAGGAAAAAAAGTGCCAATGGAAAAATCCTCTGCGACAGTGGGGTAGGTATGAAGGGCAGTAGCGGTATGCTATCTGCGACAGATCATGCAAGGTTTGGTAATGTTAGCAATGGGTATTTTCTCAGTACCGTTAACTTTGCTAGGTTCGTCATAAAGAATCAGTCCGTTTGATGCGAGGTTCTGCTGCAGCTGAGCTCCTGTGAAGTCTCCTGGGTCGGCTGCGGCAGATTACCCGTGAACATCGGCTGTGGCAGAATACCTGTAACATAGCCAAGTTTGTCATGGTAGTTAGGTAGGTCGGTCATAGAACTAAGTGTGCGGGACTGTTTAGGTTTGTGTTTAGTGCGCTGAATATGGTTTCCCTACTTTGCCTGTAGGTCGGCTGTGTGGGCTCAGCTGGCATTGCCATTCAGATTGCTGTTCTGCAGGGGTTTGCCATGATCATTGTGTTTGCGAGTTGGTGTTCCCTAAGACCGTAGGTGGTTAGTCTCTGAGGAGAAGTGTTTTGGGGCGTTTATGTTTGCACCTATGGTTGTGATCGTAGTTCCCCAAGCGTAGGAGGAAGGGGTTGTTCGAGTGTCTCGAGTTCTTGTACAGTCGTGTGGCGAGTTTCTTGAATACCACCGTGAGGCGCTCTAGGCGGTATTCATTGTGAAGGTCCACGGTGCGTGTGTATCGTGGAGCGTTGCTGATGATGCGTAGTACCTTGTTCTGTATGAGCTGCAGGCGTCGCAGCCGTGTTGGCGCCGCGTATGCCCAGCACGGAGCACCGTACGTCATCAGAGGTCTAATATGTGTCATGTAGAGGTTCCTCGACACCCGGCTATTCAGTTTGCTTTTCCTGTTGAGCATCGGGTAGAGTTGTTTGAGCCTCGCGTTTGCTCGGTTGGTCATGTGTTGTATGTGGTCCCCCCCATGTGAGTTTCCGGTCCAGCCAGACACCGACGTATTTGACTTTCTCACGGAAACGTATTGGGCGTGTATGTAGAGTAATTGGTCTACAGTATTGGTGTTTGCGCAGGTGTTTCGGTCTGCGTGTGAACAGAACTGCCTCACACTTGTCGACGTTGACTTTAACACGCCATTTCTCCAACCAAGGTTCGGCAGTTCTGAGTGCTGTCTGTAGGCGTGAATTTATGTTTGATGGCTTCCAATCTTGCGCCATGATGGCGGTGTCATCTGCGTAGATTGCAGTCATCGTGTTATGTGTGGATGGGAAATCGTTAATGTAGAGGTTAAACAAGAGGGGCCCCAGGATGCTGCTTTGGGGTACTGCGGCTTGAATACCATGTCGTGTAGACTGTTTGCCCTGCACTTCAGTGTTGAAGCTTCTGTTGGTGAGATATGAGGTGCACGAGTCCGTCGGGAAAAGCGGCCTCGTTAAGTTTGCGTATAAGGCCGTTGTGCCAGAGACGATTGAAAGCTTTTTCGATGTCCAGGAACACCGCCCCAGTGGCTTTGTTTTTGTTGTAGCAGTCTGATATGTGTTCAACTACGCGGAGGAGTTGTGTTGTGGACATGCATCTACATAAATACTCTGCAAGTCACAATGAAGTGCATGGCAGAGGGTTCATCGAACCGCTTACGTTCACCGGGCATTAGTCATACCTACACCCTGCCATCGGATCGTCACGTTGTGTACCGTGATTCGTCACTACACACAACCGTGTTTGTTTTCTTTCTTTTTTTTTTTTTTTTTTTTTCTTCCACTGTTCGATCGACCACCTTACACCAAGCGAGGCGTCGTTTGGGATTGATGGTATTGACCTGCGCGATGCGTGGCGTATGGGCAGCCGCTCGAATATGAAATCCAAGTTTGCTCACCTCCCGCCTGCCATACTGGTTCCTGATGCAGTTTGGAATTCCTGTGTGCTGGTCTGGATAGATACCTGCCTATTACACTGTCCGATCCTCTTCAACTGTCGGCGGTCTCTGTCAGTCAACAGTCTGGGTCAGCCTGAATGCTTTCGTGCTGTACGCGTCCCTTTACGTTTCCACTTCACTATCGTATCAGAAGCAGTGGACCTGGGGATGTTTGGGACTGTGGAAATCTCGCGTGCAGACCTCTGACACAAGTGACACCCAAGCAGCTGACAACGTTCGTTCTCCGCGAGTTCCGCAGAGCGCTCCTTCTGCTATCTCACGATGTCCAATGACTACTGAGGTCGCTGATGTGAAGTACTTGGCAGTAGTTGGAAGCTCAGTGCTCCTAATATGGAAAACGTATGTTTCTGTGGGTGTGCGGATATTTTTACTCACATAGTGTACCTCCGCATTGAAGTTACTGCCCAGAACAATTCGTGCACACGTTTTGTCCGCTACTTTCACTGTGCCTCTCTTTTTACCCTCTGCAAACGGCAGGTAAACACTGGCGTAGATCAGGTTTTGTACTGTGCGCCAAGTTAAGAGGTTGACCTCCAGAAAATTCGGCCTTCCTGAGCAGGTCTATCAACTTGGGTATTACAACTCGCCAGACTTCAGTCACACTATCTTCTTATACCCCTTGTTTTATTCTAGTCGAAAGGAATTCCGTATAGCTCTTTTAATATATTTTAAAATATCATTTAAAGACATAATATAATTGTGATTCCAAATCACTTTTATTTAACAATGGCCATTTCACTTACAAAGCCATCCTGTAATGTGGTTTTTCTATATAAGATCGTTGTCACGCCACCAATATGTCTTTAAGTGACATATTTAACGCTGCAGGACCCAAATATTACAAACTATAAAACACCATTGTTTTATAGATGAAGGCAGTCTAGAGCGCTAAATTATTTCCAACTAGTTTCAACCCAATGTTGGAGCGCCTCGTGGGTGTTGCTCCTAGATGATGTGGAGCGGCACAGGAACAGCATGTTCCTCAACACCACCGTCACCTCCTTTTCCCCTTTTTTTTCTTCTTTTTTTGTTTTTGCCAGGAACTGTTTGACGATATTGGCTGTGTGTGGGGAGCAACTTGAACATCCGCTATTGTCGCCGCTTCTCAATCCTCCAGACTTCGTCCTATTCCTTTGACTCAATCTCGCTTTGAAAGGAAAGAGATTGGACGATATTCCTAGCAGCTAACAAAAAGTGACGAGGCATTTGAACACCATCCCAAAGGAAGACTTCGCCCGAAGTTTCCAGGATATGTATCGCAGAGCTCAGCGGTGTATTGTTATGAGAGGTTACTATTTTGAAGGACAGTAAGGTAATTGTAGTTCATCTACGTAAATACTACAGGACTGCTCACCGAACTTTGTCAAAGGTTGCATTTTGTTAGCACCCACCTACATACCGAGACAAGATCATAATAAATCAGACCGAAAACTGAAAGATTTCAAAAAATGTTCAAATGTTTGTATAGCTTATGGGACGTGACTACGGGGTCATCAGTCCCTAAACTTACAAACTACTTATGAACTAGCTAATACTAAGTACGGCACAAATATCCATGCCCGAGGGGGGATTCGAACCCCCGACCGTAGTGGCCGTGCAGACCGTGACTGGAGCGCCTCAGTCCCCTCGGCCACCGCGGCCGGCCGGAAAGATTTAGGTGTTAGTTTTTCCCACGCGCTGTTAGAGAATGAGACCGTAGCGAAATGTGAAAGCGGTTCGATGAACCCTCTGCCATGCACTTAAATGTGATTTGTAGAATATTTATGTGGATTTAAACGTTTCGGAATTGTATCAAAGAGCTGAAAACGTAATTTGCGTATTTAAGCTAATTTTAAAAGTTCAGTATGAATTTTTTTTCTGTCGCTTACAATGGGCTTCACAAAACGAAGTTTACTTTTAACGTCCGCCGCCCCCCCCCCACCCCACCCGCCAGGAGTTCATCAGGGACAAGCATTAGCTGTAGGTTTCGATAATCTGTGTACACTTCAAATTACCGACATTCAGCAGTTGTACATTCAATTGGCGTGGCCGCTACAATGTGCTTTTCCAGTTTCATTTTTGTTTCACTATGTTATCATGATATACTTGTATCCACTGATTAGTTTAATAACTTCTCACATGTGTTTTTAAGTTTGCTTGTAAGACATAAGTGTTAATTATTTTTTACTTAGTAGTCCAGCGTATTTCTTTCTGCTCAATTTTACAAGGAGACCACATGGTATCGGATTTTAGATTTTTTTTAAATTATTTATGGTTCGTGAAGTTCAGAACTTAATTAACAATCAGCCAAAGTCATTCGACGCAACTCTCTAAAATTCTCTAGAAAATCTACTTTTAAGTGTCAATAATTAAGAGTTGAAGTATATGTTGTGTAGCTTAGGTGGCAACGTCCTGGCCTCACATCCATAGAAACGGTGGTTCGAATCCAACTGTGACGTAATTTTTCTTGTTTTCGAATACTAGTCCGCCCCCGTAGCTCAGACGGCAGTGTCGCTGACTACCACGCAGTGGGCCTAGGGTTCGATTCCCGGCTTGGGACTGGGTGTTTTGCCCTCATCTTTCTCATCATCTACATGCAAGTCACTGAAGTGGCGTCAATTAAAAAGACTTGCGCTAGGTGGGCAAACAATTCCACACGATATCTCCCGGCCAAAAATGCCATACGATCATTTCACTTAAATCATTTTAATGCTTTTTGGTAATTTTTATGAACACTGCACGTATTTCTATTTATTCGTAATTTTCTATATTTTATAAAAGGTTGTCAATAATGACTAATTAAAAAATAAAACACTAAAATAGCTAATTCCATATATGTGGAAATACTGAAAAATAAAATAATCCTTCATTTAGATTTGGTGTCACATGTGCCAGGGTCATAAGTATCGTAAAAACATAATAAATTTTCGCGATATCGATCACCTCGTACAAATGCAGCATTTTTTACAGTTGTAGTTAATCTTTGACATGTCAACTGGAAATTTAAACTTCATTTACGTTAATAAAGATTTCTCTTTCATCGCACAGTTCAGAAGCGAACCAAGCATACCTGATCATGTCACTGGAGACTGGAGAGGACAGCTGGTAATGAATAATTGAAGTTTGATGCACTCTTCTCTACCACTAATTTAACGTCCTCGTTCGATCAGGTAGGCACAGTTGTGCAGGCGCTTAATGAAATACTTTACTTGACTGTAGAAATACCCTTACAAGGCTACACCAATGGGGTGCATTTTGGAGGAATTAGGTGCACTGTGCAGGTAGGCAGACGCCTGTCGGTTCGAAAAACTTCATTCTACAGTACGTGCACTTTTCGTAAAAATCACCATTAGATATTAAAATTGTGTAAGTATTATAACAAATAAAAAAAATGGCACGGCGGAATTTGAACCACCGGCCGCTTGTTTGTAACGCCAGAACGTTACGATCTGAGCTACACCGGCCGCAAAACTCAGTACTGATTTAATCATGTTCCTCACTACATATCGGTGTGTGTTTTTGTGATCTTTGCACAACTTAGTATTTCCAAAACATATGTAGGTGTTATACCTCCGGTTCTTATTGGTGTTGTATTTTGGATGACCAGGAGTGTAGTAAGCCTACTTAGGGAAAAGAGGCACCTCTGCTAAATAAATTTTTTCGTCATTCACCCAGTGTGATATGATAAAGTTTCGATAAAACTTCACACTAAGAGGACTTTAATACAATTCATATACAGGCAAGTGTAATACAGAGAATATACGATAGTTTCAAATGTTTGTAATTCTTATAGGACCCAACTACTTTGGTCAAGTCCCTAGACTTACAAACTACTTAAACTAAGTTAAAATAACCTAACGACTACACACACACACACACACACACACACACACACACACACACACACACACACACACACACACACACACATCCATGCCAGAGGGGGATTCGAACCCCCGACGCGGGAGATACGATGGTCATCAGTCCAAAAACCAATTCCACTGAATCAATGACAAGAGGCTAAACTTCAATAAGTTGAGTTTATTCATATTTATAAAAACTGAATGGAAGAGACTGGGGTTAACGACCTCTGTCGCGTGTTTCATACAGCTGTGGAACCTGAACGTTGTGACTTGAGAGAAAACGGTACTTTAATCAGGACCTGCACGAAAGCCAGTTTACATGTGCATGCAGCGTATCTAAACGTCTAACCGTAAACATTGAAGGAATTCACTAACGTCATTCAGCGGAATCACGCAAGGGCATATTGTTCACCCCATAGTGGGAAAAAGGGGGAAAGCGTATGCTACTAGATTCTTGGCATAGTTGTGCCAGCAACTATAGCTGTCCTCTTTAGATATCAACACACCGACATACACGTATCATTGTGTCTTCGTGGGCTTTTCCAACATAATAAATCTTCCTAGTCTGTCAGTTTTTTTTTTCTTTTTTTTTTTTTTTTAATACTAATATCTAAGTGATGCAATATTTCGACTGTGTCATCCTTTAGGAAACGTTGCTGCTGCCGAGTCCCGCTGAATACTAGTTCTGCTTACTATATTGGCGTCACTGGCGTGCGCGGCGCATCACGTATCATTGCTTACCTCTACGGAATAATTATGTGGAACAACGCAGTCCACTGGTTGCTTTACTATCATTTATTCGAGACAAGGTGAAAAATATGTGACTTCTCACTGATGACTTTGGAATGAGTAGTTTTTGTTGTCGTTTTTGATAAATATGATTTGTCAACATACAAAAAGTCATTGAAAGTTGGAGGAAGGTCTATAAGGAATCTGCTCCTTCTCCTGAGTGTGATCAGTACGAAGGACGTCCCATATTTCGTAAGAGCGTGGTGAGCTAGGGCCACAAGCTAATGCAATCTTTCCCCTTTCCTTACTTCCTCCTTGGACTGCATTTCCTCCCCCTCTCCCTGCTTTCCTATCCTCACTCTTTCCCCTCCCCACTGCGGACTGATAACCGACGCAGTTTGGCCGAGCGGTCTAAAGCGTCTCGCTGCGGAGCGCGCGGTTGCTCGCCGTGGGGGTTAGTCCTCCCTGGGGCATGGGTGTGTGTGTGTTTGTCCTTAGGTTAGTTCACATTAGTTTAAGTAGTTTGTAAGCTACGGAGTGATGCCCACGCAGTTTGGTCCGATAGATTTACAAACATTTGAGCAGTTTGGCCCCTCTGTACCAGTCAACCCAGCCATCCAAGAAAATCGGGTTTTAACTTCCATGTCCAGCCATTTGATTTTTTGATGGTATTGCATTATTCACAGAATTCACTACATTGTGTCTGGGGAAGTTGAAAATGTATAGCCGGCAGGGATTCGACATGGCTTTCCTGCTTTCTAGGCAGTTGTATTAAGCGGCTATTGACGGCTTCAGCAACGCTCACCGAGCGAAGTGGCGTAGTGGTAACACACTGGGACTTGCATTCGGGAGGACGGTGGCTCAAATCCACCTCCAGCCATCCAGAATTAGGTTTTCCGTGATTCCACCCCAAATCACTTCAGGCAAATGCCGGCATTGTTCCTTTCAAAGGGCACGGCCTATTTCCTCCCACATCTTTACCTAAAAATCCGAGCGTTAGCTGCATCTCTAATGACGACGCTGTCAACGGGACGTTAAACCCTCACTTACCTATCTGCCTTCAACAAGGCTTGGGAATTTTTGTCCAAATAAGCTAATCTCAGTATTAATGAGAAATTACACTTTGTAATGAAATATTTACACAGCCGAAATACTCGTATTTACAAGTGTGGGATTATATAATAAGATTCAGACCAAATGAACAGTACAGAGTGCGCAACAGTCAAATCATTACTCAGTGACCCCCTCCCCCCCCCCCCCCAATGGCGGCAACGCTGGCGCGTATTCTCGCATGCAAAAGATCATTAAGCAGCCAAATGGCATTCTTTGACTGAACCGTCTTGCACTTGCAATTTGACAATGGTTCTTGCAGTCTTTGGAGAACGAACTAGTTTTCTTATCATGTCCAATCATAGAGACATCTGGTGATCTTGCTGGCCAGAGCAGCTGTACACCACAAAGAGAACTTTGCGTCGCAGCAGAAATACGTGTAAGTGCATTCTCCAGCTAAAATACACCACCTTCCTGTCGGAGAAATGGCAGTACCACGGGGATATCAGTCTGTACAGTGTTAACAGGCACTAGTTGCTCTAACCAACAGAAACATCAAATGTGACCGTGAGTTGTAACTAACGTCTCTTGCTCCCCAACCCCCACCATGAAGCACGGGACTGCTACATGGGTGTCATGGCTGAATGCCCTCTGTAATGGGCAGCTCGTCAGGGTTACACTGTACATTTGTATATCACTCGCACAGCAGATCTACTCACAAAACTGCATTCCGCTCTGTAGACCCTTTCACGATACCAGAGTAACTGTGATAAGTGTTGTTGTAGTTTCATGGCCAGTTCACTGGCGTTCTTAGTGTTGCTGCAAACAGATTGATGCAATCACACAGCAAGAGGAACATGTATACATATTTCGCCCCTGGACAGGGTTCGTACGCCAGTGTTTCCGTCTTAACGTGCGACTGTCATACACGGACGTCCAGAAGCCGGTCGACTGCTGTGGTAATGTTCCTCAGGCGACTGCTTACAGCTGTACTACGCTACGTAGCAACTTATTCTCTGCTCATTCGTTGTCAGTTAAGGGCAGGGTTCGGCTCTGAAGAAACGTTCTTTTTTTAGCCTAGTATCAATAGATGGGGTCCAATATTATATATCCTTATTTTGGATCATATTAGTCCAAAAATGGATTTTCTCGGTTTTTAATTTTTTATTATTTTTTATTTTATTTTATTTTTTTCCAACGAGCTATTTTCTCTGTAACTTCGTCTTCTTTCAAGTAGTAATGGATGTTCTCTATTCGAGCCATCATCAGATTACATTTTATGCAGATATTGTGGAGAACCATCTCTGACAGTAGGAACACTTTGTACATATTAACATAATAAGGTTCACTAATGTACGAAGACGGCCAGGAAATTAAGCTTTGGAACTCCAGTTTCTGTAACCTTAGTGTTTCAACCAAATATGACACCAGGTATTTCAATTTTCCAGAATTTTTTAGAAATTCCCCAAAAGGATTTTATCAAAAATTAAGTTTATTTTTAATATTATTGATCTAAAATGCATTTGATAATTATGCTTGTCATTCATTGCGAGGCAACCCAAGTCACCCTCTTCACCCGCTGTGCTTCATGTACACGTTATGTACTCTTCAATGTAAATCACGACTAGCTGAGCTGACTTAATGGTTGCAGCGGAGATAGGGTCAGGCAGGCTGGAAAGAGAATTAGTAAGCCTCAAGTCTGAAGGCGCTTTACCTGATTTTAAACCCTGACTCAACATTTCCCCACAATGTGACATTAAGCTATATCTTGCACAGATCTGAATCAGAACTAGAATACGCGGCCATAGTGTGGGGCAGTATTGCCGAATGCCACATAGAAAGGCGACAAGAACTTCAGGGTACAGTCTCACGACTCGCCATGCACCAATCCCGTGCTTTTTCCCACAACTGAATTACACGAAATCTCAGGAATCCCGAGGCTAAGGGACAGATTCCGCCAGACTTTGGAAGTTCAATGTCGCAGCAACCAACAAACGTGCTCATAAGACTGGGGAACCAGCAATATAGGCTGGCTACCTCAATATAACCCGAACTGATCATGCAGGCTAATTAAGCTTTTTTGCGAATAACAAACACTCTGTTAGAAAGAGGACACACTGATGATGATGCCGAGTGGCTTGGTCGCTAGACCCCAGCTGGGGTCGAGTCAACACCACCTAGAAGACAAGGCCTTACAACAGGCCGTGCCTACGTCTCAAGAGGCCGCGGCCGCCATCTGACTGGCCGGCCGCTGCGCGGCGGTGGGCGTGCTCCAGCCAACAGCCAGTGAGGTGGCGGCCGCGGCCTCTAGGTGTGACGTAGGCACGGCCTGTTGTAAGGCCTTAGCTTCGTTCGAGTGGCGCTGCTGACGGTCAGGAACAGTTTGAGGCGTTCGAGTGGCACTTCTGACTTTTGCTGACGATATCTGACTGGCCAATCTGGTGTTCGAGTGGCGGAGCTGATAGTTGGCGACCGAAAGTTTAAGTCAGCGGATTTTCGTCAAACTGTTTTCTGACTAACTCCAAAGCGTTTAACAAGCCTCGGCCAAAAGACAAGCCTGCACATTTACGAAGAGGTTTGTGTTCCAAGTCTTCCATTTTCTCTTGATTGAGACTGAGTTTGTATATTCGACAGGCATTCTTTCAACTTATGTGGCCTTCTAATACAGTACGTCCCCTTTTTATTACACCCATACATACTATAAATGAAAGGTGTGGAAATTTTCATAACACGAATTTAAAGATGAATGCGTATGTTTTTACAGTTTGGATTGTGATATATTCGCCTGAAAATGAAGTAAAAATAGTCCTACTGAGATTTTCTGTGCCATCTGTAAATGAAGTGATTGACACATAAGAATAATATAGTTCACAACAGGCATTAGCAGTGATAGATTTTTATAACCGACATATGTGCCACTATAGCGTCTCAGAATTACTGTTCCGTGTTTCTCCTTGTGGTTATATATTATAGAAATCTATTAGTGCCAATGTGGGCGTTTCTACACGAAATGTGTAACTTCTGGGAAAATCATGTACGAGGATAATTCTTGCAAAACACCTGCAAATTTTTGTATGTTTCATTTTTTTAAATTTTATTGTAACTCATAATAATGGGACAAAATGCATATGGAGCTGTATGTTACCAAATATTCCTTTCACACACAACTATCCTAATTTACCTCATTTTTGTATGAGGTTTTGTCAGGTTAAATTGGCTACATTATTTATAAATGGAGAGACATGTTTACGTATATTTTGCGTTTTGTCGAAGTTTATGATTAGAATTTAATCCACAGTGTATTCCTAATGGCGGAATACATACTGTCCGTTGCCGGTCCGTCACCTCACGTCAACGTGAGCTTTCTCAAGAAGAATGTTTTGATGGAACGGTCGTCTGGTAACATCGCGACTCGCAAGTTAACCTAGTTTCGTCACACGAATTTATACTCGACAGATACACGGTTTGCAAGCAAATGTATCTTGTTAATCTTTATTATTATACTTTGGTTTAACGGTAAATTGCAAATGTTTCATGATGACTTAAATAGTTTTCTCAATTGAGAAATACATATCGCCAGTCATAACTTCACTTTCAACATTGGTAGAGAGAAAAGATGCCAACTAGCGCTATGGGTGGCCAATATGCGAAACAGGTGAAATAAGCGTTCGAGTTGGCTTCGGAGTTGGCAACTGTCAAAAAGCGCGCATGCGCAGTAGAGGCCATCCAAATCGTCAGCAACTGTCAGCTTTTGGGCCACTCGAACGAACCTCTTGTCTTCTAGGTGGTGGTGGTGGTGGTGGTGGTGGTGGTGGTAGAGTTCGGCCTGCCTGGCGCAGGTCTGTAGGTGACGCCACTTGGGCGACTAGCGCGTCGTTGATGATGAAATGATGACGACGGCACAATACCCAGCCACCGAGGGGAGAAAATCTCCAACCAGACCGGGAATCGAACCCGGGCCTCTTACGTGGCACTCTACCACGCTGTCCACTGGACTACAGAGGTGAGACAGGAGACACTGAAACGAGAGATATAAAAAGTTACACAAAGAGGAAGGGCAGGGGCGAATTGCTAAACATTTCAACTTGCACGAAGGTAGACCTTTTGGACGGTTAAATAGAGAGAGTAAAGCAAGGACACTACGTTGGTTACGTATCGTTTTACTTTAAAGCAATAACTTGGGCTGCCGTTCTTTTCTTTTGTTTATTCTAGAGAGTATTTTAAGCTTATCGCCAACAAAAGCTGGCCATCGTCGACACTAGAAATAACCATTAAATGTAATGCGCATGAAGAAAAGAAACTTTCCCATCTTATTTGATATGATGGATAGCTGGCCCCTGGAATCTGTATAAATTGTTAAGTGTTTTTATCAGTCTCGGCTGATTTAAGGGGAACGATTGTAGCTGTTGCGACTTCCGTTACTCGTCAAAGCACGAAATATATGAAATGTTGTCAGAATTGCTAAACCTGTCTAATTTCCGCTTACGAATCAACATGTAGGCTTTCCTGAGAATTTTCTAGTATTATGACAGTTGCCAGCATCGGACCTCCTCTCTTCTAGCAGGAGATTCTGTCGGTTATTTAATGGATGAAAATGATAGCAACAAGGGAAGACTACAGACCAGATGTCGAACAATTCAGTTAAAATAATGATTATGTTCTGAAACCGACACATTGAAAGGTGAGGTTGCCTGTTAAATTTGAACAGCCGGCTATGAAATACAACCTGAAACTGAGAACGTCTTGGTGCAGGACACGATAAAAATGAAAACAAATATTTAAGTAAATGATGGTTCTATAGACTCGTCCAGCCCTTAATGAGAGAGTGTGTACGTAGAGAGAATACTGAAGTTATAGCCAAGACACCGAACAACCGAATACAGACAGTGGCAGCACAAGTACTACAGCGAAAGCCTGTTTAATCTGATCTCGCCTACCGTTCTATAGCTGTCGCATTTCTATAAAGGTTGGGGCGGTGAAGTTCATGGCTGCTGCAGTAAGGGACTTGTAGCCAACCTCTCCAGAGGAACCGTTGACAACGCTTTTTAGGTTGCTGTACTGCAGAGGCGGAAAACGGCCGATGCAGGAGCGGGCAAATGGTCTCCCTCCGTCGTGTTGGAGGATTCAAAATGAAGGTTGGAACAGCTGTTCGTCATATTGCGAATTTATGAAGGTAATCAATGTAGGAACCGGAAAATTACCCCGTCCCCACGAGACACCGGTATTCTGGTTAGCCAAGCATCTTGTGACTTTAGATTGCCAGGGAACATTAGTTTCATGTGGTTTAATCGTCGATTAATTTTATCAATTTTCTCAATTTTAATCGGGCTGGTCCTTACGACATACCAATCGAGTCGTAATTTTGCATAATGTTCGAATCCATGATTGAAAAGTTAATAACTATTTGATTAATGACACTCTTTGTCATAAAGACTGGACAAGATGGTTCGAAGCCACCTTTGTGTTAGGCTGGAAAGAGCCTCACATCCACACGATCTAGCCATTGGGGAAGCCAGACGCTAAGCAAATATTTCGAAATAATTTAAAAGAGGTGTAATTCACCCACGGAAGAGGTCACTAGTTACGTGATTGGTCACGGTTAAGTATAGCTGAGAGAGCATCACAGAAGTGAACCGTAAATTCCGTGGGCTGATTTGTCAATGAGACTAAAGACAGATATAACTTCCCACAACTTAATTATCGGGTAAGGACCAATAGGGTGGAAGAGATATGGATGAGAAGGCTCAGTAGCTTATGGTCAAGGTTTCTATAACACATTCGCATTTGGAGAAGGAAAGAAAAATTTATTCTATTAATCTCATACCGCCTGCCTGACATCGTATGATCTACATCTACATGGGATATTCCGCAAATCACATTTAAGTGCCTGGCAGAGGGTTCATCGACACACCTTTATACTATTTAACTCCCATTCCATTCTCGAATAGCGCGCGGGAAGAAAGAACAACTAAATCTCTCCGTTCGAGCTCTGATGCACAAATGTATATAAAGGACGTACTTGCCTCGCGTACTGTAGAGAAACACTGGGTGTTTTTGGAAGAACAGAACTGTTGTGGGGGGAGGGGGGTGGTGGTGGTTGTTGGTAAGCCGACGTCGCTAGACAGTAACAGAAATAGCCCACTTCAATAACATGTAAAATGTGTTACAAATAAATGAATACTCAACTTTGGGAGTTGAAGTACAATCAGGCCGACATAAAATCCAGACATTTGGGTGAATACTCCAGTTTCCTTGAATGTCCACGAACATTTTTGTCAGTTTGTGAACAAGTCTTGCGGTACTAGGATTAATGTATCAGGTACTGCGTAGTGTAGCACCCTTAGTGTAGCCCTCTCTGACATGCACACTGTCTGACTCGATGAACACTGTCTGCTGGATCGAAGCACACTGTCGTATAGGCTGTATGCCCCGACTATTTAACTGTGATTCCTCCAATCAGATTTGGAGCAAGTGAGTGTGTTTATGATGAGCGGTTTCTGACGCGAAAGTGGGAAGTGGTATTTCCAACTCTTTGTTCCCATGGCCGTATCGCTATGGGTGTACTTGTCTTTGGTCTCATCACAATTCGCGACAATACGGGGATAAATTTTATAGTAGCTGTCGTGAAGCCAAGCACACGTATCTGAACTCATAGCAGCTTAGTGCACTTAGTCTTACTTCCCAGTTCTCAGCAAAGAAGGGAAAGCTGAAAGGTGGAAAGAGTACATAGAGAAGCTCTACAAAGGAAAGGAACTTAGAGACGATGTTGTAGGAAGGGAAGAGGAAGTAGATCAAGATGAAATAGGAGATACTATACTGAGAGATTAATTTGACAGAGCCCTGAAAGACCTAGGTCGGAACAAGGCCCCAGGAGTAGATGACATACCCTCAGAGCTACTAAAGTATCTGGGAGAGGCAGCCATGACAAAACTATTTGAACTGGTGTGTAGGATGTATGAGACAGGCGAAATACCCTCAGACTTTAAGTAAAATGTAATAATCCCCATTCCAAAGAAATCAGGCGCAGACAGGTGTGAAAATTACAGAACCATCAGTTTGATAAGTCATGGTTGCAAAATTTTAACACGAATTATCTACAGGAGAATGGAAAAGCTGGTAGAAGCTGACCTCGGGGAAGATCAGTTTGGATTCAGGAGGAACGTAGGAACCCAGGAGGCAATACTCACTTCACGTCTTATCTTAGAAGATAGATTAAGGAAAGGCAAACCTACATTTTTAGCTTTTGTAGATTTGGAGAAAGCTTTTGACAATGTTGACTGGACTACACTCTTTCAAATTCTGAAGTCAGCAGGGTAAAATACAGGGAAAGGAGAGTTATTTACAACTTGTACAAAAGCCAGACCGCAGTTATTAGACTCGAAGTGCATGAAAGGGAAGCATCAGTTGGGAAGGGAGTAAGACAGGGTTGTAACCTTTCTCCAATGCTATTCAATTTGTACATCGAGCAGGCGGTCAAGGAAAGCAAGGAAAAATTTGGAATAGGGATTAAAGTTCAGGGGGAAGAAATAAAAACATTGCGTTTTGCTGATGACATTGTAATTTTGTCAGACAGCAAAGGACCTGGAAGAGCAGTTGAATGGAATGGACAGTGTGTTGAAGAGAGCGTATAAAATGAACATTAACAAGAGCAAAACAAAAATGGAATGCGGTCTTAGAAAATCAGGCGATGCTGAAGGAATTAGATTAGGTAACGAAACAATGAAGGTGGTAGATGAGTTCTGTTACTTGGGTATTAAAATAACATGCGATGGTCGCAGTACAGAGGATATAAAATGCAGAATGGCAATGGGAAGAAAAGCATTTTTGAAAAAGAGAAATTTGCTAACATCGAATATGAAATTAAGGGTAAGGAAGTCTTTTCTGAAGGCATTTGTGTGGAGTGTTGCCTTGTACGGGAATGAAACATGAACGATAAGCAGTGCGGACAGGAAGAGAATAGAGGCTTTTAAAATGTGGTGCTAAAGAAGAATGCTGAAGATTAGGTGGGTAGATCGCATAACTAATGAAGAGGTACTGAACAGAATTGGTGAGAAAAGGAATTTTTGGCATACCCTGACTAAAAGAAGGGATCGCTTGCTAGGACACATTCTTAGACATCGAGGAATCGTAAATTTAGCATTGGAGGGAAGTGTGTGGGGTAAAAATCGCAGAGGGGGACCAAGAGACGCGTATAGTAAGCAGATTCAAGTGGATGTGGGTTGCCATTCTTATGATGAGATGAAAAGGCTTGCTCAGGATAGAGTAGGGTGGAGAGCTGCATCAAACTAGTCTCCGGACTGAAGACCATAACAACAACACATAACAACAACAATAACAGTCTTACTTCTTTGAAAAAGTTATTGGTATCGGAGTATTTTACTCTTTCGTAACGTATTCTCAGCCTTATGTTTTTAATACCAAAACTTTGAACCAATTTTGGAATGTAGTGCAAACTACAAATAGTGTATTAGCAGAATTTAGACTGCACACAGCCACTTCTTGCACTAGTGTTAAAGTAATCGTGATAATACAAAAACTGTTTAAAGACAGATATGGACATATCCTGTTGTGTAAAATTTTCAAATGTTTGTAAATCTATCGGACTCAACTACGTGGTTATTAGTCCGCCGCGGCGGAGCGCCCGAGCGCACTGAGGCGCTTTGCTGCGATGCGCGAGGTCGTTCCCCTTCGGGGGTCCGAATCCCCCCTCGGGCATGGATGTTTGTGCTGTCTTTAGTATAAGGTAATTTGTAAGTTTATCCCGCAGTTAAGTCCCATAACCTTCACAAACTTTTATTAGTCCGTAGCTTACAAACTACTTAAAGTAAACTAACCTAAGGACAACACACACACACACACACACACACACACACACACACACACACGAACCCTCGACTGTGAACAGCCGCGCGCACCGCAGCTCGGCGCCCCAGTACGCACGGCTAATCCGCCGCGGCCTGGTGTGTACGAATGCAGCTGTATTTAGCTAGTGTCGTAAAGATCTGGAAACTCTGTTGTCCATGATCCACAAGCTTCAAGCTGCTGCACTGGGCTGTGGTGCCTCATACGAATACTTTGTCACCATAGGAGCCTGAGATCTCTCTACATCTACATACATACTTCGCAATACACCGTAAGGTGCGTGGCGAAGGGTACACTGTACCACTACTAGGCATTTCCTTTCCTATTCCACTCCCAAATTGAACGAGGAAAAAAAGAATGCCTGTATGCCTCCGTACGAGCCCTAATTTCTCTTATCTTGTCTTTGCGATCTTTACGCGAAATGTAAGTAGGCGGCAGCAGGATCGTACTACACTCAGCTTCAAATTCCGGCCCTCTAAATTTACTTAACAGAAATTCACGAAAAAAACGTCGTCTTTCTTCCAGCGATCCCCAATTGAGTGTTTGTGTGTTTGTTTGGGAAAGGATGGGAAAGGAAATGGGAAGCAAGCTTAGGGTTTAACGTCCCGTCGACAGCTTGGTCATTAGAGACGGAGCTAACGCTCGGAGTTTTGGCTTAAGGATGGGGAAGGAAGTCGGCCGTGCCCTTTGAAAGGAACCATCCCGGCATTTGCCTGGAGTGGTTTAGGAAAATCACAGAAAACCTAAATCTGGATGGCCGGATGGATTTGAACCACCATCCTCCCGAATGCGACTCCAGTGTGTTACCACTGCGTCACGTCGCTCGGTTCTCCAATTGAGTTGCCGGAGCATTTCCGTGACACGCGCGCATTGGTCGAACCTACCGGTAACAAATCTAGCTGCTCTCCTCTGAACCGCCTCTGTCTTCCTTCAAACCGACCTGCTGCGGGTACCAAACACTTGAGCAATACTCAAGACGTGGTCGCACAAGCGTTTTATACGCGGTCTCCTTTACAGGTGAAGTACATCTTCCCAAAATTCTCCCAATAAACCGAAGTCTGCTGTCGGCCTTACTCTCAACTGTCCTTACATGTTCGTTCCATTTCATATCGCTCTGCAATGTTACGCCTAGATATTTGAACGACGCGACAGCATCAAGAAGCTCACTAGTAATGCTGTATTCGAACATTATAGGATTGTTTTTTCTACTCATGCGCATCACCTTACATTTTTCTACATTGAGTGCTAGCTGCCGTGCCTTCAGATTCGCACGTCCCGGCCGGTCGAGACTTGAATGACGGTGATCGGCCACCAGTGGCGGGTTTAAGATTCTCTGGGCGGAAGGCGAAAGTGGGGACCGGTCACACAGCTGTCACTTTACGCCTTGAAAACAGGTTTGAGGTATTTCCCACTGCTGAACGTACACGTGAGCCATGACGGGACGCCGCGCCTGTTGGAATTCTGGCTAATATTTCTGAGGGGTTTGGACAGCTCTATCTGGTGAGAATGCTTGCCATTGGGAGTTCCAGTGTTAGCTGGATGGTGGAGTCCATAAGGAAAGTAGCAGGCAGGTTGGGAAAGGAAGCCAGGATCCATTATCTGCTTGTTGTGGTGAGGAAGTCCCTCTTTTGAGATGTCTAGGAAGCTTTGATGGCAGAGATTTGATGTGGTGAATGCAGTTAGCTTGGCGTGTGGGGTGAAAGCTGAGCTTTCTGTAGCAGTGTTCTTAAAACCGGGCGCAATTTTCTGATTTGGAGCCAAGTGGAAGACAAACCAGAGACTCGCGATTCTGGATGCGGATTTCTTGATCTCTGGTCTCAGGTGCGGAATGTAGAACCGCCATGCATTCCGCGTTCAACGAATTTGAAAATAAAAATGTCTTCCGCCTTCACAGAAAATCTAAACAATTTTCGTCTTATCAATAAACAATTAAAGCCATCTGTTCAGATACAGTGACCGTACTGACAAACTGAGGATAGCACAGAAAAGGCCGAAATACTTAGTCTTATCCAAAACTGTTCCACAGACGAATATCGCACTGTAGTTCCTCAATTCTGTCGTCGTACGAGCGATAAAACTGAAATTGTTCAACAGAGGAAGGTCAGCTGTGCATGATGAGATACCGTTATGTTACTACACAGTGTACGCGAACAAACTTACCTTCTCCTATGTACTGTAGGTCTATGGAGAAGCGGAGCATTCCTAATTGTAGCAAAAAAGCATATATCATTCCCGTTTTCGATAAGACTCGTCGGACGATGCGCAATACTATAGGCCTACATCTTTGATACTGTTCTGTTGTGGAATTTTAGAACATGTTTTACGCCCGTGTGTTAGGTTACCAGATGAGGGAAACAGCTATCCTAGCACAAAAAGACGAATAGGTTTCTGTTTAAAAGTGAGAACGTGCTGCCTCAGTCTCCTTACCACCTTCCCCATAAACTGGCATGCGAATATATTCGCGCTCTTTCAGCACAGAACATTCTTAACCCTTTTACGCATGGGAATAAGAGAAAGCGGGCAAATTTTTTCTTGTTAAACTTTGTCAGTCTGTGGGTCCAGACCCCCAAAGCGTATCTGTGAACTCCATCTCTGTCTTCCATTTCCACTGTCTTCTCGTTTTTGCCCCCATTACTATTTCCATTCAGTAGTTTTTTCTTATACTGCCATTGTACTTTATTTTATCGCGCTTCTCCTACCATAAATAATTAAAAAAAACACAAATTCTAAACACGGAAGGTTTTTTCTGTTAGTGTTTCAATTCGCCTTGTTCTTGGCGGGATTTATCATATTTTCCTCAAAAACTGTTAGATGAACGTAAAATGACAGACTGCTCGAATATTGTGCCGCCTCCTGCAGGGCACCGCTACCTCCTGAAAGCCCCGACTATGTCGGTAACACCACCTGTCACACGTTTTTCCCTTTTACAGAACCCTAGCTGTAGCACGTGGGTCGCCGTACTCTTTCTGATACCTTACAGGGAACTGTCGCGCCAACTAGTTTTGTGTGATCCTGCAGTTAGCTGCTAAAACTTCTTTCCCCTTTATTTCCGTCATTGCCTTCTGCTCGCAGTTTGGTCCACGTAAATTATAATCTTCCAGCTTTTACCTTTGTCATTGTCCGCACCTTTCTATTATGAATGTAACTTGTGCTAATCTCTCAAGGAAAATCCTATATTCTACTTGCGTTTGTAGTTTATTTTATCGCGATCTGATACTACGTCTGAAATTTCGACCGAAGTTAATCACATTTGTAGCAAAGTATATAATGTTGTGACTAGGAATTGCGTATGGATGACAACACTTCGGTCTTAACCTAGCTCCGCGCGGGTTTGGCCATGGTGGAGTATGCGTGGCTACTCTCCGTCGGAGGTTCGAGTCCTCCCTCGCACATGAACAAAGTGTGTGTGTGTGTGTGTGTGTGTGTGTGTGTGTGTTTTGTCCTTAGCGTAAGTTTAAGTAGGTTGTAAGTCTAGGGACTGATGACCATTGCAGTTTGTTCCCATAGCTTTACAAACATTTGAGCATTTTCTTAACCTAATTACAAATTTCCCTACTCAATACTGCTAATCTGTACTGACGCGAGAAAAGTCATGTTCACAGATACATATGGCAGTAGTATAAAAAGGCGGAGTATTGGCAGAGCTGTCATTTGTATTCAGGAGATTTATTCGAAATGGTCTTGATGTGATTATGGCCGCACGGCAAGAATTAAGACGTTGAAAGCTAGGTGGTAGATGGAGCTAGACGCGCGGGACATCTCATTTCGGAAATCATTACGGGCCGGCCGCGGTGGCCGAGAGGACTGAGGCGCTCCAGTCACGGTCCGCACGGCCACTGTGGTCGGAGGTTCGAATCCCCCCTCGGGCATGGATATTTGTGCCGTCCTTAGTATTAGCTACTTTGAAAGTAGTTTGTAAGTTTAGGGACTGATGACCCCGTAGTTAAGTTCCATAAGCTATACAAACATTTGAAATCATTACGGATTTCAGTATTCAGAGATCCAGTGTCAAGCATGTGCCGCGAATACCATATTAGGCACTCCTCTCACTACGGACGATGCATTGGTCGACTGCTTGCACGTCAAGAGGGAGAGCAGAATTGGCACTGCTCACATACAAGCGACATTCCGCGAAATAACTGCAGAAATCAATGTGGGACGTACAACGAATGTATGACAGCGCGCTGCAATTTGGCGTTTATGGACTAGGGCAGCTGGCGACAGATTTCAGAGCCTTCAGCGCCTTTACTAGGATCTTAACCATATTGGTTGAACTCTAAACAACTTTAAAACGTGATTTGGTCAGACAAGTCCCGGTTTCAGTTGTTGTTTTTGGTTGTTTGTTTGGGATAGGAGGACCACACTGCATTGGTTATCGGTCCCCCGGTGGGGAGTGGAAGGAGTGAGGATAGGAAACGAGGGGAAGGGAAAGGAAATTCAGTCCAGGGAGGAAAGAAGGAAGAAAGACTGCATTGGCTCGGGGCCCCGTGCTCGCCACACACACATATTCACAAAAGAACCGTGAGCCCCCTGGGGGGCCGGTTTCAGAGTTGCCAAGCCATGGACCCAAGTTGTCAACAAGACACTATGATGATGAGTCCATAATGGTTTGGGATGTGTTTACATGAAATGAGTTAAGTCCTCTGCTCAGACTGTATCGATCATTCATCGTCTGTAAATGGTTATGTTCAGCTACTTAGAGACCATTTGCAGCCACTGATGCACATCATGTGCCCATACAATGATGGAATGTTTCTGGCTGACTGTGCTATGTCAGCTCTTCGCCACCCTGGCTTTGTCCGGACGTCCGTGTCAACTTTGAACTCGATTTGCTTTTCAAGGGCACTACCCCTGGCCCAGTCTACGGTAACGCGTTTCTTGCAATCCGCACGCACCTTGACGACAGTATCTTCATGTACACCGACGGTTGTAAGATCGCCCATGGTGTCGGGTGAGCCTTTGGCCTTCCCGTATCGTCTGCCTGACCAGTGCTGGATCCTTACTGCGGAACTCTTTGCTCTTTATCAGGCCACCCAGTACTTTAGGCGAAACTCGCCCCCCCCCCCCCCTCAGAGTGTCATCTACTCGGAATGTCTGAGTTCTCTGTATAGTCTTTGCGTTTTAAATCAAGCCTTTCCCATGGTACAGTGGGACGACGGTGGTGTTTCTGTGGGTTGCTGGCCATGTAGGGGTGTTAGGGAATGAGATTGCGGATGCTGCTGCAAAGGACACAGCTTTCCTCCCTCGGCTGACTACCTCTTCTGTTACGTCGGATAACATCGGTGCCGCAGTCTCCAGGCACGTGGTATCGTTCTGTTATGCATATTAGTCTTTCCTTCAAGCGAACAAACTCCGGGAAATCAAACCCCCTCCCTTTTGCTTGGTCGACTTTCTGCCGGCTCCCTCGCCGCGAGGACATTATTATAGCATAGGGCACTATCGTTTTAGCCACCGCTACTTACTAACAAGGAAAGTACATGGGCTCGAACAAACATATATGTATGAACGTTTGGTTATAGGATCTCTACGTACACCTCAATGTGCTGGTGGGTGTCGTTTTTCTGCAAAGCTCTGCAACCATGCTGTAGATAGCACTATAGATGTAATTGTAGACGCCATACGTAATGCAGATATCTTAACTATAACTTATTTAATAATCATCGTACATGTTCTCTAGCGAATTTTCATCAAAAGCCCTGATGGTAGTTGCAACTTTAACCTTCTTCCCGAAAGACTCTTGGTATTCACTACCACTGCTTCCATCGCCTCTTCCCGCACTTACCGTAGCACTACCGCTTGCAATGAGTTGTTCGTCATTATCATCCCTATTATCGTTATTATGAGTTTGTAATAACAGTATCTAACTTATGCTCATATTTCTGTACCATAACAGATACGGGAAAGCATGCAAATGATTCATCTTCTACCTAATACCATCTTCACGAAGAAGGGTTCTTCGTAACTTCATCTCAACTAATCGCAATACATTAGCAGGATTGATTAGCAATCGCCGCCCCATCTGACGCTTCACCACACAAATAACGTCACAAAACGCAACTTCGGATGCACACGCAGAGGCCTCTAACGGACAACTGCATAGTTCTGCAGATGCGGGAGTATCACTAGTGCAATAAGGGTTCTTTACATTATCTCTCATACGATGTTGGTGTATATGTGTTTGTTCGAGCCCAAGTACTTTCCTTGTAAGTGGCGATCCTACTCCACTTTGTGTCCACTGTTCCCCAACCATTGACTGTGCGCCAACTTCTGGTGCTGTGCCTCTTTTTAACCGTCTCCGTCAAAATTTGTTTTTCCGTCTGAGGTGTCTGATGTTTCAGCTGATGACCCGCGCTCTGTTGAACGCGTTCTACTTTTATCCCTCACACTAACGTGGGGAATGAAATTTAACTCTGCACGTGCTTAGTCCTTTCAGTCAGTACGTTTTTTGATGGGCGCTTATGACCATAGAATTTGTGAGCCCTTAAACACAAACAAAAAAAAAAAAAGTGTTATGTCACCGGGTCATAGTTCTTTGCCATTAGTTTGAAGGATAGTCTGTACAATCAGTACCAGGGAATGATTTGGTATTCCAGATCTGGCCGAGGAGACTGAGGCGCCCCAATCACGGTCTGCACGGCCACTACGGTCGGGGGTTCGAATCCGCCCTCGGGCATGGATATTTGTGCCGTCCTAGTTCGTAAGTAGTTCATAAGTAGTTTCTAAGTTTAGGGACTGATGACCCCGTAGTTAAGTCCCATAGACTATACAAACATTTGAACATTTGTATTCCAGATCGCCAGACTCGAATCCCGCCGAACATTTATAAGACGTAATCAAGAGGGCAGTTCGTGCACAAAATTCTACACTGGCAACGCTCAGCTATTATGGCTGAATATTCCCCCATGGGACTTCATCGATTTGTTGAGTCCATGCCACGCCGAGCTACTTCAATTCTACAGGCAAAAGGAACTCCGATACGATTTTTGTAGGTTCCCCATGACCTTTGTATCTTCATGAATGGAGACCTGTTTGTGGCATTAAGACCTGATGCAGGGATTGTAGTAGTTCATGAACATCATTTTGAAGACTTGAGTATTTTTCTTCAATCATCATCGTCCTTTCAAGGATTGGGCTGTTTCCTGTTCCGAACTCTCAAACAAAATTGTTCCTATCGCTTTCCATGGTCCTCCAATATCCCTTCTCCCATTCGGTTTGTACTTCAGGATCCTCTGGTAAAATCTGTGCTCTGGCATTTTCAGATGGCGTTGTATCCAATTTTCCGGATGTTGTTGAATCTTTTCCTTTATGTCGAAAATATTTATTTTCTGATATCGCCATTTACAATCATATCTCTTCTTGTGTCCCACTTTATCTTTCTCAGGAGCTTTTCTCTGCAATTTCAATTTTACCTTCTTGTCTTTTCGTGGTAACTCACCTTTGTCTTCTATAGAATAACACAGAAACTGTCATCACTTTATAGAACTTCAAAATGGTCCCTTTTTCATCAGTTAATGTACTTTTCGAGCCTGTAGTTTTCGCTATGGCGTCCACTTCGAAAGTGA
The DNA here is from genome assembly GCA_026315105.1 of Locusta migratoria. NCBI lineage: Eukaryota > Metazoa > Arthropoda > Insecta > Orthoptera > Acrididae > Locusta > Locusta migratoria. Next base: position 689,956,719 of record CM048755.1, read on the forward strand.
TTTTGCTACATAGATGTTTTGTGTTGCGTAGATTGTTTGTCCTTTTTATTATCTTGACTGACCACACTGCAAATATCACTTGACCAAATGCAGTTACTTAATCGTATTTAACATAATTGTCGATTTTAAGATTGTCAGGCTTTGGTTCCTTCGGTATCATAATTAAAATTTGAGAGTATCTCGGTTTGAGAAAGTGATTCGGAGTGGGTATTCAGTGATTCTCAGGATCCGTAATCTAGTAACTCATAACGGAGCAGGTACCAAATTAAAGATTCTCTCGGAAAGACCCTTAGGCAGCTGTGTGTGTTTCCCAATTCAAATGGAATTTATTCTGCCGACGCGCTTAAAATGTCACATAAGGATACGGTGAATCAAATTTTACCAAGACGTTTTTGTCAGTGGTACAGTTAGTGGATTTAAAAGCGGTCGAGATGTGATAGAAGATTTTCATCGCTCTGGTCGGCCATCAACGCATTCAACAGAACTTGACCTAGCCAAAGTAAAGGAAATTGTTCCCTAAACTCGTCGTTTAAGTCCGAGAGAGATAGCCGCTGAAGTGCCTGTGTCGGACTAATCAATTCGTACCATTTTAAACGATTATTTAGGCATGAAACGCGTTGCCGCTCTACTAGTGCCGAAAGACCTTAATTTTCTGGAAACAAACTCAATCGCTTAAAGATCACTGAAGACATGATAGAACGAGTCAATATCGCCCTATATTCATAAAACACATTTTAACTGGTGATGAGAGATGGGATTACGAGTTTGACGTGCAAACCTGTCAAAAAGCTTCGGAATGGCGCCTGCCAACTGAGTCATCTGAGTCCAATAGAAGTGAAAGCTGTGGACAGGATTTTTTTGTTACCGAGTGATTTTGCACCCGGAATACTTACGAGCATTTGAAGCAGTAATAATAAACAATATTATCTGAGCGTTGGAGAGAGCAAATTCGTTGAAAATGGCCAGATTTGAGGAAGGAAAACTCGTAGATATTGTACCACGATACCGCATTATCTCACAAGGCTATTACCTGGCGCGCGCAAAAAAAAAAAAAAAAAAAAAAAAAGAGCATTGAACAGTCACCTCCTCCCCCCTCCCCTATGTACCTCTGACCGGCTTATTTATTTACCTATTTATTAATTTTTTATTCTTTCTTCCAAAACTCAAATTACCACTTCCAGATACCCTGGCCTATAGATGACACGAAGAGAATTCTCGTCGCGCACTGAAATTTATTCCAAAGATTGCGTCTAAAATGTTTTAAATATGGGATTATTTGTTACCGTAAGTCTACTATTTCGAAACGGGGTCTACTTTGCTGGCGATACAATAAATTTAGATGGATAACACGGATTTTGTTTTTCTGATGTCCTGTGTCGGAGGTTCGAATCCTCCCTCGGGCATGGATGTGTGTACTGTCCTTAGGCGGGTATTACACTGTAAAAGATCTTTGACAAAGCTCTTTGGTCAAATCTTTGACAGTGTAATGGGTCATCTTTTATAAAAGATTTCTTTTATAAAAGATATTTGATAAGTCAGCGAGAGAGCCTAGCTTTTATAAAAGTTCGCCATTGTATACATGCGTCTTTCGTTGCTTTGACTCCTTTTAACCTACAAATTAACTTAAAAGTGTATTTGTTGTGTCGCTACTGCCACAGTGATCGTTTAAAAGTGAGAAATGTGCGGAATATTTATTAATACAAAGAACATTTCCAAAAATGTAGTGTTAGAATAGTATAAAGAAAAAGCTACTGCTGTCAGTTGTATTCAAAGTGGCTCACTGAAGCTGATGATAGGGAAGAAATTATATGGATCAAAGGATATATGGAGATGCATAAGTGAAATAAATGTTTTTATTTGAATTACTCTAACCTAACCTCATAATTCCTCCTAAAGTGATTTACATCTTGGTTCACTCATGTCTGGAATAATACGTGAAATCTTAGGCCTACACTGTAGGATTCGTGTATTTTACTGCCTGCTGGAATAATTTTGTATGTGGATATAAATGGGAGGATCTTCAGTGGAAAGGGAATCATGATTTGCGAAATGAGGTACTGCACTAGTTAGCTCCATATTTTTTCTTGCTTTGCACGATGCTTTTCGACATTTAAGCACAAGTCCAGGTATTTATACGGATATTTTATGTTTCGGAAAATCAGGCAAAACAAATGTCAGACTGCAGCAAACAAAAATGTCTTTCCCAGCGCATATTCCTTAATGAAGCCTAACATGAAAGAACTACGAAAATATTCTCTCTTCTTAATTATCATAAAGTGTCTAACGAAATTATGTTTAGCATGACACACGTTAAATTATTTCAGTTTTTCATTATTTACCCATTGACACAGCTTTAGGGCTTCCTGAAACATCGATTATAATGAAGTATTTATAAATATGTGGGTGAATTAAAATATTTGGACATACGTTCTTAAACAATTTAGGTTATTATTTCCCAGCTGTGTAGCTCGTGGAGTACATTTGTGCGAGCAGTTTTCGTATTTTCCTCTTGCTATTCACGGGTTTTACCTAAACATGTTTCCAGTTTTCGTTCTTTCCAATGAATGCATTCCCGAGCAACATTATATTACGTACTATAATACAGACGCTTTACTATTTTGGAGTCTTATTCCGAGCAACTATGACGAAATATTTTACGATAGTGTAATGTGCTCCTGTGAAGTAGTTTCGTCAAAGATCTTGGATAAAATCTTTGACAAAGATCTTTGTCAAAGATCTTTTACAGTGTAATACCGGCCTTAGGTTAGTTCAAATTAGTTTAAGTAGTTTGTAAGTCTAGATGACCAAAGCAGTTTGGACCCATAGAATTACAAAAATTTGCATTTTACTGATGAATTCTCGGTACATTGTTGACACAGCCGTTGTTTCTGATTTGACGTACAAATATTAATTGTAGTTAGGAATCTTACCGGCCATGGAAGAGAAATAAGATTTTTTTAGTGCCGTATGTGGGCTCTTTTTTATTTTTTACGTAGACTGTTTAGATTAGTACTTTATTTTCAACATTTCTGTAGTGCCTGGGTTACGTCCCTGAAGGATCTGTTACCACATGACTCGACAATACTGATATATCATGTCATAAAAAAGTATTGTTTGACTCAAGATGTGTGCCAGACACAGGTTTTCCTTTCCAATTTGTGATTATTGGTCGAAGTGCCGAAACTCGTAACTCGGATCGTTGTTTCAACTATTCACCCTTCATGTTCCTCATTTTCCACTGCGTTAGCATCCTTGATGGTAGCTGCATTGTGATGAAATCATTTTTTCCCCTTTTTCAATCCGAGGATCTTCTCAGGTAGTTTTCAGAGAGTTCGTTCAGAAAATATTCGTTATATTTCCCATTTATTTTACTACTTGTTTCAAACGTGCAACTTATAATTTGCGGTAGTTTGATGATGATGCTGTGGTGTACGGAGGGTGTCTTCATTAATTGACTGTAATGGGATACAGGTTGACTTAGACAAAATTCCGCCAGCCGCGGTGGCCGAGGAGACTGAGGCGCTCCAGTCACGGTCTGCACGGCCACTACGGTCGGGGGTTCGAATCCCCCCTCGGGCATGGATATTTGTGCCGTCTTAGTTCGTAAGTAGTTCATAAGTAGTTTGTAAGTTTAGGGACTGATCACCCCGTAGTTAAGTCCCATAGACTCTACAAACATTTGAACATTTTAGACAAAATTCCTATTTCGTGTGAAGAATGGCAGCTAGCTCTAAATGTAGAAACATGTAAGGTGATGCACATGAGTAGGAAAAACAATCCCATAATGTTCGAATGCAGCATTAGTAGTGAGCTTCTTGATGCAGTAGCGTAACATTGCAGTGCGATATGAAATGGAACGAACATGTAAGGCGAGCAGCCGACTCCGATTTATTGGGAGAATTTTGGGAAGATATACTTCATCTGTAAAGGAGACTGCGTATAAAACGTTTGTAGAGCCACGTCTTGACCCGCAGCAGATCAGTTTAAAGGAAGACATAGAAGCAGTTCAGAGGCGAGCAGCTAGGTTTGTTACTGGTAGGTTCGAGCAATGCGCGAGTGTCACGTAAATGCTCTGGAGACTCAAGTGGGGCTCGCTGAAGGAAAGACTTTTTTCGAGAAATTCTGTTGAGGAAATTTAGCGGGACGGAATATTGAAGCTGAGTGTAGAACGATCTTCCTGCCGCCTGCTTACATTTTGCGTAAAGATCACGAAGACAAGATAAGAGTAATTAGGGCTCGTATAGAGGCATATAGATATTCTTATCTCCCTTGGTATTTTTGGAAGTGGTGGTACAGTGTACCCTCCGCCTAGCACCTTACGGAGGATTGCGGAGTACATATATAGATGTAGGAAGTCAGCCTTCTATGGCGCAGGGCCCCATACTGTTTTATTTCTGATGGTGGTGGATAAATTTGTTATCCGCAGTAATCAGCAGCTTCACAAAATCAGTTACCTTTGTTTTTAGTCATCAGTTTATTTATAAATTCTATTTCAGCTCAATTTTAGATGCAATTAGTTTGCACAAAATTTTGTCGTAGATAATTCTTCGAACAAAATGCACATGCCGGCCGCGGTGGCCGAGGGGACTGAGGCGCTCCAGTCACGGTCTGCACGGCCACTACGGTCGGGGGTTCGAATCCCCCCTCGGGCATGGATATTTGTGCCGTCTTAGTTTGTTAGTAGTTCATAAGTAGTTTGTAAGTTTAGGGACTGCCACGACAGCTTGTATTTAACACAAGTTTAATCCCCAATCGTTCAGTACTATGTTAACGACGTATGTTACTTGCCTTTGGTAGAAAAGGCAGACTCCTCTCATAATTATATGACTGTTAGGTATTCATGTTAACCATCTATTTTATTAAAAGGCTAATGCTGGGATGCTTGTCCACACCCGTTGCACACCACGTACCTCCTGGCTTTCAGGAAGAAGAAAAACTTGATTTCAATTATTCGCGCAATTGCCAACCGACTTTAAAATTCTATTATGTTATACTCATAAAAAGGTATAATCTTATATGAAGTGCAACGCGGTAACTATTAGAATTAGAAACTGTGTATCTTGAAGCTGTCAGCACTAAATATATTACAACTTTGTACGCCCATTACTACAAAGTAACACGTAGCTACTTCCGACAAACTTATCAAACAGCGCCAAAACTTAACGAAACTTTTTTTCTTGCGGACACCCCCACAAAATGAGAAAAGTTTATCGCTTACTGCGTTTTTGCTGTTCGCGGGTCGAAGTTCAGCGTCTGCCGCGACGTTTTGTCATTTATATTTTGAAGACATCCCAATACATCACTGAATATACCTGAAAAATTATAAAACTGTGTGACTCAGTCATGTAGATATGATGCCATAAACATGAAGATTGATATAGAAAACTAGCTTTTGCCTATAATGGAGCGCTATTCATCTAGTGTTTGATACTGAGAGGACATATTGACTTCCAACTAGCTTCAAATACAATTTCTAAACTCTTTGTGGATTACATGCTTAAAGTAAAATTTGTAGCACATTGATTGATTAGTAATCAGCCCCAGTCACGGTCTGCGCGGCCACTACGGTCGGGGGTTCGAATCCCCCCTCGGGCATGGATATTTGTGCCGTCTTAGTTCGTAAGTAATTCATAAGTAGTTTGTAAGTTTAGGGACTGATGACTCCGTAGTTAAGTCCCATATACTATACAAACATTTGAAGTAATCAGCCGTATTAACCAGTTTTGTGCATAGCAAATGTTTCTTTCAGTTGAAGTAACAAACAGAGACAGAATGCACAAATATAAAAAGTGAATTTACGTCAGCAGATATGACTGGGGAAATTAACTTAGGTCCAACGTCTCGTTCAGTCGAACGTAAATATATTTCGACTAGTTAAATTTTATTGTATTACATCATGGGGACATTATTGCTTGATGACTCGTAAAGAGGTGGCTGAGCGCTCTACGACGCCTTGCTGCGGAGCGCGCAGTTGCTCGCCGTGGGAGGTTCGAGTCTTCCTTCGGGCATGGGAATGAGTGTCGTCCTTAGGTTAGTTTCGTTCAAGTAGTTAGTAAGCATAGGGACTAATAACGACAGAAGTCCCTTAGATTTACAAACGTTTGAACATTTTATCAGAATTATCCATTAACCGTGGACACGCGGGACAGAGGCGGAAGCTAGAGGAAATAAACTGAAATTTGTTTTTGGTCGCCTTAAAAACATAAGTGTAGTGAACAATGAACAGTGGTTTTACATTACAGAGCCATCTGAATTACTTGAAGACACAGCGAAACACTACTTCCTGTTGTGTAAGCAGAGAAGTGTGGGAGATTTGGCTCTTCTGTCCCACGATATAGTTGTTGCTAAAGACAGGCAGTTTTTCTCCTGTTACCTATCCTCCTCGGATTTTACAGCAGTGTGTTGGGGACGCTTCCAATAACACGTTGTATCCTCCAGGTTGCGGTTCGTTTATTTCCTTTGCCCCGGACTATTTACGTCTAACTAAAAGAAGCATCAGCTTCCCTGTAGCTACCGCTTTGCTCTCAAAATGTTGCCTGGAAGCTAGTCGTGTGGCGGGTTGGAAGTGGATTGGGTGATAAGGAGTGGGAGTGGAGGCTATGAACTGCAGAATGATTGACGTACTATATGTGGCTCAGCTTACAACCTGCCAAAGTGTCGTTTTTTACTTGTAATAAGGGCATAGCATGTTGCGAATTGAAGGGTTATAAATTTTTTTATACACCAACATTAAAAGATAAGTCAAATAAGTAGTAGTAACCAGTTACCGTCATCATTGTTGTCCTACCACAAGTAAAAATACAGAAAAGTACATCTATGTATATTGCTCCTTAACTTATTCCAAGATGGACAGCTGCTCTTCCAAACATAAACTTCGCTTGGCCAAGTTGTGTGTATGGTTGTGCTGTTATTGCAACAGATATTCCGTCAATTTCTTAGATAAGGAAGGAATATTATGGTTTGTCTCGTCGATTTTCTTACCGGTATCACGCCGGTCGTACGTAGTAATTCGAAAATTAGGTAAGTATATTGGCATATCTGTAATTAAAACTTGGGCCAAAACTATGGCGTCGCTCGGGAATTGCCATGCGATCTGGGGCGCCGCGTTACGGATCACGCGGTCGTTCGCGTTGGAGGTTTGAGTCCTTCCTCGGGCATGCGTCTGTATGTTGACCTTAGGGTAAGTTATTTTAAATATTTTCTAAGTCTAGGGACCGATGAGCTCAGAAGTTTGGTCCCTTAGGATTACAAAAGTGTCATCATTTTAAAAACAATCATGGTCTCTCAACGTAAACTATTTATCGAAGAGAAAACTGAGAATAGTTTCTCGAATATGTACAATTATGCAGGCTTTGTCTTTTAATACTGGTCTGTACATAATCTGATGACAGCACTATAAAAGCTCTCTAAAACAGTAATTCAGCTACTTCGTAAATAACTATAACTTTAATATACTTCTAACGTGAAACGCTAAGATCGTGAAATACACATTTAATTAATGACGACCGGTTTCGGAGAGCCGGCCGCAGTGGTCGAGCGGTCTGCGGCGCGCCAGTCACAGTCTGCACGGCCGCTACGGTCGGGGGTTCGAATCCCCCCTCGGTCATGGATGTTTGTGTCGTCTTTAGTATAAGGTGGTTCATAAGTAGTTTGTAAGTTTAGGGACTCATGACCCCGCAGTCGAGTCCCTTAAGCTTAACAAACATTTGAACGTTTGGTTTCGGAGGACTGTTCCACCATCATCTGATCATATCACACTATATAGGTTGGGCATATTATTTAAAAATGGATATTAAATAATAAGTGCAACATAGCACTTAGTCTACATATAAAAATACATAAAACATAACAGCTTGCAAGTTGTGATGTGATATGTTTTTTTATATGTAGACTAAGTGCTGTCTTGCACTTATTTAAAAAATAAAGATTAAATAATAATATAACCAACCTATAGTGTGATATGACCAGATGACGGGGGCACAGTCCTCCGAAACCGGTCGTCAGTAAATAAATATTTCACGATCTTGTTTCACTTTTGTAGAATATTAAACTATCAGATCGCCTCCAAAATCTGCGATGTCAGATAATGTCACCTCTAACTTTGATGCTTATTCGCTGTGATACTACGTCTACATGACAATGATAATTCTCCCCACTACGATAGTATTGTTTCATGAAAAGCCATCATAGCATTCACGCTGCGAGACGATATTGCAAAAATCCCTTTCCTCCGGGGATTTCGCAGAAGATACTACTTCTTAGTAAGAATATAATTATTTTTCTTAATATGAACTCTAATATTCATTTTCTATACTAATTCAATGAGAACAGCATAATTGAGCCCATGCGCCGTAACAGTGACATGCAAGTTTTTCTCCAGTTTGCACGTTACTAGTCGCCATTTAAAAGGTTGTATTATCCTGAGATCCATTAGTGTCGTTGTGGATGGATAGATTGTAGTACTGGTGAACGCAATGCACGGCATAGTTGGAGAAGAGCGAAACTAGGTGACGCGTCGCAGATGGGGGAATTATCATTTGTATGCCGCACGCGCGCGGCGTCTGGAACGCCGTCATGCAGACTGCGTGCCTGCTGAGCAAAACACTCGATAGCCCGGTTTTTCTTCCAGAGGCGTGACACGTCCACTTAAGCGTGCTCACATATCTTTAATATGGCCGTCACTTCCGGCGTTCTCTCGACGACTGTCATTAAGGAATCCTTTTCGGACTCGCGCGAGAACGTCCTTATCAAAAGTGATTATGGCTGATACACAAAAACTGCCGCAAGTCACAACCTTCCTTAAGGCTGCAGTAAGAAAGTTTGTGAGTTTGTTACGCTTTCACGTTGAAATGGTTGGACGTATTTGGAATGTAAGCGACCTTATACCTTACATTAAGTCATAGGTAGTCTGTGCGGATAACAGTGTTATCGGCGTCCGCGCCACATCCGTAAGGCACATATCCGCAACCGCTTCCGCGGCATTAAATCCGCATCCGCAAGTTAGTTATCCGCCTCCGCAGAGATTAAAGTTTTGAATGGGTAATAGTAACAGCAGTCTACGGTCGGGGGGTTCGAATCCCCCCTCGGGCCATGGATATTTGTGCCGTCCTAGTTCGTAAGTAGTTCATAAGTAGTTTGTAAGTTTAGGGACTGATGACCCCGTAGTTAAGTCCCATAAGCTTAACAAACATTTGAACATTTGAGTAACAGCAGTATTTAAAACCATGATATGTAATGATATAATTATCATTACTCATTTCTGCGACAACTTAACTACTCTTGACTTCTCGAATCGCGGTAACTGTTCTCAAAAACAGGTTATTCTAAACAGGATAACATTGGCGCTTCGGAGCCCGTGTGGTCAGAGTACTACGTCAGCCCCCCCAGGGGGCCCACAGCTCTTTTGTGGGTACGTGTGTGGCGCGCACGGGTCCCCGAGCCATTGCGGCCTTCCTTCCTGTTTCCCAGGCCGCTTTTCCTCACCCTGGTTCCCTCCCTTCCGAATCCTTTTTCCCACCCTACCCTTCTCCAACCCCGTCTCTAGGTGTTCTCGTGTTGATGGCCCGGCTATTCCCATGGTACTGTTGGTTTGGCAATTGTGTCTTTGTTTGCAGTGTTCACATTTTTCGGCCCAGTTAGGTCCCCATTGTGGTTTGACCTCCAACAAAATTTTCTGATTAAGTGTGAGCCATTTGGGGAAGAACTCCCAACCTAGCCCCTACGGCGCGGATTCCTACCCTTTCCTTCCACTTCCCTCCTCGCCGTAGCCCCCTTCCCCCGCTAGGTCACCAGCACGGTAGCCAGTCCGTGTGGTGGGGCTGTTATGTACCCTCATGGTTGAGCCCCCTGAATTGCACAGGGATCACACTGCCGATGCCTGAGCTGTGACCTCCTCATGAATGCCAAGGAGTCGATGCTTGTCTTTGCGGGGCATCAGGACTCCCGGCAACGGTCATCCTGCCAGGTGGCGTTGCTGTGGCTGGGTGGCGCCGTTGAGGAGAGCCCCTGTTTCGGAGTGGGTGGCATCGGGGCGGAAATTCCGCAATGAAGAGGAGACAAGCCTCAGAAAATCCTGGCTCTAAGTCAGGTGTCTCAAAGGTTGGAAGATTCAATTTTACTAGATACGACCCAAAATCGTTTCCTTCCCTAACTCAATCTTGGGGGGAACGAGGGTCCACAAAGCAGGTTGAGACTTATTCACCTAGATACTTAGTGTGTACCAGACAGGATGGGGAATCTTTCCAGGCAACTAAGCCTTCCTTCTTCGTCGAACACCTCGAAGAAAGGTTTGGCGAAGTTGCCGGAATGTCGAAACTACGCGACGGTTCGGTCCTAATACAGGCGGAGACCCCTGCTCAATCACGGAGCCTCTTAAAATGTGATCATTTAGGTGAAATTCCTGTCACAGTAACGCCCCACAAGTCCTTAAATAGGGTACAGGGGGTGATATACCATCGTGACCTTTTGCTACAGACGGATGATGAGTTACGCGAGCACCTACAACGACGCGGAATCCATTTTGTCCGGCGCGTATTTAGAGGACCCAAGGATAATAGGGTGGCCACTGGCGCATTTGTCTTGGCCTTTGAGGGTGACAATCTGCCCGAAAAGGTCAAGGTCATGATGTATCGCTGTGACGTCCAGCCATACATCCCCCCTCCAATGCGATGTTTCAAGTGTTGGCGTTTCGGACACATGTCCTCTCGTTGCAACGCTGCTGCAACCTGTCGGGACTGTGGCCGTCCTTCACACCCGGACGCTGCCTGTACTCCTCCTCCTTACTGCGTCAACTGCAGTGGTCACCACTCTCCCTGTTCGCAGGACTGTCCCGCTCTACACAAAGAGCGGAAGATAGTAGAATATAAGACCTTGGACCGACTAACCTACTCAGAGGCTCGGAGGAAGTACGAAAAGCTGCATCCCGTCACTTTACTTTCTTCATATGCTGCAGCTACATCGATGGCGCCACAACCAGTGGCCACTTCTCGCACTGTTGTAACTCCATCTGTGGGCCCTATGGGCCGCCCCTCTACCTCGGCCTCCCAGACATCTGGAGGCACACCATCTTCTGCGGGGCCTATACTGCCCCCCACGTCGGGAGTGGTTACCCCTACTCCCCAGCCAGAAAAGGGTTCACCTTCTCTGGCTTCTTCTTCTGGGAAGGGAACTTGTTCTTCCCTTCCACCCATGTCACCACCGAAAATAGACTCCAGCCAGCGGCTGAAGGACACTCGGCCAGAACGCCGCATGGCTCCTCAGTCTTCCCACGCTCCTCAAGCCCCGCCGGAGAAACCCCCCTCCTCCGGTAGGCCCAAGGAACGACGGGAAGACAAAAAAGACAAGAAGGAAAAGACAGTGAAGCGCAAGGAAACGCTGGCGGCCTCGGTGCCCCCAACCCTTGCACGTGACACACCGGAGGATGAGGTCATCCTTCTTGCGACGCCTGAAGATCTGGCCTTCGCAGATCTCGGGGATGCCATGGAGACGGAGGATCAGACTTCACAGCCCAAGACGAGTGCTCCTGCCATCCCTCTTCCATCCTCATCTTCATGCACCGTCAACCAGGAGACAGTCTGATCCTCCAATGGAATTGTGGAGGATTTTTCGGTCACTTGGCCGAATTGCGTCAGCTGATGAGCTCTTTTCCACCAATTTGTGTTGCTCTCCAGGAAACCTGGTTTCCTAGTGATCGGACCCCCACCCTTCGGGGCTACCGGGGGTACTTCAATAACCGCACCATCTACAATAGGGTGTCGGGCGGGGTATGTCTATATGTACATACCTCTGCCTATAGTTCCCCAGTGCCACTTCACACAGCCCTGGAGGCTGTCGCTGTCAGGGTTCGAGCATCACGGGACATTACCATCTGTTCCCTTTATCTCCCTCCTGATGCAGCAGTGGCACCAGCTGACCTGGCAGCCTTGATCGGTCAACTTCCTTCACCATTTCTTATTTTAGGAGATTTTAACGCACATCACCCCCTATGGGGGAGCAACGTGACTACAGGACGTGGTCAAGAATTTGAACTACTTTTTAACGAACTTGACCTTTGTCTTTTAAATACAGGAGCTCCAACCCATTTTAGTGTGGCCCATGGCACCTTTTCCGCCATAGACCTTTCTGTGTGTAGTCCGGGCTTACGTCCACTACTTAACTGGTGGGTCCATGATGACCTTTGTGGAAGCGACCACTTTCCCATCTTCCTTTCGCTTCCCCACCACCAACGCCACGCACGCCTACCCCGCTGGTCCTTCCACAGGGCTGACTGGGCAGCATACACTTCCGCTGCAACGTTGGATACCCCTCTCCCTGCTGATGCGACAATGGCTGTTGAGCAAATTATTTCCATTGTCGTTTCTGCTGCTGAGTCCACGATACCATCTTCTTCTGCCTTACCTCGGCGAAGACCAGTGCCCTGGTGGTCACCGGAGATAGCAGCAGCTATCCGCAATCGCCGCAGGGCTCTGCAGCAGTACCGGCGCCACCCCACCCTTGACCACCTGGTTGCATTTAAGCGTCTTCGGGCCCAGACACGCCGGCTTATCCGGCAGCGCAAGCAAGCATGCTGGGAGGAATATGTATCCACAATTGGACCCCGTGTCTCTTCTAGCCAGATTTGGACGAAGATTCGTCGTATATCAGGTCACCATCCACCGACAGGGGTCGCGGGTCTCTCTATCCGCGGTACAATCCATACCGACCCGACCATCATTGCCGAGTATTTTGCAGCGCACTTTGCTCTTAATTCGGCGTCCACTGCCTACAGCCAAGGTTTTTGTACCTTAAAAGAGCGGGCTGAGCGAAGGCAGTTGGTCTTTCGCACAAACCGCCAAGAGCCGTACAATGCGCCATTTACAGAGTGGGAATTTCAAACTATTCTTGCCAGTTGCCCCAATACATCTGCAGGACCGGACCGAATCCACTGTCAAATGCTGAAACATCTTTCTGAACACTCGCAACGCCATCTTTTGGATTTCTTTAATCGTCTCTGGGTAGAGGGAGCATACCCGTCCCAATGGCAGGAGAGTATCGTTATCCCTCTGTTAAAACCAGGTGCAGATCCATTGAACGTTGACAGTTATCGTCCCATAAGCCTCACAAACGTTCTTTGTAAACTTTTTGAACGTTTGGTGAGCCGGCGACTTCTGTGGGTTCTCGAGTATCGGGGTCTGCTCGCCCCACAACAAGGTGCTTTCCGGCAAGGTCGTTCTGCCATTGATAACCTTCTCTCTTTGGAGTCGGCGATCCGTACTGCTTTCGCCCGACGTCACCACCTCGTCGCCATCTTTTTCGACCTCCGGAAAGCATATGACACGGCATGGCGCCATCACATCCTTGCCACACTACATGGGTGGGGTCTTCGTGGCTCCCTCCCACTTTTTATTCAGAATTTTTTACTTTCGCGCCGCTTTAGAGTCCGCATTGGCACCTCCTTCAGTTCCTCCCATATCCAAGAGAATGGGGTACCACAAGGGTCCGTCCTCAGTGTACCCCTCTTCTTAGTGGCCATTAATGGCCTAGTGGCTGCAGTGGGGCCATCGGTTTCCTGCTCCCTCTATGCAGACGACTTTTGCATGTACTATTCCACTGCTAGTACAAGTGTAGCTGAACGACGACTGCAGGCAGCCATCCATCGGGCGCAGAATTGGGCTTCTGCCCATGGTTTCACATTTTCCCCTGCAAAAACTAGGGTAATGCACTTTTGTCGCCAACGGGCGGTACATCCGCATCCAGAGCTCTACCATGATGGTGAGCTCCTTCAGGTTGTGGACACACACCGCTTCCTGGGTCTCCTTTTCGACTCACGTTTGACATGGCTCCCTCATCTGCGCCAGCTTAAGCAACGGTGTTCCCGGTATTTGGACATTCTTCGTTGCCTCAGCCATACTGTCTGGGGGGCTGCACGCCCTGTCCTCCTGCGGCTGTACAATGCTCTGGTGCAGTCACGTCTAGACTACGGAAGCCAGGTCTACGGCTCAGCCTCTCCATCTGCACTGCGAGTTCTCGACCCAGTGCATCATACCGGCATCCGTCTGGCCACTGGAGCCTTTCGTACAAGCCCTGTCACAAGTCTCTTGGCAGAGGCTGGAGTCGCCCCGTTGCGATACCGGCGCCAACAACTACTCGCCCAGTATGCTGCTAGAGTTCACTGTACCCCTCGGCATCCGAATAACAGACTCCTCTTTCCGGGGGAGGATACTCGTTTGCCGCAGAGGCGACCTCGGTCGGGACTCCCGATAGCAGCGCGTGTCCAATCGCTACTGTCGACCCTGGACTCCTTACCTCTTAACCGTCCCTTCCGCTCGACTCTCCATGCTCCTCCCTGGACCGTTCCTCGGCCGCGGATTCGGCTGGATCTTTCCCGTGAGCCGAAGACCTCTACTTCTCCTCTGGTCCTACGGCATCAATTTTATGCACTGCTCCGTGAGTTCAGTAACTCAGAGGTCATTTATACAGACGGTTCTTCAGATGGCGACCACACTGGTTATGCCTACATCCATGGCGCCCATGTTGAACAACGCTCTTTGCCACCCGGCAGCAGCGTCTTCACTGCAGAACTGGTGGCTATATACCGCGCCCTTAACCACATCCGCATGTGCCCCGGGACCTCGTTTCTGATCTGTAGCGACTCGCTGAGCGGTTTACAGGCCCTTGATCAGTGTTATGCTCGTCATACATTGGTCAGGGCCATTCAGGATTCGATACTGGCTCTTAGTGACTCCGGTCGCTGTGTTACATTCGTTTGGACCCCGGGCCATGTAGGCATCCCGGGCAACGAGAGCGTTGACCAGCTAGCCAAACAGGCTACCACTTGCCGCCCTCTGGCGATTGGCCTCCCAGAAGCAGACTTCCGCCCGTTGCTTCGCACTAAAATACGCGACCTGTGGAACGCCGAATGGTCCGCTCTGGACGTGCCCAATAAGCTGCGTACGATAAAGGACACAACATCTGTCTGGAAGTCGTCGCAGCTGGGATCCCGTAGGGACTCCGTGGTTCTCTGCCGTCTCCGCATTGGTCACACCCATCTGACGCATGGTCACCTCCTCCGTCGAGAGGACCCGCCCATGTGCCAATGTGGTGCCCCATTGACTGTGGTCCATCTCCTACTCGACTGTCCCATTTTAGCCCCACTGCGGCATTCTTTTAACCTCCCGAACACTCTCTCTTTGGTGCTCGGCGACGATGCCTCTGTGGCTAATTTGGTTTTACGATTTCTTCGTGCTGCGGGGTTTTACCAGTTGCTGTGAGTCCTTTTGGATGGTTTTTTAGATAATTTTCTATGTTCTCCTTGACGTGTCTCTAGACTACAGTTTTTATTTTGTACGCTATGTGGTTGGCTTTTCCCTTTTTATACACATGGTCGGTCAACCACATTCACTGGCTCTGTCCTTTTGTCTCATATTTGTTTCTGTGTGTCTGGTGTCTTTCGTATTGTCTCGTGTTGACTCAGTCAATAATTCATTGACGGTGCATTCTTTCATTCTGCTTTGTTTTTAATCTCATTCAGGCACATTTTTTTATCGTTCTGTTTTTTCTGTGTGTTGCCTAGATATGAAGCGGGGGACTGATGGCCATAGCAGTCTAGTCCCCCTAAAACCCCCCATCACAACAACAACAACTACGTCAGCTGTTTAATACAGGCATCTTCTTCAATTTCAGTGCTTAAAACTGATCTGCATAGAGATTTTACTGTGTTTACATTAAAAACAAACGGTTCTTTCGGAGTTTCACAAAAGGGACACTTTATTTTCGCCATATTAAAGCACAAGAGGTTATGTGCACGAAGCAAAGCATGCCATTTTACCTGTTAACTGCTGTCTACTTCTAATTGGAAACTGTCAGCAAAAAGTGACTGTCGGTTGCAGCTACGGTCTAACATTGTGTACCTTCATAAATGTTACTTTCTCTGTAGACCGTATCTGATTATGAAAGTTACTATAAAATGCTATTGTCAATCTTTATTACTTCCGTCACCATTTATCTAATACATAAACATGAATGTTTGTTCGTATTTTCTGCGCGGATGTACCGTTCATTCGGTTGCGATGAAACTTTGCCAACATATTGCTTGCACTTGCACGACGGCTATTGACATAATTAAATGACTGTAAGAGACATAGTTCAGGAAATATGACATAATAAACTATTAAACGCGCGGTAAATTGCTGCATCACGCGACAATGTTACACATCTCCTGTTAAACCACTGGACCGATTTTAACCAAATTATGCTACTTTATCCTGTCTCACAGGAATGTTTCAGCAAATTTGAAGTTCCACTTTTGTGATCAGTGTATGAATATATTTTTTTTACACGCAAAACAGGCCACTATATCACTGATCTTTTCCTTGCCATCAAATACGTATCCAAGTTTTTTCCAAATTGACGATTTCAATTTGTTTTCCTTCACTAATGTCAAACCACTTTACACGATATATTACCCATTGATGTCGTATTCATTTTAAGAAAGAACTGTCACTGTATTCAGTACGATATACGTTGTCACTCGGTCACTACAAAGCGCTAATTGAAGGCAGCGGAAATTTGGCATGGCACCTATGGTGGGCAGTGGCAATCAAAAATGTTCAAATGTTTGTAAAGCTTATGGGACTTAACTACGGGGTCATCAGTCCCTAAACTTACAAACTACTTACGAACTACCTTATACTAAAGACGGCACAAATATCCATGCCCGAGGGGGGATTCGAACCCCCGACCGTAGTGGCCGTGCAGACCGTGACTGAAGCGCCTCAGTCTCCTCGGCCACCGCGGCCGGCACAATTTTATCCCCAAAGTAAGAAATACTGCGGATATCCGCATCTGCGCAAACCTCTAGTCATGGGCTATCTTTTGTAAGCCTCCGTACAGAGCATGGCGGAGGATAACTTACAATAAGACTTCACCTCTTTTGTAAACTGTCAATAAATAAATTTCTTGTCTTCATTTTTCAGTTTCTTTCCTACTTCTGTACACACTAGCGCTGTAATATGTTATTACCGACCACTTGTTTCTATACGAAATCTGCTTATTTCGGTCCCCTCTACCTGTCCTTTCATTTTTGAATGTGTGTTCTAGGACCACCCTGTATGTTCATAAGTAAATGGGAGGAGGAAATGGCTAGAGTGACGACGACGAGGAGAGAGAGAGAGAGAGAGAGAGAGAGAGAGAGAGAGAGAGAGAGAGAGAGAGAGAGAGAGACCGTGACTAAATGAAGACTGGAAAAAAATAAATACCGAGCAATGCAGTGTTTTCAGCTAGTATTTAACATTCGAGAAAACTGATGGAGTAATGTAAATTTAGTTATTAACTCAGTGTTTCGTATCGTATGATTTCTGTTCTATCATACTTCTTGGACTTGTTGTTAGCCACCCGCATTTCAAATTAATTGCGAGTACTTCGTATGGAACTGCAGTTCACTGGTACGGGAATGAATGATACGTGGCGCCAGCATTCTCTAAAGAAATATTGTGGAAGGCGAAGTCCGGGGAAAGGAAGAACTCTATATATAGGTAGGGGCAAGATTTAAAAAAAAAGTTTCGTACAGGTTGTTATATATGTGTGTATGGAACGTAGATGGTCGAAGAGAGGAAATAGATGTTATTCCGGATACCTATATCTCACAGTAGCGAACACCTTTCTGGTAACAAAAGAAATAGGAAAGAATGGTATTTCAGTCGTATTATTCGGCATAATCCACACCAATTAAATAGGAAATCACTGTTTCCTGCCTTGATCAACCAGTTTTGGATCTACATTATAAATAAGTTTAATGGTTAAGTGGCCGTGCGGGAGTAGCCGAGCGGTCTGGAGTGCCACGTTGCGGATCGCGCGGCCTCCCGCGTCGGAGGTTCGAATCCTCCCTCTGGCATGGATGTTTGTGTTTAGTATAAGTTAGTTCATAAGTAATTTGTAAGTTTAGGGACTGATGACCCCGCCGTTAAGTCCCATAAGTTTTATAAACATTTAAACATATTGATTGTTCAAGTTACGCAGCTTAGGATGTCATGATTAATTCCTGCTTTAGGAAAACATTGTTATAGTGAATATACGTGACGACGATCCTGTACATTAAAATCAAACTTCTTATGTGGTATTAACTAATTCTTAACGTGCTATTTTCATATTTCAACAAAAAATTAGAGCTAACAATTACTTAAGTCCACAATATATATTATCGTTGTATTAAAAAGTTTGTAATAGTTTGTTTCTGGCAAGAACCATAATCTCATTTGCTGTGTTATGAAGAAGCACATGATTGTTGTCCTAATTGAAGCAAACACGTTAACCAATAGTTCCTTCCCGATTATAAATGAATAATTGGCTTTATTTCTATATTAAGTACACAAAGTGTATTCAATATAACAGCTTTGAGTGTCCGAGGCGGTGCGAGTTGGCTTATTTTGTGAATCACACGCATCTGTCTCCCACGTAACTTCAACCTTGAGTGGGCGCCAAAAGTCTCCTTGTGCACTTCAGAGATATCACATGTAGTTCAAATATAACGAGCAGTAAGGACAGTTGTGGAGAAGGCGGATGGTAGACTTAGGTTTATTGGGATAATTTTGATAAGCTGTGATTCGTCTATAAAGGAAACCCCCACTATAGAACATTATAATGAACCATTCTCGAGTACTGCTCAAGTGTTTGAAATCCCCACCAAATCTGATTAAAGAAAGACATAAAAGCAATTCAGAGACGGGCTGCAATATAAAGCAACTTTTCAAATGTTTGTATAGTCTATGGGACTTAACTATGGGGTCATCAGTCCCTAAACTTACAAACTACTTATGAACTACTTACGAACTAGGACGGCACAAATATCCATGCCCAAGGGGGGATTCGAACCCCCGACCGTAGTGGCCGTGCAGACCGTGACTGGAGCGCCTCAGTCCCCTCGGCCACCGCGGCCGGCGCGCAACTTTTGAGAGAATTTTGTTGACTCCATGGCAGTAGACGTGCTGTAGAGCATGTTTCAGCTATTTCTGTTGCGGTTAATGGTTCTTGTTAGATAGCCCACGAGTTCACTTGACAGCCTCGATAACGGCATAACACGGGACTCCGCCTCTAATGACGACGTTGTCGACGGGACGTTGAACCCTATTCTTTATTCTTTTTCTTTTCATTCATTGCTTCAGGCCGATTTCCAAATAGTCTTCATACCTGAAGTTGTAACTTTTTAGACTGTATGGTATTCCTATTTCTTCTTCGGAGGTTGTCCCGCTATTGACAGAATTAACTTTCCACGATTTGGCAGTCAGTTTTATATTTGTTATGGTTGTGTATCCCTTATATAACCACAAACATCGTGAACGCTTTTTTCTGTTTGTGTTCGTGTTTTAATTGCCAGCGCGTTAGATGGGGAACCAGTTGCGACTGGTCCTGACGATGTGAACTCTTGCCTAAAATCTATCGTATGGGATGGCTAGCGTTCCAGACCAATGGTTCACCTCCGTCTCTCGCAAAGAAACACAATGGTCAGGTATTGGTTGTTCTGTCTGCAGTAATGCGGTCACATATTTGTAACAGACACCAGGCTTTCACTTGTACAGTAGGAGTACAGTATTTGGCGCAGAATTTGTTTCCTTAAATTTTCACTCTGTTGTACATCACACCTCCGTTAGCTCCGTAAAGAACTTGTCTAGCCCTCTATTGTAATGATCCAGTCTTATTGTCTGCTCACTATATTTTTGGTCATTCAATTGTTTCATACACACAATAAAATTTCTGTTAGAACGAGATGACGTATCGTGGAACAGTACTTTCCATTAATTTTAGCGTTATCATTTAACAACGAAAAGTCAGATTTACAGTAAAATTTAACGCGGGTTTCTGGATATTATAAATGTGGACTAGCGGTAATTGTCGTTGGAGGGATACACTGAAAAACCAGAGAAACTGGTGTAAGCACGCATATGCAAACATAGAGAGAGGTATGTAAACATTCACAGGGCGCCGCTGGGTCAGCAACGCCCATAAAAGATAACAGGTCTCTGGCGCAGGCGTTAGATCGGTTACTAATACTACAATCGCAGGTTATCACGAACTAAATGAGTCGGCGCACGAGAGATAGAGGTAGCGATGAAGTGGGGATTTCTCGTACGATCATTTCACGAGTGCACCGTTAATATCGAGAATCCGGTAAAACATCACATCTCCAACATCGCTGCGGCTTGAAAAGGATCTTGCAAGAACGGGACCAACTTGGCACAAGTGCAACCCTTCCCTAAATTATTGCGTATTTCAGTGCTGGACCATCGAGTGTCAGCATGGCACCCATTCAATGAAACATCATCGAAGGCCCACTCGTGTATCCTTGCTGGCTGCACGGAACAAAGCTTATGCCACGCCTCGTCCGTCAATACTGACATTGGACTATTGACTGAAAAGAATTTTGTCTGATATGAGTCTTGTTTTAAATTGTATCGAGCGGATGGAGCACAACCTCATGAATCCATGGACCCTGCATGTCATCAGGGGGCTGTTCAAGATTGTGGAGGCTCTGTAATGGTTTGGAGCGTGTGCAGTTGCAGTGATGTGGGACCCCTGATAAATCTAGATACAACTCTGATGGGTGACACGTACGTAAACATCCTGGCCGATCACATGGATTCATTCGTGTCCATTGTGTATTCCGACGGACTTGAGCAATTTCAGCAGTACAATGCGACACCCCACACGTCCAGAATTCCTACAGAGTGGCTCTAGGAACGCTCGTCGGAGTTTAAACACTCCCCTGGCCACAAAACTTCTCAGACATGAACATTGTTGAGCATATCTGGGATGCCTTGCAACGTTCTGTTCAGACGAGATCTTCATCCCTTCGTATTCTTCCGGTTTTTAGGATAGCCCTGCAGTATGAATGGTGTCATTCAGCACTATATTAGATATTAGTCGAGTTCATGTCATGTCGCTTAGCGGCGGTTCCGCGTTCTCTAGGGGCCCTAATAGTAGGCCAGTGTAGCAGTTACTTTGGCTCTTCAATGTAGTTTCTTTTGTCATTAAGTATTCTATTCTTTCATGCTGTAAATAAAATGTATCGTTAGACACATAAAAAAGCTCATTGTTTGAGACCCGAAAAGTTTATTTATGAGGAAAATTGATTTCATTGTTAAATGCATGTGAAAAATCTAAAAGATAACTTTATCGTTTAATTGATTTTAGTCACGGCTCCAAATTAAGTTGTTTTTATTATTGGTTGTCGGTTTCGGATTTTAGCTCCATCATCGGACCAGTGCCATATCAGCAAGTGTCGCACTTGAGATCAGCCAATCGAAACAGGTTGGGCCACATCCAACTGTCATAAAATATATGCTGGCTGTTCATGTTTACGACACTTGCTTGAAAGGCATTTGTCTGATGATTGATCTAGAACCCGAAACCGACAAACAGTAATAACTTAATTTGCAACTGTGACGGGAAATCAAATAAACGATATATTAAATAACTTGCTGATCCTGATCTACAAAATGGAAATTCCCGTAAAAATCTTTGAGACTTAGCTGCCGTGATAATGATGTTCTCGTCTTGGTCCCAAAATACTTTCCAGCATTACGCCATTGTCAAAGTGTAAGATGTGCTGTTACTTTGACAGGAGGAAATAAAGTATTTGGTAGTCAGGGCGAGTATTCGATGTAAACGGAGAGATGGCCGCCTCTTCCACAGTCGCGGTGCGTCCTTTGAGCCCACGCGTAGCCTCGCTGGACACGCCTACTTGGAGAGAGTTCCGCTTGGCAAACTGTTGTTTTCCTTTCTCCCAGAGCTTCAGCTGCTTGTGCTCACTTTCTGTTTCGAGAGCTTCCTTAACTAAGGTCACTGGTGCGTACTTCCTGGAAAATGCTGTTGTAGCGCCCGTTCTCAAGGCCAATCTAAAGAACTTGAAATTTTTGCTTGTTAACTTTCTGAAGATTGTTGTAGTTTTTTAATGTTGTATACCCACATGACTCTAAATAAAAGGATATCAATAATGAGATATTAAATTTTTTTCAAAAGGCAAAGTCTTTTCTCCTACTTGACTAAAATTGCACCAGTATGTCACACCTTTAATGGGAGCATGTATGTCTTTGAGAAAATTGAATCACGTATCTGGTGCCTTTTGATTTGTAATCATGATATCGTGTGTGAAATTATTTATATATATATATATATATATTTATATATTTTGCTCACTGCCGAAATATTTTTTTTTTATATTATCAGAATACAATACGTTGTAACTCTGCGATATTCAGGTTTTTATTAGTTATGCTTCGTCATTGTAATATCACTCGTCGACACTGCTTCATCCTGTTTGTGAACCACATTACATGTAAAACTCTCGAAAAGTTTTAGTTAGGTGTAATCGTGCATGGATGTTACATTTTTTTTTTCCTGCAGTTGTCAGTCACTTGAAAACTTACACAAGAGGAGCTAACTTCAACAAGTACGAGAATATTATGAGGCGGGGTATCTATTTCAACTAGGTTCCAATAACTATATCAAATTCAAACAAATAACTTATTTGGATATATAATTCATTTTCAGTAAAGAGTTTTAGATAATTTAATGTAAATGCATTTCAGCATAATAGGAAATATGGTGACTGGAAATTAAAAGGTGACTTCCACATCTACATTTTCTTTAGCTTATTATGGTCTTCAAGTCGATTAGAATGGCCAACCCTTAAGATGCCCGCCATGCTCTTTTGCTGACATTTATCCAATAGATTTATGAGATCGGCGTGCCAATTATTTGATTTGATGAATTTGATGGTAGAGGGTAATTGGATGCCCCTACTCCCATTCCTCCTTCCCAGGATAGAAATTAAATTCGGATATATCGATGTGTGGTAGGGCCGCTCATGTTCTCAGTATCTATAAACTACTTGTCAAAAAGGGTCACCACGACTATCATATTGTTTTCTCACAATGTTCTACACCGAAACCAATCAATGTTTGAGGATTGCAACCCATAAAAAGTGTAATAGGGGCACACAGAGTACTTCTACATCTACATACATACTCCGCAATTCACCGTAAGGTGCGTGATGGAGGGTACACTGTACCACTACTAGGCACTTTCTATTCCACTCCCAAATGGAACGAGGAAAAAAAGAATGCCTATATGCCTCCGTACGAGCCCTAATTTCTCTTATCTTGTTTTTGTGATCTTCACGCTAAATGTAAGTAGGCGGTAGCAAGATCTTACTACAATCAGCTTCAAATTCCGGCCCTCTAAATTTACTTAACAGAAATTCTCGAAAAGAACGTCGTCTTCCTTCCAGCGATCTCCAATTGAGTTGCCGGAGCATTTCCGTGACACTCGCGCTTTGGTCGAACCTACCGGTAACAAATCTAGCTGTTCGCCTCTGAACCGCCTCTATGTCTTCCTTTAAACTGATCTTCTGCGGGTCCCAAACACTTGAGCAATACTCAAGACGTGGTCGTACAAGCGTTTTATACGCGGTCTCCTTTACAGGTGAAGTACATCTTCCCAAAATTCTCCCAATAAACCGAAGTCGGCTGTCCGCCTTACTCACAACTGTCCTTACATGTTCGTTCCATTTCATATCGCTCTGCAATGTTACGCCTAGATATTTGAAAGACACGACAGCATCAGGAAGCGACAAATGGCAATCGCTGGAAAAAACCGAGCCGACCGCGGTGGCCGAGGTGACTGAGGCGCTCCAGTCACGGTCAGCACGGCCACTACGGTCGGGGGTTCGAATCCCCCCTCGGGCATGGATATTTGTGCCGTCATAGTTCGTAAGTAGTTCATAAGTAGTTTGTAAGTTTAGGGACTGATGACCCCGTAGTTAAGTCCCATAAGCTTAACAAACATTTTTGAAAAAACCGACGCCCTTGGTTAATTTGAAGTACCCGTATTTAGAGGTCTGAGGGGATCGGCAAAATGTCATCCACTGAATACATAAGCCGAAAGCGCGTCTGCGGCATTGATGCGCGTCCGCAGATACTGGAATTCTGAAATGCACTCAAACTCGTTGGTACTCCGCAGCTCTGTCGGTAAACGTGCGCGTGGTGTGATTTCTTGGCGTTTGCTGAAGTGCGACTACTCGTCTTTGAAGTTTTGCTGTGACTTAAAAAATGTTCAAATGTTTGTTAAGCTTATGGGACTTAACTACGGGGTCATCAGTCCCTAAACTTACAAACTACTTATCTACTACCTTATGCTAAGGACGGCACAAATATCCATGCCCGAGAGGGGATTCGAACCCCTGACCGCAGTGGCCGTGCAGACCGTGACTGGAGCGCCTCAGTCCCCTCGGCCACCGCGGCGGGCTTGCTATGACTTAATCTGTATAGGTATCTAAATGTCTGTCGCAACTCATTTCTTTCAGCGTTTATGAAACCACACAAAAGTGTATCTATGTTTGTCATTTTGTTGACAATTTTTTGCACTTGTTTTCGCCCGTTCTGCCAATATCCCTCAAAATTTTACATCATATATAGTAAGAGAGCATAGTGGCCGATCGTAACAAGGAAAAAGTTGCATTTATCGCTATAAATGAATAAAAATTGCTTTGACTCTCCTCTGACTTAACCACAAAATATTTCGGAAATCGGAAGATATAACTTCGGCTCTTGTTTTCACCCGCAAGGTGGTCTCTTCGGCTGTAGATATCCACAGATACCTCCGTAGCAAACTGCATTCCGAATCGCCCTCTACCGTTACTCGAAGTAAACTGTACGGTTCTACTGATTCCGCAGCAAACATTGGAAAGGGAGCTGGAGAATAAAATG
The DNA here is from genome assembly GCA_026315105.1 of Locusta migratoria. Lineage (NCBI taxonomy): Eukaryota > Metazoa > Arthropoda > Insecta > Orthoptera > Acrididae > Locusta > Locusta migratoria. The sequence continues at coordinate 689,981,456 of CM048755.1, forward strand.
AAAGTGACTATGGCACAAACGGAGCCATACCGACTACCATTTTCTCCAGCTGCATACGCCTATAACACAGAGAATAGCTGATATAAATATCGGACCTATCGCACAGATTCGATAAAATCGACTTGGCTCCTTTGCTTACATATTCACTACGTTTACATGCAACATATCTTCCGGAAGACGAAAACCGATTTTCGTAAACCGTTTTTCGCCGCCGTGTTTACATGGTATAGTCTGAATCGGATTTCCTAGCCCACTTAAAATGGCGGCTGAAAAAACAGCTGATTCAGTTCCTGATTTAGACCGCACAGTGGCTATGTTCCTTTATTTGAATACACAATTTATGTTCACTCTAATATTTATACTTTTATTTCACATTAGAAAACGTCACTCTTTCCATAAGTGCAGAAAATTCTTAACAAGAAAACACAATCTGACAAGCCAAGTACACTTCAAAAACGGTTGCGTTTATATGGGCACGAAAATCGATTGTGGAACTGGAAAACCGCTTTACAGAAACGGATTTCCAGAATCGATTTTGGAGTGTTTACATGACCATCCAAAAGCGGAATTGGGAAATCGGTTTACGAAATCCGGTTTTGGGAGCGCATGTATAAGGGCTGATTATGCAAATTTTTGAGGCTGAAAATCTCTCCTCTACGAATCAGTGCGATTCCCCAAGCAGCACCCGTGTGGAACTCTTCTTTGTACGTCGATGAGATACATAACGGCGCGCAGGCTGTTGCATCCGGAAGGAATTAGGCACAGTTCCGCACTGTCGCCCCGTGCTGACGGAATATCGGACCAGCTTTGTGACGGAATTCAGGTTTTCCTAACTAGCTGCAGTAAAAACGTCTTAATGGAGAGAAATCAGAAGATGTGAAAGTAGCTTCAATCATACGCCAACTGAGTGCTGTTGGGACGTTAGTGTTCACGATAATTACGTAAAAATTATCTGGACGACAACTTGGGGAGCTCTGTGAAGGTATTCGCGAATGCTGCTATTGTGATGTATTAAATCGTAACGTCAGAAAAAGAACACCTACAGGGACTGGCATTTAGCCTGTACAAAATCCAATCCATTGCGCATAAACAGACGGAAATACACATTTTTTGTTCAGTTACTGATCTTTATAATCGATCCGCAGTTTTTTCTTGTCTGCCGTAATAGGCCACTAAAAGGAGTCTCATTGATAGTCAAGCTTTGATTTTGGCCAGTCATCTAAAATCATATGTTTTAAACTATTTCCCAACTTTTCCTTTAGTTTTTTGGCTGAACTAATTTTGGCCCTCTTGTAGGGTTTGACCTCCATTTTTTAAAAATTTTGCAGAAGCGCGGGCCATTTAGGTAATAACCGCTTGCTCAGAGCATGTTCATCATGCGCTGAGATCTGCCGCACCTACTCGTGAAATGGATCTACGTCTGCACCCGAAATCCAACACGGTACCAGTCTGTCGTGTGGAGGAGGGGAGGGTTGAGGGGGGGGGGGGGGTTACATGTAGTCTTTTGGTCGTAAACCCCTGACCACACAGGAATCGCATTATGCTTGTGGAATGTCGTCTAATTTTTGCGATAGCATTAGTGATTTCCTGCCAGAAAAATCAAATGTTCAAATGTTTGCAAAGTAAAAACTACTTATGAGCTAAATTAGACTAAAGACATGCCCGAGGGAGGATTCGAACTTCCGACGTGGGAGGCCGCGCGATTCGCAACGTGGCGCTCCAGACCGCTCGGCTACTCCCGCGCGGCGCCAGAAAGGACTGGTAACTGATAGAAAGTCATAGAGGAAAACGAATGATATCTGGCATTTCTCTGGGAAGTGTCACAGGGCCCTATACTGTTCTTTGTCTTTATAAACGATTTGACACTGAGTAGCTCTCTCGAACTGTTCGCAGACGATGTCGGTAATCGGTTAGTAAAATCACCAGAAACTCAGATTAACTGCACACCGATTTAGATAAAATATCTGCATTATGCAAAACTTGGCAGTTTGTCCCTGAATAACGAAAAGTGCGAAGTCATCCATATGAGCACTAAAAGAAATCCGTCAAACTTCATTTACACGATAATCTACGGGCCGTGAATTAAACTAAATACCCAGGAATTACATTGCGAACTACTTAATTGGAAAGGGTACAAAGAAAATATTGTGTGGTATGCGAACCAAGGGCTAATTTCAGTGCCAAAACACTTGTTCCAGTAAAGTAACTGCCTACGCCCCCCCCCCCCCCCCCCCACCTGTACAAGGAGACATGAGCATCATAATAAAATTAGAAATCCTATCGGAAACGGAAAGATTTCAATGTAAAGAAATATTATGAAATCGGTTCGATAAATCCTCTGCCAGGCGTTGCTTTTGGCCGTTCAAGTGCCTGTTTGATATATTTTGCATAGATGGCAGCAACCGTGCACACTGCAGACTGGTTCCCACTGCGTTAGTCATCAAACAGTGACATTTGTGTTTGGTACTGTGTGGAGGGAACAGGAAATGGAGCGCTATTCTTGGACTGAAAGGGCAGACATCCACTGTGCTTACGGGGCAGCGGATGGAAATGCTCACGTTGCTCAACGTTTGTACGTTCAGCGGTTTCCGAATCGCCGAGTGCCAGATCCAAGCCTATTTACTGCCATCCACAGGTCTCTAAGAAAGACAGGTTGACCTGAGGTACGTTTTCCACTGGCATGTTGTTGTAAACATGGCCTACTTTTTTATTTTTTTAAGGTTTGACGGGCGCGGTCGTCAACGTACCGTGGCTACACCAGGGTTTGTAGATGAAGTGTTAGCACTGCTGAAAAGCACACCAACAAGCTTGCGGTGTGTTGCGCAAGAAATGGGTGTCAGCCATTCCACAATTTAGCGAGTGTGGAATGAAGATGATTTGCGCCCCCACCGCCTTCAGAAGGTTCAAGCCCTAAAACCAAACTATTTTCCACGTCGAATTGAATTCAGCCAGTGACCTTTGCAAAAGTGTGCCACGCAAGTAAAATTTCCAAACTGTACACTTTTTACGGATGAAGCATTTTTTACGCCAGACGGTATGTTCAACAGCCACAATCAACACGTGTGGGTAAGGGAAAATCCGTGCACCACCTTTGTTCGTAGTCAGCAAGATGGCTTCGCTGTAAACATTTCGCTGGGCTTGGTAGGCGATAATCTTGTCGGCCCATACAATTTCCCCCTGCGACTGAACGTAATCTACTACTAAACCTTTTTTGCGAGAAACTCAGTTATTGGAACACGTCCCACTCAGTGTCCGACAGTAAATGAGGCACCAGCACGATGGTGCATCTGCACACTTTGCACATACAGCGAAAATTCAATTGGATGAAACCTTTGGTGAGAACTGGATAGCCGCGGCGGAGCGGCCGAGCGCATTGAGGCGCTATGCTAAGATGCGCGAGGCCGTTCCCCGTCGGGGGTTCGAATCCCCCCTCGGGCATGGACGTCTGTGCCGTCTTTCGTATAAGCTAGTTCGTAAGTAGTTTGTAAGTTTAGGGACTGATGACCCCGCAATTAACTCCCATAAGCTTAACAAACATTTGAACATTTTTTTGAGAACTGGATTGGGCGCAGTAGGCCGGTGGCATGGCCTGTACGTTCCCTCGACTTGATGACCATTGATTTCTTCTGGGGCCACCTGAAATCTGTTGTCTACGAAAAACACGTTGAAACTGATGAAGCGCCTGTAGCGCGAATTATGGCAGACTTCGATGCAATATCCACTTTGCCAGGATTGTTTGAAAGAGTGCGACAACCACTGCAGCGTCGTTACACGGTGTACTTTCAACCTGGAGGGGCGTACTCTAGAGCACTGTTTTTTGTAACTGTTGTCAAATAAAGGTTATAACACTTCACCTCGACTTCATTTACCCTGCTGCTACAAATAAATTGAAAGCGGTTCCCTGCAAACCCGCTACTGTGACGACTCTGATGGCATATACACTATTGGCCATTAAAATTGCTACACCAAGAAGAAATGCAGATGATAAACGGGTATCCATTGGACAAATATATTATACTAGAACTAACATGTGATTACATTTCCACGCAATTTGGTGCATAGATCCTGAGCCGGCCGCGGTGGCCGAGGGGACTGAGGCGCTTCAGTCACGGTCTGCACGGCCACTACGGTCGGGGGTTCGAATCCCCCCTCGGGCATGGATATTTGTGCCGTCCTAGTCCGTAAGTAGTTCATAAGTAGTTTGTAAGTTTAGGGACTGATGACCCCGTAGTTAAGTCCCATAAGATTTAAAAAAAAAAAAATAAATAAATAAAATAAAATCCTGAGAAATCAGTACCCAGAGCAACCACCGCCGGCCGTAATAACGGTCTTCATACGCCTGGGCATTGAGTCAAACAGGGCTTGGATGGCGTGTACAGGTACAGATGCCCATGCAGCTTCAACACGATATAACAGTTCATCAAGAGTAAGTGACTGGCGTATTGCGACGAGCCAGTGGCTCGGCCACCGTTGACCAGACGTTTTCAATTGGTGAGAGATCTGGAAAATGTGCTGGCCAGGGCAGCAATCGTACATTTTTCGTATCCAGATAGGTCCGTACAGGACCTTCAACATGCGGTCGTGCATTATCCTGCTGAAATGTGGGGTTTCACAGGGATCGAATAAAGGGTACCGCCACGGATCGTAACACATCTGAAATGTAACGGCCACTGTTCAAAGTGCCGTCGATGCGAACAAGAGGTGACAGACGTGTAACCAATAGTACCCCATACCATCACGCCGGGTGATACGCCAGTATGGCGATGACGAATATACGCTTCCAATGTGCGTTCACCGCGATGTCTCCAAACACGGATGTGACCATCATGATGCTGTAAACAGAAACTGGTTTCATTCGAAAAAATGACGTTTTGCCATTCGTGCACCCAGCTTCGTCGTTGCGGAAACCATCGCAGGCGCTCCTGTGATGCAGAGTAAAGGGCAACCGCAGCCAAGGTCTCCGAGCTGATAGTCCATGCTGCTGCAAACGTCGTTGAACTGTTCGTGCAGATGGTTGTTGTCTTGCAAACCTCCTCATCTGTTGACTTAGGGATCGAGACGTGGCTGCACGATCCGTTACAGCCATGCGGATAAGATGCCTGTTATCTTGACTGCAGTGATGCGAGGCCGTTGGGATCCAGCATGGCGTTCCGTATTGCCCTCCTGAACCCAGCGATTCCATATTCTGCTAACAGTCATTGGATCTCGACCAACCCGAGCAACAATGTCGCGATACGATAAACCGCAATCGCGATAGTCTACAATCCGACCTTTATCAAAGTCGGAAACGTGATGGTACGCATTTCTCCTCCTTACACGAGACATCACAACAACGTTTCACCAGGCAACGCCGGTCAACTGCACTTTGTGTATGAGAAATCGGTTGGAAACTTTCCTCATGTCAGCACGTTGCAGGTGTCGCCACCTGTGCCAACCTTTGTGAATGCTCTGATAAGCTAATCATTTGCATACCATAGCAACTTCTTACTGTCGGTTAAATTTCGCGTCCGTAGCACGTCATCTTCGTGGTGTAGCAATTTTAATGGCCAGGAGTGTATATATATACATGTGGCGTCTATTCCGATAGAACAGACGTCACTTTTGATCCTGCAGTTGTTACTATTTCATATTGATAGACTATATGACATCAAATGCGAATGGTCAAAGCTGAAAATGTGTACCCAGCCGGGATTCGAACCCGGGTCTCCCGCTTTCTAGGCAGTTGTGCTGACCACTACACACCACTGGGGGCACAGTGATCACCGCACCTGCAAGGACCACCTAAGCACGCCTCCCATCAGACACAAATTTCCAGCTTTAGCCTGTCCCATCCTCTGACGGGGAGCAATCGCACACTCCGCACCAAGGCGCCTTAGAGTGCACGATCACTCCCACAACGCAGTTGTTTTTTTTTTTTTTTTTTTACGAATTACTTATATGGTATATTATCTGCCATATCTGCACGGCCACTACGGTCGGGGGCTCGAATCCCCCCTCGGGCATGTATATTTGCGCCGTCCTAGTTCGTAAGTAGTTCATAAGTAGTTTGTAAGTTTAGGGACTGATGACCCCGTAGTTAAGTCCCATAAGCTCTACAAACATTTGAACATTTATATGACATAAATTAATTTCATTAGTTGTTGTCCGCGAAATATTCATCGTCACGCAATGTTACGATGTTTCGACAGCTCTTCATAGATATCGTAGATGCAGCTATTCAGACTATTGTATGTATATCACGTTTATGTTTCGGAGCATTATAACTGCACAGTTATATACCAAAATGACGAAAACTTACGCATTGTCTGCATTACACCTGAATATAGCGCTCTGCCGAAAGGAGCAGGTCATAGTGTAAAATAGACACTTTATAAAGTGCTCTAGAATACCATTTATTATTATAATCTACTTGGTTTTTATTTAACTCCTGTCCCATTCATTAAAAATCAGTAAAAACAGTTGGGTTCATTAGGAAGATCGAGTACTGCTGTATTACTACGATATGTAAACACCTTCAAAGTGATTTATTTGAATTACGTTAATCAGTGACGTACGTGGTTCAGTGTACGGGATAAACACAGTGTCCACGAGTTCCTATAGTTTTAATATCTTGGCAGCTACTTAGTGCTAGCAATTTAACTACCGGGCTTTAGATAAACGTGACACGATTGTAACGCGTGGATGAAACAAACGCGTAAAAAGGTTTTATTATTTATTTTGGTACGGATCTCGTTTCGGGAGCCCCCGGGTGCCCTTGACAGTCGTCTGCGTCGCAGACTACTCACGGCGCAAGGTCGACGGGTCGATCACGAGCGTGTGTAGCTATTCCGTGGGCAAAGATGTGGGCTCGACGACCTTACATCGATCTGCAGTGTCGTGCACTCGGGGCACATCGCTGCCATCGGCAGAGTTCACAGTTAAAATAACAAGCGAGATTTATAGTCAGCTTCCACGCAAGCTAGTATCTGTGCCGATGGAATCGCTAAGCCTTCTAACTTTTTTTTCTCATATTTAAATTGTTTTTACAACAGGCGAAGGTATGGAACAAGCTTTAAATGTTTGTATTCAGCAAGTACGTATTACTAGAAGCAAGAAAGATTAGGACTTAGACTCTCGTCGACGACCGTGTCATTAGAGCCGAAGCATCGCTCTGGTTAGAGATGTATAGGAATGGACATCGACCATGCCCCATTACAGTGGTAGCGAATCAGAATTTGACTGAAGCATCGCACGAAATCTGACTCAGGATGGCCAGAAGGAACTAAATCTGCCTTCTCCAGAAAATGAGTGCAGTTTCTTACGACAGCGCTACCTCGCTCGTCGGCGTTCTGTTGTTTTTTTTTTTTTTTTTTTTTTTTTTTTTTTTTTTTTTTTTTTTTCGGCAAATTTTCAGTAATAATTTCCGTGGATTATGTTAGTAAATCAAACTTTATCCATCTACTACACTGTAATTAAGAGATATTGCAAGTCACGAGTAGTTAAGTTTATCGTGTATCTTTGAGACACTGTCGTACCGAATAAGTCTGAACCAGCGAGCCTATAACTCGTACAGCGGCATGTATTTGCTGGCGTCTGGGAAACTGCAGACTGGGATATAAGGAACTGCCTGTTATACAGTGATAGGTGTTTAGGCGGTTGATGCTGTCATCGGAAATAACTTCATTAGAGGGAGAAGAAATGTTCTATACCCGTCCATCAGGTTGAAGCGCCAGTTATAGATGAAACGAAAGCATGGGACGTTGTTAGCAATTCCGTTTATTAAGTAAATTTATAGATATTTTTTTACACACGAAACATAAGAAACAAGTACCTTCGACCTCAAATGTTCGTAACCATACGAAGCCATGCTTAGAACAAAATTCCATTAAATAATGTGGTCTGTGTTTTTTCCCATGCAAAACGTTGCAATTTTTTTGCAATTATGAAATCATAATATAGTCTATCAGTAATCTGAAGAGCGAGCAGACAGTTCCCCAGTCTACCCAGATACGTCACAAGGAGCACTTACAAGGGAACATCAACAACTCGACCTCATATTTTCTTGAGAAAAAAAATACTGACCTCAGAAATCGATATAACACATATACACCAAAATCGTATGAGAGATAATGTAAAGATCACTTGTTGCACTAGTGATACTCCCGCATCTGCAAAACTCTGCAGTCGTCCGTTAGAGGCCTCTGCGTGTGCCATGCCGCATTGCACTTTGCCCTGTCGGGTCGCCAGTAGGGACGGTGCAGTGTGCCTCCGAAATTGCGTTTTGTGACGTTATTTGTGTGGTGAAGCGTCAGATGGGGCGGCGATTGCTAATCAATCCTGCTAATGTATTGCGATTAGTTGAGATGAAGTTACGAAGAACCCTTCTTCGTGAAGATGGTATTAGTGTAGAAGATGAATCATTTGCATGCTTTCTCGTATCTGTTATGGTACAGAAATATGAGCATAAGTTAGATACTGTTGTTACAAACTCATAATAATGATAATAGAGATGACAATGACGAACAACTCATTGCAAGCGGTAGTGCTACGGTAAGTGCGGAAAGAGGCGATGGAAGCAGTGGTAGTGAATTCCTACAGTCTTTCGGGAAGAAGGTTAAAGTTGCAACTATCATCACGGATTTTGATGACAATGCGCTAGAGAACATGTACGATGATTATATTTGTTCGAGCCCATGTACTTTCCTTGTAAGATAAAAAGGCACATGATCTAAACATACCATATCACAACATTGCACTACCATCAAAGCCGGGAAATGGATTCTCAGTCATCCTATACAGCAGTGGTTGCTTCCTTCGGGGAAAGGCAACTTCCTTCGCAACATTTACTGCTCGTTTTTCGATTTGCAAAGTATTAAAAACGGCATCCAACCTAGTGGAAGTCACTTCTGCCGCCGAGGTGGAGTAGCCGAGCGGTCTAAAGCACCTCGCTGCGGAGCGCGCGGTTGCTCGCCGTGGAAGTTCGAGTCCTCCCTGGGGCATCGGTGTGTGTGTGTGTGTGTGTGTGTGTGTGTGTGTGTGTGTGTGTGTGTCTGTGTGTGTGCGTGTGTGTGTGTTGTCCGTAGGTTAGTTTACCTAGGTTTAAGTCGTTTGTAAGCTGCGGACTGATGACCACGCAGTTTGCTCCGATAGATTTACAAACATTTGAACTTTTTTTTTTTTCACTTCTGCCGAGAAAACCAGCTTCTTGGTTTTTAAAACTAAGTTCCTGAAACAACAGATGCCGTAGTGTGGACCTTTGGTGATGGTGTCTTTGGGTGTGGTCGGTGGCAAGCGTTCTCTGGCGTACAAGGTAACGGCGCTGGAATTCGATACCCAGCCGGTACGTTCCCCAGGCCCGGGTGGCTGCTAGCTGTGGCTCCCACGTGCCGGTGACTGACGTCTTCCAGCAGCTGTACGTCGCCCTAGACGAGCCAGAGCCTCCACTTTTTTCTGAACCCATCGCTATGTTTTAGTATTTGATCAGTATTTCGAACAGTTTATCACTGCCAATTGTACCATTCGTAGCTGCGTATTAATTTCTCCGTCTAACGATCTCCTTATCATATAACCGCAACAGCAACTCCGGTTTATTTCTGAAACCAGCCTACTAATTAGTCTCTAATGATGGTGTCGACGCTACGTTAATAAGCTATTTCTTTTTACTCTTCGCAACCATCGAATAAGGGAGAAAAAAGCAACCCGATATTGATTTTTGTCGGCAAAGACAATTTACACCCAAAGGGATTTACAGCATTGGCTTCATCTACATGGGTATTCTGCAAATCACATTTAAAAGTGTCTGGCAGAGGGTTCATCGAACCACCATTATACTATTTATCTCCCATTCCATTCTCGAATAGCGCGCGGGAAGAAAGAACACCTGAATCTCTCTGTTAGAGCTCTGATTTTCTGTATTTTATTCTGATGATCATTTCTACCTATATTTTCGCATTCGGAGGAGAATGTTGGCGATTGGAGTTTCGTAAGTAGCCCACGCCGCAGCGATAAGCGCCGTTGATGTAATGATTCCCATCCCAGATCCTGTATCATTTCCGTAACGCTGTCTCCCCTGTATCGCGACAACACGAAACGAGCTGTCCTTCTTTGGACTCTTTAGATGTCCTCCGTCAAACCCACCTGATAAGGATCCCACACTGGGCAGCAATACTCCAAAAATAGACGGACAAGCGTAGTGTATGCAGTTTCTTTTTTAGTTCTGTTGCATTTTTAAGGGTTCTGCCAAAAAAAAAAACGCAGTCTCTGGTTCGCCTTTCCAATGACATTACGTGTTCTTTCCAATTTGGCAGTTGGCACTGAAATAAACCAATGGGCAAAAATGAAAAATTTGTGCCCAAGCGCGATTAAAATCCGGATTGCTTGCTTACTATAGTTGAATAAAAACCAAATTGATCTACCTAGATTACGGCCTTTACCAGTTTTGTTACATTCTTCTTTAAATAAACTGTGTTCGTGTTTTTAGCAATCACTTATTAAACGGATGGTTTGGTAATATTCACCTGTCGCATCTAAATTCTTTGGGATTGATATTATTAATACCTCTTAAACCCTGTAATCGCTTGTTCCAATGTTTGTAAACCTATTGGACCAAACTCCTATGTCATCAGTCCGTAGATTTACAAACTACTTAAACTGATTTACACACACACACACACACACACACACACACACACACACACACACACACACACCTCTGGCAGGAGCGGCCGTCCAGCCCGTAGCATGAAGCCTTAGACCACGCGATCGTATTGGCTATTTCATTACTCTCATTTATCTTGCATACCAGTTGGCGTAGTTCGGTGTGTTTCCAAAGAATATCAGTGGTTCTGACTATAGGACGTATATTCTAGCTGACTTCTTTCGACGTAGGTATTTCAGTGCTCTGTTAAATTATTTTTGCAGTAACAGATCTCCCTTGCCTATTCATCTACTTAATGTTCCATTTCGGTAGCATTCTCTTCATTTTTTTTCCTTTGTATAGCCATTCCGTATATTCCTACCACTTTCCAGGTATTCCTTCGTTATTTAGTGCTGGGTTATCAACTTTTTCCCCCTCAAGTGTCTCTGGAATTTTCATGTAAGCTGCATATCTTATTGTTACAATTTCTTCTCAGGGTACAGAATTTGTTTCAAGGTACGGGATTTGTTTTGGGATCCTCGAGCGCTACCGAAAGCAGAAGCAAAGAACAAGAAGGACCTTCAGAATCTCAACTATGTTTCACAATATAAAAGAACTACAATGAATAAATGTGAGATGATGGATACTGACTAAAGTTAGGTCAACAGTAGATCGGGGCGCCAGGACAGTACAGAAACCAATTGCTGCCTTTAGAATAATGGTTGGAACTACTAAAATAATTGTGGTACTGAATTTCTGCACAGTAAACGACACAAACACCCGCTTAAGAGGAATTTACAGGCAAGAGTGCGTATATTGTTTTAACAAAAAGAAGTAGAAATAAGATTTTTTTCTAACGATATACAAAAATAGGAATTTAAAATGGATTGATAAACTAGTCCGCTTACCAAATGTATTCTAAAACTGTAAAGTTTCATGGCCACACAAACGAAGAATTTTTGTAAAGTTTCAACTTCCATAGCCGCAGGAGAGAGAACCCTTTCCTAACATCCCCAGTAATATCGAGATTTGACATGAACTCTCAAGTGTTTGTAAACCTGTTGGAACAAACTGATATGGTCATAGCCGCAGCGGAGCGGCCGAACGCATTGAGGCTCTGTGCTACGATGCTAGAGGCCGTTCCCCGTCGGGGGTTAGAATCCCCCCTCGGGCATGGATGTTTGTGCCGTCTTTAGTATAAGCTAGTTCATAAGTAGTTTGCAAGTTTAGGGACTGATGACCCCGCAGTTTAGTCCCTTACGCTCTACAAACATTTGATATGGTCATAAGTCCCTCGACTTACAAACTAACGACATCCCCCCCCCCCCCCCACCCACACACACACGAACCTCCTGCATTCGATGTATCATTTGTCACCTATTTAGGATACGACTTACCCTAAGAGCAAACCGCCAGAAACTCAGTTCAGAAATGGTTGGTTGCCGTTGCACAGTGACCCTTCGCTGTCAGCTTTACTGCTTATATTTATTGGATTCATAGTACAAGCACAAAAGGAACTACATGCTGAATATTACTGACTGTCTACCTGATTGGCCGCTTATAATTACTCTGTGAGTAGATACTTACGATGAATTTGGAGAACATTTTAGTAGGAGGAGCAGCGATATTTGATGAATGGTATTTGGATAAAATAAGTCAAAATCGCAGCCACTTAGCCACAGCATCAGCCAGGTGGGACGTCTATCTTCTAATATATAAAGCAGAGTGTCCGTATGTTTGTACGTGTTGCATACAAAGCTGCAGTTTTGTTCCAATCTTTATGAAATTTTGTACACGTAAGCTTCAATTCATGAGGACTGTCGCCATAAGTGTGAGAATCACATACGATATATAGTTCACGAGATATGATGTCATAAACAATGAGATGCGCGAAAAACTGCTGCATTTTGCGACAATGCTCCTCATTTTCTCCTAAACCATTGAACCGATTTCAACCAAATTTTGTACACACAGTCCTTACCGTGAGGTAACAATAGCTGCATGGTTAAGAATCGCATACGACACATGGTTCATAAGATATGACGTCATAATCAACCGGTATCGCAAAATGCTGCCACATAATGCGGCGAGACTTTATAAATACGCTACATGAGAATGAGAGTACTTAGTGACTTGCAACAAACTTTAAAAATAATTTCAAACCTTTATTAAACTTTTTCTGCCGGCCGCGGTGGCCGAGGGGACTGAGGCGCTCCAGTCACGGTCTGCACGGCCACTACGCTCGGGGGTTCGAATCCCCCCTCGGGCATGGATATTTGTGCCGTCCTTAGTCTTAGCTAGTTCATAAGTAGTTTGTAAGCTTAGGGACTGATGACCCCGTAGTTAAGTCCCATAAGTTCTAAAAAAAAATACAGTATATACACATACAGTTGAATGTACCTTCGAAATTGTATCACATTACGACATGTAGTTCATGAAATATGTGTACATAAATAGTAACGTTTATGGAAAATCGCCTCATCATGCACCAAGTTTTAATCTATTACTTCTATACAACTAATTGTATTCGCAACACATTTTACAGACATACAGCACTTATACAAATGAATACATAACTGAAAAATTATAGTATTGTACAACATATAGCTGAATAAATACGAGATTGTACGCATTTTTATTATTTTGATTACTATCTTTCTTTGTTTGGATACTGCACTTATAATTTTGTACATTATGCGAGACAGCCTTATTTCTTACATATTCTCCGATAAATACAGCATGTTTTTAGAAAAAAGGAGATGGACAGAGATAAAAAGGGATAGGAGATGTACTAACTGAAGGAAGGAATAAACAAATACCCGGGCAAAGCCAGGTTTTCAGCTAGTAAAGAATATTAGGTGCGACCGTGACTGTTTCCTTAGCCAAATACTGGGCGTTAGGAGCCCATCCCTTGCCTTCTGCCTCGCCGAGCGCAGCGAGTTGAACGCCTTGCGACACGGCTGGGCGCACACTCCGTTTACACGCATCTCCACCCTGCCTCTGGCCTGCACTGCGCCGTAGCGTCACATCACTGGCAGCCCTAGTCGCCTACTTCACTTGTGTGTACCAGAATAATTAGCGCTACGCACGCTTCCTTTTATTCTCTGTAATGGACCAAAAATGGTTCATATAAGCACCAGAAATAGGATATTTCCAGAATGAAACTTCCACTCTGCAGCGGAGTGTGCGCTGATATGAAACTTCCTGGCAGATTAAAATTATGTGCCGGGACCGGGACTTGAACCTGGGACCTTTAGGCAAAGGTCCCAGGTTCGAGTCCCGGTTCCGGCACACAAAATTAATCTGCCAGGAAGTTTCATATCAGCGCACACTCCGCTGCAGAGTTAAAGTTTCATTCTGGAAACATCCCTTAGGCTGTGGCTAAGTCATGTCTCCACCATATCCTTTCTTACAGGAGTGCTAGTCTTGCAAGTTTCGCAGAAGAACTTCTGTGAAATTTGGAAACCAGGAGACGAGGTACTGGCAGAAGTAAAGTTGTGGGGCGGCATCGTGAGTCGTGTCGGGATAGCACAGTCGGTAGTGCGCTTGCCCGCGAAAGGCAAAGGTCCCAGGTTCGAGTCCCGCTTCCGGCACACAATTTTAATCTGCCAGGAAGTTTCACCAGAAATAGGGATTATCAACCATCTGGTTAGGAGAATTCGTTTTCCTGAACGTTTGTTGTGGATTTCAGAAGAAAGTATATAATAAGTGAACCAATAACACCTTTGTAAATGTTGTGGAACTCTACGTGTCATCGGAGACCAAGTGAATGCAAACTACGATAGCAAATGAAGGCTTGTAGTGTGGGTAAGGTCCGCCATTCCAGGAAATTAGACTCGTATCTATCTCAGCTCGAGGAACAATGCGCTATAGGACTTCAAATTCAGTGGATGGTGTCTGTAGCAATCCCGTCCTCAGTGTGTAGTCAGAAAAATTTGATTTGTGTAGTGTCACGTATTGTGAGGCAACCAAGGACTAAATGCTAGTTTACACGACGACACTACATTTCACGAAACTGCGCTACAGGCCAGTGCGCATGCGCGGCAGGCGTACACGCAACTCGTTGGCGAAACTAAACAGTTTCGGCACCTTCCAACATTGGCGAAACTGCGCGAGTTTATAGGTTAGGTTATAAAGAAAACAGAACGAAATACAACATAAAGGGAGGAACGGAAGAGAGAGTTCGCTTCTTAGACATATATGCGATGCATAGGTGTCGGTGCGATTTTTAACGATGAAAATTTCAGAAATAAGCAGCGGCGTGTTGGTGCTCTTGAAGCAATTATTCGTGAATTAAATATTGATGGGTTACCGATTAGTTAATTGCGGACTAAAATACATTCAATTCGAAATACCTATACAAACGAATTTCGGCAATTGTGGATTTCGGAACACGGTACAGGTACTGTAGAAACGAATATGAATCTCCACTTAAGAAACGTAATTTGTAATGTCAGTTCTAGTAACAAACGCATAACAGTATCTTGTTTATTTATTGCATTACTAACTCCGTTTAAAAGAAAGGTGAACTGGTCTGGTGACACTCAAAGTTAATTAAAATAACTTCTAGGGTCTTCAAGCAAAATTTCTTTCAGCATGGTCGCTGAGCAACCGAGATGATGTCTTTTAATCCAGTCACAAATCCAAGCACGTTTTTTATCCTTTTTATGTTTAGTCTTACGCAGCGACTTCACACAGAGAAGCAATAGCTCCGCCCCAACTCTTACAGCTACCAAAAGTTTCATTCTACGGTGACTGCAGCACTCGCAAAACAACGAAACTGGAGTGTATAGTATTGGCGCCGTGTCTACAGACATACTCGAAACCAGTTGCGTGCAATTTGTCACGCAACGAGTGTCGCAACCTGGTGTCGTCGTGTAGACTAGCCTTAATACACCATATCGATAAGGCCGCGAGACAGTGACAATTGGCAGCGCAAGTTTGTACATTCCCGCAAGAGGCCGCGAAGTACCACCAATTCATACACGTCCGTCCATCCTGATTGGCCGATGTGTAATTAAATACTCGGCGCATACGGCCTGTAGGCAGAAGGTGCCTCGCGTTCATCAGCATCCCGTAGACAGACATCTACGGTTCTGCACCAAGTGTCACGCCCCGCGCAACAGTGCCTCAAGACGTACATTTGTATTGATACTTACATATTTCTAGCGGACAGCAAGAACTTTCACGCCTAGCTCTAGAAGCCAGGACTTAATCAGACATCTTTGTACCGAGTTGAATATTCACTTGATTAAAATAAATTTCTCTTGTGTTATTAAAGTTTTAGAATCTTTCTGTTAAAAATGTACCCACGCGCACCCACGAAATAACACTCCCACAACAATTTGAAGAATCGTATGGAAACTGGACTATAATTGTGACAGGGAGCATTTTTCGATTAGTTTCCTTTTCTGCTTCGTTGATGGATATGTTTTGTCCAGTGAACAAAATTCGCGAAGAAAATCTGTGAAACCGTTTCTGGAAGAACGTGCAGCTTTTAGCCAGATGCATTGTCAAGGAAATAACGCGAATCCATGTTAAACGCCCTCTTCTTAGGTTTTGTTACAAGCCCTTCCTCGAAGTTCGTGTTAACCTGTATTCCATGCTGTGGGAATGGGGAGTGTTTTGAATAGCTGAAAGAGCAGAAGTTATACCTTAAACTAGGTCTGTATATTCCAAGAAGTCTTGGTACAACAGAAGATAGTGGGTCGACCTCTAGTTTCGCGTCCGCCACCAGCCTTAAACAGATGCAACAAACGCAGCACTCCTCTAAGAGTGTGTGGCAGATAATCACCTGAGGCACTGCTCCGCTATGCGGCTTGGATAGAAGAGCCAGGCTGTATGCTAGCAGACGGATATGTGATTTGATGTTACTCATATTACTAAAGAAATGCTACATGTCTGCTTCCGTAGTTTTAGGGAAGAGAGGATATTACTCAGACTACGTGTTCATTGTTGGAGTACATAAAATACAGCAGGTAGGAAATGCAAGAAAACCCAGTACCCAGCTGGTTGAGTCAATAAGATTGTTATTAATCGAATTCTTCATATAAAATGCATATTAATTTCTAAAGGAAATATAAGTTAACATCAGTAACTAGTAAAAAACGTCAGAAAGTATGCCTGGAAATGGACACCAACTTCATGTGGCCCTGAGATGTCGACTGGATCTCCAGCTATGCAATAGGAAATCCGTTCTCTTGCTTTCACCCTAACTTTCTTATATGCTAATTTATTCTGCACGAAACTACCATATATTCTCCAGTGGAGGAGTAGACCGCTGAGCTACTCCACCGCGGCAATCTAAGGCGCCTCGCTGCAGAGCGCGTGGTTGCTCGCCGTCGGAGGCTCGATTCCTCCTTTGAGAGAGAGAGAGAGAGAGTGTGTGTGTGTGTGTGTGTGTGTGTGTGTGTGTGTGTGTGTGTGTGTGTGTGTGTGTGTTGTCCTTAGGTTAGTTTACCTTAGTATAAGTAGTTTGTAAGCTACGGACTGATGACGACGCAGTTTTGTCCGATAAATTAAAAAAAAAAGTAGACTAATAGAGGAGTAATTTTTCATAACTGATTCGTTCCATTCACTTTCGACTTGGTGATGAAATAGGTTTTTTTATAAAATGGTACAGCTTTTGTCTAGAGGTACTCCAAAGTTGGTTTTGAGAACAGTTTTCAGTATTGTAACCCATCTCTTGTCAGGGACGGAGCAAAGTGGCGCAGTGGTAACACACTGGACTCGCATTCGGGAGGACGGCAGTTAAAAACCACCTCCGGTCATCCTGATTTAAAATTTTCATCATTCTCTTAAAGGAAAATGCCGGGATGGTTCCTTTCAAAGGACATGGCCGCTTTCATTCCCCAGCCCTAACAAAAACTATCAAAGCTTATGGTCCGTCTAATGATCACAATGTCGACGGGACGTGAAACAATAATTTTCCTTCCTGCCTTCTGTACAGTGCTATCGGTTCTCGTCAGGCATAAATTTACATATCTTACTTCTTGTAGTGTTGGCACCTACTTCTCACTCTTACAGTGTGGCACTGATTCAAGCTTTTCTTTCACCTTTTCAACTGTGCTCCGATAAGAGGGTGTTGGCCTTGCGTAAAGATAGTAGATTCTGCTGGCATTACACTGCCCGTCAGTCGGGTCAGCGATCCGCTGCTAAGGGTTAGTTCGTCAGGCATGGGCTGAATATAGCGCAGTGCGAGAATCTTTCTAGGGCACCCTGCTGGCGCCGATGCCAAATGTTAGCGTCTCGATCCATCGCTATTGAAGTCCTCGGGTGGGACTGCTTACGTGACTCCTAGAAATAGTGCTATTCTGGAGTATGCTGGCATAATGCAGCTTTTGCCGATATCGTCTCAAAGTCGATGCTCCTCGTCACCATTGGAACCGAAGCACCCCACCTTACCGCCTTGCGGAAAGTCGTCCGCCTAAACGGCAATGGTTGCCTCATTACAAGTTTGTCGCCAAAACTTCGCTCTGGAAGGCAGTTAATGCGTTTTATTTTCTAACGCAGTGAAATATTCGTTAAAATTAAAACTACCGTATATTTTATTAATCATTTATTTGTTATTTTTGCCTTTGTTTCGCCCAGTTTGACAGCAATTTGCTGCTTCTCAGGCACTAATGGTCCTTGATGGGCCTTGGCCTCCTCAGCAATCTTGCTCCGGCCATTTCTCTTCACTGCGTTTCTCTTCCACCCTTGAATCTCTATATTGGTGAGGTCATGCAACACTTTGTCTGTTATTTAGTTCTCGATCGGCCCTTCCGTTTGGTAGTATAGTCTTGCTTTCATTATTCGTTTCGGCAGTATCGACTGTCATCCTCTCCACATTTCCTAACTAGTGCAGTATTTAATAAAAATCACTGTACATTTCCCTTGTATAAACTCTTGTATGTCATGGGTGTGTATTCCTCTCCAACCGTCTGCCCCTCTCGTAGACCTAGAATGTTTCTCACGCATTTTCTTTCAAACGCTCATAGCATGTTCTTATCTGCTTCTGTTATCGTTGCCGCCGTCTAGTGGCCGAGCGTTCAAAGGCGCCTAGCTGCGGAGCGCGCAGCTGCTCGCCGTCGGAGGTTAGAGTCATCCCTCGGGTATGGGTGTATTTGTTGTCCTTATCATAAGTTAATGTAGTTTGTAAGCCTAGGGACTGATGACCAGAGTAGATAAGTCCCATAGATTTGCAAACATTCGAATTTGTTCATCGTTCACATTTCTGCACTATAAGTAACTAATGGTCGCACAAGGGAATAGTAAACTTTTAGCTTGGTTGTTCTTGAAAATAAAGAATTCTGGAATACTTGTTTATTTGCATTAAAGTCTGTTTCCCGCTTGTATCCTTTCTCTAATGCACTCTTATCAGTGGTTAGGACGACACGTTGATAACGGAAAGAGTTACGTCATACTCTGTGTGTTCCGTCTTTGTTTATGGTGTTTTAGTGGATGACACACGCTATGTTGACCCCCTCTTAATTTTTCTTCACCGCACCAAAGTGGCGAAGGAAATTTAAATCTCCCACTCCCCGGGGAATCCTGCCGCGTCTCTAATGTTTTGAGAAATATTTGGCAAGGAATGACCTTGTCTTTCTTTTTTAACATTGGCCAATAGTGTTGTGCCGTTTTTGCGTTTGCTTCTGCTTAGTACTTGCTTTTAATACGTTCCGACATGGGTGCTTACGATCTTAGTACTTCTGCGTCCTTAATAAAAAAGAGAGAAAAACAAAAGCTGTACAACATTTTTCAGAGGCCTTCAGGTAAAGTATTCTAGCTTTTAAAGTGGGCGTTACCATGTATTTTGTCTAGTTTTTATTCCTCCTGCTGCTATAATTTCATACATTTCCTTACGGATGCTTACATCCATTGCTATAATTACAGTATAATCTTAATGTGCGCATTGGGTTTCATCATTATTGCCCCTCTGTTGTTGGAGAACGCAGTTGACACTTTCCAGCGCATGTAAGTGCGGATCAGTGCTTTTTGTGAATATATAATCTGAATAATCCACGTAAATATGTCGGGAACAACTTAATATCAACATACGCGCCAAAACATTGGGACATCTCTGCGAAATATCGTTTAAGTTCAGGTCTGGCATCCAACACGGCAGAATTTCTGAACGGCACGGATATATTCGTGCAGGACCATAAAAACCTGCCCTCAGTACCGCTGCGTCTGGGACACCATAACGCAGATTGGGCGGCCTCTCCCGCCGGAAGTTAGAGTCCTCCCTCGGGCATAGCTGTCCTTAGCGTAAGTTAGTTAAAGTAATTCGTAAGTCTTTGGCCTGACCTCAGCAGTTTGGTTTACAAACATTTGAACATTTTTGAAACTGCCCTCAGTCGCTTATGTCAAGGATTTCTCCTCATTTGTGAAGCATGTTGTTGCTCTCCCCTCGATCGTTCTTGACTTTCTTGTATGAGGCGCATCCAGAAAATCTACATCCACATGGGATACTTCGCAAATCACATTTAAGTGTCTGACATAGGGTTCATCGAACGACCTGTATACTATTTACCTCCCATTTCATTCTCGAATAGCGCGCGGGAAGAAATAACACGTGAATCTCTCCGTTAGAGCTCTGCTTTCTCGAATTTTATTCTGATGATATTTTCTACCTATGTGAGTGGCAGTCAACAATATATTTTCACATTCGGAAGAGAATGTTCAAATGTTTGTAAATCTATCGGACCAAACTGCGTGGTCATCAGTCCGTAGCTTACAAACTACTTAAATCTAGGTAAACTAACCTAAGGACAAGACACACACCCATGCCCCAGGGAGGACTCGAACCTCCACGGCGAGCAACCGCGCGCTCCGCAGCGAGACGTTTTAGACCGCTCGGCTACTCCACCGCGGCGGAAGAGAATGTTGGCGTTTGGAGTTCAGTAAGTAGCCCACGCCGCAGCGATAAGCGCCGTTGTTGTAATGATTCCCATCCCAGGTCCTGTATCATTTCCATGACACTGTCTCCCCTGTATCGTGACAATACGAAACGAGCTGCCCTTCTTTGGACTCTTTCGATGTCCTCCGTCAAACCCACCTCATAAGGATCCCACACTGGGCTGCAATACTCCAACAAAGAACTGACAATCGTAGTGTATGCAATCTCTTAAGTAGTTCTGTTGTATCTTTTAAGGGTTCTGCCAATAAAACGCAGTCTCTGTTTCGCCTTTCCTACCATATTATCTACGTGTTCTTTCCAGTTTAAGTCTGAAGTAATAGTAATTTCTAGGTATTTTGTGTAGTTTACGGCCTTCAATTTTGATTTTATCTTGTAAACAAAGTTTTACGGATTTCTTTTCGTACTCATGTGGACGACTTCACACTTATCATTATTTAGTGTCAATTCACAATTTTTACACCATGGTTATATCTTATTTAGATCGTTCTGCAGTTGGTTTTGATCTCCAGATGATTTTACTAGACGGTAAATGACGGCATCATCTGCAAGCAACGTAAGAGAGGTGCTTAGATTTTCTCCTAAATCGTTTATGTAAATCGGGAACAGCAGAGGACCAATAACACTACCATGTGGAATGCCCGATATCACATGTTTTAGTCGATGCCTTACCATCGATTACTACAAACTGTGTCCTCTCTGACAGAAATCCCGTATCCAGTTTCTATGGAAAAAAAAATTGTTACTCGAAAAGTTACATTGGTGACAGCTACTGCAATTTTTGAGCTGTTTTTCGACATAATTATTAAAAGAATAGAGACGCTTGTCATATAGTGGGATCAGCTCTTTTATTTCTGTTTGGTAGAAGTCTGTCGCCTGTGTATGGAACCGGCTTGTGGTAGTCGTCTTCAGTTCTTCGTCGCTGTCAAAACGGTTGTCGTAGGTCGTGCCATTCAGAGCAAGAGGCGTGGAATGTTTATTCAACTTACGGCTCGGTACACACCAGCTGTTCTGCCGAAGTTGGGCTGGGAGCAGTTTGATCATCCAGCATACCGTTTCGATCTAGCTCCCAGCGATTACCAACTTTTCTTGCACCGCAAGAAATTTTTGTCGTCCGGCCAGCGTTTTGGCAGAGAAGAGCTGATGAAGACTGTCACACGCTGGTTCTATTCGCAGCCGGCAGACTTCCAAGATACGGAAATACGAAAGTACGAGGCGCGTCCAGAAAGTAAGTTTCGTTTGGTAATAAAATGAAATTGTACACAGATACAGAAGAAATTTTTATTGCCCAAAATTCTACAACTCTTAAACTACTTTTCCACCGAACTGCCGAAATTTTGTAGGCACTTGTCATAGCGTGCCACAAGTTTTTGCATGCATCCTTCACAGAAGGTTGCCGCCATCTGGTAACAGCTCTTTATCATCGTTGAAGTGTTGACCACCAAGGACAGGCTTTAGGTGTAAGAAGAGATGAAAGTCGCTAGGAGAGAGGTCCGAGCTGTATGGAGGATGATCAAACAGGTCCCATTGAAATTTCCGTAAGAATTGTTTGGTCGCATTCGGTGTGAGGTCAAGCATTATCGTGGAAAAAAAAAAATCTGTTGACAGTAATCCTCTTCTTACACCTAAAATCTGCCCTTGGTGGACAACACTTAAACGATGATGACGAGCTGAAAGAACATGTTACCACATGGTTGAATACACAGGCCGCAACATTCTATGAAAAAGGCACACAAAACCTTGAGCCATGCTATAACAATTGCCTACAGAATTTCGGAAGCTATGTAGAAAAGTAGTTTAATAGTTGTAGATTTTTGTACAATCAATATTTTTTCTGTATCTGTACCCGTTCGTTTTGTATAACCAAACGGAACTTACTTTTTGTACGCGCCTCGTATATCCCACGATATGGCAAGTGTCTCAATTCTTTAGGCGACTACATCGAAAAATAGCTAAAACATTGCTCTGTCTGTAGCAAATAAAATTTTCCATGTAACAATCGTACCGCGTCACGTACCCACAGCGCAACCAGGCTGCATTCGATCGTGACATGGGCAGTTGCCATGATCTATGATATTTTCACTCTGCAGGGGAGTGTACAGATTAGAAACTGTGTTCCCGACCAAGACGCGAACTCCGGTTTTTGTGTCCCAGCCCCGTTGCCGCTTTTGTGTCTCGTCCGCCAGTTGCCCTCGGTGTCGGTGGCCGAGTAGAAAGAGACCGACACAGGAATAATGGATGCACGCTTGTGCAGGTACGGGGGTGAGCAGCCAGTGGGACAACAGAAACTAGAAACACTAGAGTAAATTAGAACGCGATATATATTTCACAGAGACTTGACTTTTACATAGTTCTTGACTTCAGAATGCTGATACATAGATTAGATAGAGGCCTGCCTACTGATGATTCCTAGTGCCTATCCGATAGCCAAGTCTTAACTGGTGTCTATCTGATTCCCAAGTGTTAACTGGTTCCTATCTCAGCCCCAAGTGAACGATGTCGTTCAGTGGTGGCCACGAGCGGAGTTGCAGCAGAGGGCGCTCGTGGCTGACGTAATAACGCCGCGCCGTGCGTGCATGGCGGCGCGCGGCGTAAGTATGTGGCGCGCACTTCATTCTTGTGCGACACCACACCGGTCATTTGCCTTTCGTGGAATGTACTCTCCCAACTGGGCTACGCCCCGCGACCCACCCCAATCCCGCCTGAAGAGAAGGCCTGAGCGCCGTCGTGTCACGTCACAGACAAATATATGTTACTCTGTGGTCACGTCACACAGAATGCCCCGCGGCTGCGTAGCTGACTGGGGGCACAGCCCTATGTCTAGAGGTCTGCGCGGACAGGAAAAGTGTTATCCGCAAGCCTCATATCCGC
The DNA here is from genome assembly GCA_026315105.1 of Locusta migratoria. Classification (NCBI taxonomy): domain Eukaryota; kingdom Metazoa; phylum Arthropoda; class Insecta; order Orthoptera; family Acrididae; genus Locusta; species Locusta migratoria. Next base: position 690,004,840 of record CM048755.1, read on the forward strand.
ACTTTATCAGCATACGCAGATATTAAAGTTTTGAATGAGTGATAGTAATATCAGTATTTAAAACTTTGGTATCTAATCATTGTTAGTGTGTCGCGTCTGCAACAACTTAACTACTATTGACTTCTCGAATCACGGTAACTGTTCTATACCTACTCCAAAACAGGCTATTCAAAACAGGAAAACATTGGCGTTCCAGACACACACAGTAGCGCTTCGGAGCCTTTGTGGTCAGAACATTACGTCAGCTGATTAATACAGGCATCTTCTTAAATTTTAGTGGTTAAAACTGATCGGCATAGAGGGGATTTTACTGTGTTTACATTTGCCAAAAAGGAACAGTTATTTCGAAGTTTTACGAAGGGGACACTTTATTTTCCCCATATTAACGCACAAGAGGTTATGTGCACGAAGCAAAGCATGTCATTTCACTTGTTAAAACTGCCGTCTAGTTCTAATTGGTAACTGTCAGCAAACAGAGACAATGTCGGCTGCAGCTATGGCCAGCCTATACAATGTAACATTGGGCATCTTCCTAAATACATTGCTTTCTCTGTATACCGTATGTTATTATGAAAATTGCTATAAAATGCTATTTTTACCATTTATCTACTACATAAACATGAACGTTTAAAATTTGTATGTTTGTTCGTATTTTCTGCGCGGTTGTACCATTCATTCGGTTGCGATAAAATTTTGCCATCATATTGCTTGCACTTTTGCGACGGTTATTGACATAATGACTAAGACACATAGTCCAAGAGATATGACGTCATAATTATATGGTTTAAAAAACTGCGGCATTATGCGACATGTAAGGGCACTTTATTTACCTTCCCATCTTCGTGAAATGTTGCACAACTGACATTCAAAACAAAAGCAAGATCACTTTCTACCTAAGATTGTATACGGCGGAAAGTGGTTGGTACCTTGCCATGAAAGTTAACATAGTTATGCAATTTTTTACAGGTGGAGGAGGCAGTGGACCGTATTCAGTACGATATACAGTACGTTGTAAGTCACTACAAAGCGCTAACTGAAGGCAACGGAAATTTGGCATGGCACCTCTGGTGGGCAGTGGCACAGACAAATATTACTCTGTGGCAGTGGGACTCTTTACCACCCAAAAAATGCCGGCCGCGGTGGCCGAGGGGACTGAGGCGCTTCAGTCACGGTCTGCACGGCCACTACGGTCGGGGGTTCGAATTCCCCCCTCGGGCATGGATATTTGTGCCGTCCTTAGTTGTAGGTAGTTCATAAGTAGTTTGTAAGTTTAGGGACTGATGACCCCGAAGTTAAGTCCCTTAAGCTTAAAAAACATTTAAAAAACAACCACCCAGAAAGCACTTGACAGATCGCAGATAAGACACGCTCGCGTAAACGGATCAGGCGCAGGTTCCCTCGGGTACAGACTCTACGTCCGCTGTGACCAGGGGATGAGGACAACACACTTCCGCTCTGCCTGGGTCCGGTAAGAATTCCTAGAATGTCAACAGGCTTGAAGTTTTCAGCTATCATTTCGACAGACGTACTGGGCAGATACCTCGCTCTTATCCGCATATAATACGCGGATATCAACGTCGCCTACGATTCTATCCGCAAAGAAATAGTGCGGACGTCCGCATCCGGGCAAACCTCTACCTATGTCCCATAATGGCCATTCAGTCAGCTACAAGATCACGTGACACGACAGCGCTAAGGTGGTATTTCTTCACTTCTTCCAAAATGTCGCTTCCTATCTTCCAAACTTGATAGTAGTTCTTCTGCGATACTCGAAGAACTAATCTCCTGGAAGAAAGGATATTGCGAAAAACACATCTTACAGCTGGAGGATTATCATTTGCGAAACACGAAATTTTAGCCAACCAGAAATCCAGTTTGCACCATGTAAACACTAGCCATACTTTTTGACGAAAGCGATGTAATGCAGTGTCATTAAGTCCCTTAAGCTTAACAAACACTTGAAGATTTGTAATGCAGTGTCAAAAGTTTCTAAGAATTCCTCTGACGGCTGTTTTATTTCTGTAATTACGTGCTGGACCAATTTTTCATGAATTTTCGCTAACATTAAATAGAAGTGGTTCCCATTATGTGCAGTACCTTTTTTGTGTAAACTTTATACAAAGATATTGTGTACACCTCTAACCCATATTTGATCAGTACAATGTTATGTCCTTTTTATGGATTTTCACATGTGATTTAAGTTTGAAGATACAACTGTAGGTATAGATGGTTTTCTTATGCGGATGAGTTAATTCAGGCAGATGAGGCGCTTCAGATTGACGAAGCTATGAAAGTCTACTTACAAAACCGAAGTAGTGGAGAAAAGATTAGTTTGAAAGCAATATTAATCACAGTTTGCTACATGTGCTGGGCTGACACTACTGCTGAAAAGCAAAGGACGTGGGATGCTAAGCAATATTCACCAATTATCTGCCGTAACAGTTTTGTTTTGTTTCTATCAGAATCATTGTAAGAAACGATCACGTAAACAATTTAATGTGTTTATAAAACAAAACTTCGGTAAAATTCTGCGTCATGAGTTTGTCAATATACAATATTGCAAATTTATGTCATTAGTAACAACAAATTACGCAGATCACAAAAGAATGTGGTCATAAACAGTTCATTAAAATTCCATGTATCCTTTGAAATGATCGAAATCTTTACCCTATCCTGAAATACATACAGTCGCTAGTTGAAAGACTTCTGGTCGCACTGAAGAGATTCCTTTGTAGTTGTTGCACGTGCTGCAAAAGGAAGGGGAAAAACCTGCGTTTTAAATCATCTTTCAGTGTATCCCAAAGGACGAAGTCCAATGGCGTCAAATAAGCCTAACTAAAAAAAAAAAAAAAACCAGCTCATACCTTCACATCCTATCCAGCGACCGGGAAAGATTTAGGAGAGCACTTCCATAATGTCAAGATGGTAGTGCGCCAGGCATCAATCGTAAGCACATGAGTTATTTCAAGTGGTATTTCGCCTAGCAAAGCAGATAACACTTGGGTATGACATTATACGAATCTTTCACTCGTTAAAACTTCTTAGGCGAGGAAAGGAACGATCTCGTTGTCTCAGCGCCGCACCAAACATTCATACTCCGTCTCTGATGTTTAAACTGCATCAGCCAGTGTGAATTGTGAGTAATCCAATAATGCACGTTTCTCACCTTCAGCTTTCAGTTATTTATAAAGGTAGTTTCACCGGTAATGAGGATATTTGAAGAAACACATTTTGTCCTGACGTCATCTCATAACCGAGCAAGAGAAGTCCCGCTAGTTAATTCGCTCGCGGAGTGATACATGATCCTAATGGAAGCTGTTTTCGTGCAAAACGCTAACAACACTGTGCTGACTCGCAGTTTCTGTGGAGATAACATGTGAATTACGAGCAGCACTTGCCATAACACGTGTTTTCTTAGCTCATTTCGTTGCAAGTTCGCGTCTATCTGCATGAAATTACAGTGCATTTCAGTAACAGTTGATTTCACATCCTCTGATTTATCATTCTTTGTGAGCACCATCAGTCTAGATACTTTTGTAGGTACAATACAGCTGTTCGCGTTTCTTCTGCGTACTGGAAGATGATGAAGCATATCTTGTTTATCTCATTTTGCGGGAGGACACGGAATGAAAGCGATATTTCTTCTGTGTTCCTATTATAGTAGTACTGCAGTCGTGACAGATAAGTTTTAATTTTCCACCTTATTAGACGCGACTTATTTCCTTATTTGGTATGTACTCCGGAAATTCTGTAAGACAGCATTCTTCTGTCGTGTTAAAACCATGTGGATACTTAGTTCTAAATATTGTGATATCTGCGAATCAACTCGTCTGATTTTGAAGAGTGAAATGACATTGATTTTGTATTTTTTTAGAACTGCTATTCTAGAAGTAGAAATTGTTAAACTTATGTTAGTAGAAGCGAAGTTTATTTAGCGAGGACTTTCACAAGATTAATCAGGGTGAAAACATAATTACTTATTTTACAGGTACACCGGACACTGCGTTCTCGCTATTGAATATTCTTCCTTCTTGCAAAAAAGAAGGGAAAAACACTCGAGAAGTTAAAAACCTGTTTACCAACTGCATAAGCACATACTTCGTTCACTACATCTCCGTGAGGTACTTGCTTGCCTTCCAGAAAGCCTACTAACCTGCCTTTTAAGAGCCACTTTTAAGATTGCCTCGTTCTGTCTGCAACTCGTGAAACATTTTTCCACAGATGAAAATAAGGTTAAACAACAGTTTGATAATTGCTGGTCCTGTTGGAGCGCATTCGAGGAAGACGAAGTAACTTCCGTAACCAAGGAGTAGCGGAAGTGGATGGTAGCGGAGCGCGAATGTAAATTGCTCTGCGTGAAAGCCGTGTGGTGCGAGTATCCAGGCTAAACGCACTCTTCCTCCATACTGTGATTGAAAATAGAGCTATGCTTACGAACTAAAAATCGCGCTGTGCGACTGTTTCTGACAAAGAAAGCAATTTGGCTGCCCTTTTACGTAGAACATGGATAATTATCTAAAGATTTTCAAAAGCTTGGAATTTTTATGCGGAATTTCTTGAAGAAATAGGTTTCGCGTACACGCACCCTAAAGCTTCATTAAAGGTGAATTTATATTTGTCATTTGATCAGTTTACTACATGTTTCGCACAGTAACATAATAATAGGAGATATTACAAAACACTGTTATCTTTAGTATTGCATGTCTTTCACAGCTAATTTGAGCTGCTCATTTCGACAGAGCGTAATGCGTGCAATACATAGTAGTGTATTTTTTTGTGTATAGAATTGTTAAATTATTATGCATAGAAATATAAACATGACAGTATACGTACGATATTCTGAATAGCTACTGTACTACTTGTTATTTTGATCAGTTATTTTACCAGGTCGTCTACGTGAGATACTGTAATTATCGTCATCCAAACTTAGGATTCCTTGGCACCTATTTGACAGCCCTTCAGAGATACAGTATGGTTACAATTTTCGCAAAGAGAATATACAGGGTGGTCCGGAAATATATGTAAAAAATGAAACGGCAGGCACAGGGGACGAAAATAAGCAATTTCGTTTAGGAATGTGTGCTCAGTAATTACATATTACATTAGGCATGGGTCGGCGTACATTAGACAGGATGTCAGGCATATGGACCACATATCCAGAAGCATCAGGCATGTGGGCAGCTAGATCTTCAGATGTTACGGGACTCTCATACACCAGGCTCCTAATATTACCCCAAAGGAAGAAATCCACGCAGGTTGAATCACGAAACGGGGTGGCCAGGGAACTGGTTCACCCCGTCCTATCCACTACTGGCCGTAGACAGCGTCCAGGTGATTCCTCACGTTTCGACTGAAGTGCACTGGGGCTCCATTGTGCTAGAACCACATTCGTCTGGGAACAGCTAATAGAATGTCGTCCAGAAGTTCATGGAAGGCCTCATGTATGTGCTGCCAATTAAACGACTGTATCGGACTGTGTTCAACGATGAATTGCCATTGTGCGCTACCCCGGAAGACTATGGTCGGCGAATTTAGAGACGACCAGGGGAGAGGTCCCATTCTTCCAATGTCCTAGAGATGCACAGCGATGTTCCTGTTATCGCTATGGTGTGGAGAGACATTTGTTATGTATGGCTTTCGGTCCTGGCTGATAGTGATTGAGAGGACTCTGATGGTACGCAATGGACAACTCTCTCCCACACATGGCATGTCGCATCTGCGTGACGTTGAGGTACTCTCGTGGACAGCAGTAGCCCTAGATCTGTTCCCGATAAAACGTTTGTGGGATTAGCTTGGACGTAAAATCCATCCCAGTGTCATTATCAAAGCCGTCAAAGACCATTTGCAACAGTTGTACACCAACCTGTCTGTGACTACTTCAGGACTCCATTACCAACCGAATGAGTGCATCCGTGTTTGGCTACAAGTATGCATCCATGCCCTAGAGGGTCCAACGTGCCTGTGGTAAGTGGGATCTGACTGAAAAGATCTGTGTAGACTTGACTCGATGTTTTAATAATTGCGGTAACATCACATACCCTCTCAAATTTCATTTACTTTCGTCCTACTGAAACTTGTAGTGTGGGCCTGCATTCTTTTCGCTTCCGACGTTGAAACTCGTAAGGCAACCATTTCCTGGAATGCCCCCTTGTCTTCCTGTTTTTCCAAATCGATTAATCCGTCAGTTCTGCCCTTTAGGGGGTGTCTTCCAATAGCCATTCTAAAGCATGACTTCATTTTTTTTTCATGTACGACATAAAATTCACATAACTCTCATAGAGCCGCGGTGGAGTAGCCGAGCGGTCTAAAGCACCACGCTGCGGAGCGCGCGGTTGCTCGCCGTGGAGGTTCGAGTCCTGCCTGGGGCATGGTTGTGTGTGTTTGTCCGTAGGATAGTTTACCTAGGTTTAAGTAGTTTGTAAGCTACGGACTGATGACCACGCAGTTTGGTCCGATAGATTTACAGATATTTGAACTCTCATCGAAAACCACTGACGTGAACATCTGATACACTGTATAAGGCCCAAAGTAGTAGTCTATTTGAAGAGATTTTTGCATCAAGGACTCTTTTATTAACGTTTTATCTCATGTATAGTTTATCTCTTCGAAACCTGTATATCGAAACTATTACAGGGGTGATAGTTACGCTGAATTCCCAAGAGCAGTTCCTTTGTCATTCTCTTATTGATCTGGGCATTTAGATGCCGTCTGTAAGAGGTAAGCCTTACATTGGAAACTCTTCGTCGTCTACACAGCAGTAAAAGCAAATTTTCCCGGCTGCCTCTAGAACCCGGGCGTTCCTAGCGACGAATTTGTGAACTGGAGTAGAACGACGACAGTAATGCAGCGGCGAAGAAATGCGTCTCTGACGGACAACTGCTCCAAACTCGTACGTTGTCTACTTTTAGCAACACGCGCATCTATCGCTTCTGTTCTCTTCTCCGATCATGGCATAATTAAAATTAGATAAAACAACCACTATCGCATTGCATTGCGTCCACAAAATACGCCCAACCGAGAAAAAATGTTCATAATTACTTAAAGCGAACATGACCTAACGAAGATGTTTACGTTTAGCATGCAAGGCCGTACGCCTTTCTAAAGCACTGTCTGAAAAGTTCGAAAAATTTGCAAGGTCAACAAAAACGTACTTTCGGTCGTCAGTGTTATTTCTTGCACATTAACAGTACAAAAATGTCAGCAGAATTTGGTCCCGCGCATATTTTCGGTAGAAAAAGAATGCCAAAGGAAATCATTGTGGCACCACTGTTACCAAATGCACGGCAAGTATTTGGCTTCAGTTCTGTGTAACTGTGCTGCACAGTTAGTGTTGTGGGTAGTTAGATTCCGGATTCATTTGTAATTTATTTAAAAAAACTTATCTAATTGTGATATTCCCAATCTGTAGCAAAAATTGTTTCTTCAACGTTAAATATCCTTCATCTACAGATTTTTTTTAAAGCGTGAACATAGAGCAATATTATGCAAACGTGGCCTAAATATTCAAGGGGAATAATAATCAGCGAAAAATAATCATTCTCATGGGACAGAAATAATCTATAAAACTTACCAATTTGGGGATGATCCAAATAAGTGATGCATCCAGTTAATGGTATGTTGCAACATTTTAAATACGCGGTCAGTGACAACATGTCATTTACAAATCTTACACAGTATTCAGAGCACTGGCTCAAACAGACCTCCCGGCATCTGTCGACATATTGTGGCTCACTGTCTCCTGCTTTCTCGAACTGTTGGCTGCGTAACTGCACGCAGTTACATAAGCAGCCTGGAAGCATGTACCAATTCTTCCACATTCATCGGTGGAGTAGAAGAAACGTAACAGAGCTCGGTAATTACCTGTGAAAACGATTTATAGACGTTCTGGTGAGGTAATGCTATAAAAAAAATCCCCTGAAAGTGGTAAACGTGATAGGTTCCACCGTGTATATGTACCAACTAAATTAGAATACAGTTGATGATGTAGAGACAGAAAATACTTCGTGTGGTTAGTTGATTTGAACGATTGCAGGAAAACTATGTGGATTAAAAGAAGCAAGTACAGACAAAGAGGAGAGACTGTGAAGTAATATGTATAGATGTTTGAAGGACTTCGGCTGTTCAATACGAAAACTACAGCTGCATATTTACTCTGCAAATCACATTTAAGTGCCCGGCAAAGGAGTTATCGAACCGCTTTCATCATAGCGCGCAGGAAAAAGATACACCTAAAATTTTCGATTTCGTTCATCATAAAATAAGAGAAATCTGATCATGTTCCCTATTAGGTAGTTGCTAACACACTACGTTCGCATTCGGAGGAGAAAGTTAGTAAAAGAAATTTCGCAAGTAGATCTCGCCGTAACGAATGACGCCTTTATTTGATTTTCACCCCGAATCGTGCATCATACCCGTGACACTCCCCCCTCCCCGCCCCCCCCCCTCCCGTATCGCGATAGTACAAAACGAGATGCCTTTCATTGAACTTTCTCTATACCTTCCGTCAATCCCACTTGGTAAGGATCCTGCAGTGCGCAGCAATAATCCGAAATGGCAATTTCTTTAGAAGAACTTTTTAAGTGTTCTGCCAACGAAACGTTGCCTTTGGTTCGCGTTCCCCAACATATTTTCTGTGTTTTATTTGCAATTAAAGTTGTTCGTTATTGTTATTCGTAGGTATTTACTGGAATTTACGGCCTTTCAATTTAAATGATTTATCGTGTAAATGAAGTCTGACGGATTTGTTTTAGTGCTCATATGGATGATTTTACACTTTATTATTTAGGATCACTAATACACTTTTAGCCATATTTATTTTGAATACAATTTAAGAATAAATTCAGATTAGAGACGGCTGAATGTTTTGTACTCTTTATTTCGTAATGAGGAAGGAGTCGTCGTGTTTCTTGTTTTACTTGGGGGGGGGGGGGGGGGGGGAACCAAAGCTGACAGTGGACTTGGGGAAACATGGAACGGTATAGTGTGGAAGAGTCCAGCGCAAACTATCATTTCATTTTAATAAATACAGCCACCTGCCACTTTTGTAGAAGAGTTTTGATTGTGCCAAAACGCTAATCAGGTTTGCACACATGTTCAGTTGGCGTATTTCAGTATATCTTCAGCAAATAGATATTTGGATGCTGTGCCGCGATGGAGTGAGCGAACGTTCCAAAGCGTCTTGCTACGGAGCGCACCGCTGCTCTCCGTCGGAGGTTCGGGTCCTCCCTAGGACATGGGTGTATTTGTTGTCCTTAGCATAAGTTTGAGTAAGTAGTTATAAAGTCTAGGCAGTAATGACCAGAGTAGTTAAGTCCCATAGATTTACAAACATACGAACATTTTGAATCCTGCTGCTGTTGTCCTTTGCAAAGCAGGTAGACACAATTGGTTATTTTCAATAAGCTAGCTGCAACATCCAGAATGCTGTTGTTGCGTGCTTTCTGAAGACAAAATTTAATACGCCAACTGAAGACGGGTGCAAACCCGAAACACCTCGTGGCACAACAAACACGTTTTACAAAGTACCTGGTTGCTGGGTTTATTATAATGATATAACCCACAGCCTCGAAGTTCAACAATCCAATGAAAATGTATAAGTTGCCAGAGTAAATTTAAAAGAAAAGCACATAATTAAAAATGGAATAAAAGTTTTATACTTCAATTTCTGTTTTAGTGTTAACTAGCTTATACCCGCAGCTCCGCTCGCGTATTGGTAGATCAAATCATACGTAAAAATGCACTCGTTTTGAAGAATCCAATCACGAAATTAAACAACAGTGATTGTAATAGTATCACGGATCGATCACTTGATGTAATGCGCGAAACGACAAATCGATTTTTTAAAGAGATGTATAAACAGAAATTTCCTTTTTACTGCCTTATTTAATTATTATATTTCCTTATTTGTATGCTTATCCTTATAGAGAAAGAGCTGAAGACATTGTAGCACGCATAGCCCAAAGATATGATCTGTGGCATCACGTTTCGCTGTATGTAACCTCCTTGCTATAGAGTCGCAAACGTCATCGCTGGTCTTCAGTCCGAACATTTCTTTAGTTTGACGACTTTCAACCACCATATTTTCCACCCCCATTATAGCTATCGGCATGGAACTGCTATGGTGTAAAACGGGAGACTTCGGACAACAATTACACAGAGACCATTCGTTTGCGTTCTGTAGTTTTCGCAGCAGAGCGTAATATTAATACATACATACGTAGAATTTTATATACACCGATAACTTTCCATCCCTTTTATCATTATCAACCCTCAAACAACAATGCAACCAATAAAAACATTTTCAAAGGATAAATATAATTTTCAAAGAGTAATTATTGTTCCGCATTTAGCGTTATATTCTTCAAATTACTAAATATCTACCAGATCGCTATAAAACTGCCTAAAACCTTCCTCGGGTATAAATTAGTTACTGTACAAATATTTAAGTCTCTGCGTCTTGTCGTTCGGACGTGATAAACGTACACCGAACAGACATTCACATTTATAGATATAGATTAATTGCACTGGGTAGCTCACTTGCTCGCCTGTGAAGTAAGATACGTGTGACAGCTTTACCAAATTTCCTTCATTTTACTCATAGTTTCTACCGAAAATATGAACGGAACGAACTGTTATTGCCGATGTCTTTGACACCCAGCGAGTTCCTTGCTAACTAATAGTACAGTGTGAGATATTCGGTTCACTCTGTATAATACAGAACATTATGCATAGTACTGCATTTCATATACTTCCATATGTTGTAGCCATCTGTTCCTCACTGTCAAACGTGGAATTGTATGCGAAATATTGCGAAAGAAGCAGCAAGACATTTTGGATGCATTTAAACGTTAATACTGCTATCGTTTAGGTGTGTGGTTTGTATCGCAGCATGCTCGCGTGCTTCCGTCTACCAGTATGCGATTAAAATCGCATTATGTTTTGCTGGCGATTTCTGTTTGTGCTGTGTTTAGTGCGGTGTGAAAGCTGCAAGCGTACTTACAAGGAAAGTACATGGGCTCGAACAAACATATCAGTATTAACGTTTGGTTACAGGATCTGTACGTACACCTCAATGTGCTGGTGGGTGACGTTTTTCTGCAAAACTCTGCATCCATGCTCTATACAACACTGTAGATGTAATTGTAGACGCCATACGTAATGCAGATATCTTAACTATAACTTACGTAATAATCATCGTACATGTTCTCTAGCGAATTGTCATCAAAAGCCGTGATGATAGTTGCAACTTTAACCTTCTTCCCGAAAGACTGTTGGTATTCACTGCCACTACTTCCATTGCCTCTTCCCGCACTTACCGTAGCACTACCGCTAGCAATAAGTTCTTCGTCATTATCATCCCTATTACCATAATTATGTGTTGGTGTTACAACAGTATCTAACTTGTGCTCATATTTCTGTACCATAACAGATACGAAAAAGCATGCGAATGATTCATCTTCTCTACATCTATATAAATACTTCGCAATTCACCATAAGATGCGTGGCGGAGGGTACACTGTATCACTACTAGGCATTTCCTTTCCTATTCCACTCCCAAATTGAAAGAGGGAAAAAAGAATGCCTATATGCCTCCGTACGAGCCCTAATTTCTCTTATCTTGTCTTTGTGATCTTTACGCGAAATGTAAGTAGGCGGCAGCAAGATCGTACTACACTCAGCTTCAAATTCCGGCCCTCTAAATTTAATCAACAGAAATTCACGAAAAGAACGTCGTCTTTCTTCATGCGATCCCCAATTGAGTTGCCGGAGCATTTCCGTGACACTCGCGCGTTGGTAAAACCTACCAGTAACAAACCTAGCTGCTCGCCTCTGAACTGCCTCTATGTCTTCCTTTAAACTGATCTGCTGCGGGCCCCAAACACTTGAGCAATACTCAAGACGTAGTCGTACAAGCGTTTTATACGCGGTCTCCTTTACAGGTGAAGTACATCTTCCCAACATTCTCCCAATAAACCGAAGTCGGCTGTCCGCCTTACAACTGTCCTTACATGCTCGTTCCATTTCATATCGCTCTGCAATGTTACGCCTAGATATTTGAACGACGTGACAGCATCAAGAAGCTCACTACTAATGCTGTATTCGATCATTATGGGATTGTTTTTTCTACTCATGCACATCACCTTACATTTTTCTACATTGAGAGCTAGCTGCCATTCTTCGCACCAACTAGAAATTTTGTCTAAGTCATCCTGTATGCTATTACAGTCAGTTACAGACGACACCCTCCCATACACCACAGCATCATCGGCAAACAGCCGCAAATTACAACTTACTCTGTCCATCATATCATTTATATAGATTGATTTCTACACTAATACCATCTTCACGAAGAATGGTTCTTCGTAACTTCATCTCAACCAATCGCAATACATTAGCAGGATTGATTATCAATCGCCGCTTCATCTGACGCTTCACCACACAAATGTCACAAAACGCAACTTCGGAGGCACACTGCACCGTCCCTACTGGCGAACCGACAGGTCAAAGTGCAATGTCGCAAGCCACACGCAGAGGCCTCTAACGGACGACTGCAGAGTTTTGCAGATGCGGGAGTGTCACTAGTGCAATAAGGAATCTATACATTCTGTCGTACGATTTTAATGCATATGTGTTTGTTCGAGCCCAAGTACTTTCCTTGTTAGTGGTAAACAGGAATTAGCGTAAAATGGTAGTACTGTTACTACAGGTAGAGCAAGAGCACTTAGTTCAGTGTTAGCGATGTGGTAGACTAGAATGATTATCAGGGGCGGCAGTACATAAACCGTTTGCTTGCAACTCGTCGGAAGGGACAAAGCGGAGCGGCCCCGTCAGACGCGCAGTGAGTCATAGTCCGTGGGACGCTCTGTTTGCGGCGAATACGGTGGTGTCGGCTACGCCACGGCGGGCAGGAGCAACTTCCAGCTAAATTTGTCGCCCAAGCTCACTTCATGTATTTGGCAACACCGCCTAACACACATACCCTAAGCTGAAGCCTTACAGAGCGAAGCTGCCGGCCGCTTCCTAATGGTCTGTCTTAAGTTTTAAAGTCCAACATCAGTTTCTTTGAACCTCGCTGAATTTCTTTGTCTTGTTACCAGTCTGTTGCTGCTGTGCAGATCAGTCTTACCACATACTGAGTTCTGAGATCGATCTAAACGCTTAATGACATTGTTAATCTAGAAATCCTTACAATTAGTAGTATTTCTTGTATAAAACGGGTGTTACCTTCTTTCGATTGGACCGTGAGTATAGGAAACCCTTATGAAGCTCTGTGGTAGTAGGTTGTGGACAGAAACAAGAGGCTTCTAGAACAAACAGCCGGCCGCGGTGGCCGAGGAGACTGAGGCGCTTCAGTCACGGTCTGCACGGCTACTACGGTCGGGGGTTCGCATCCCCCCTCGGGCATGGATATTTGTGCCGTCTTTAGTATAAGGTAGTTTATAAGTAGTTTGTAAGTTTAGGGACTGTTGACCCCGTAGTTAAGTCCCTTAAGCTTAACAAACATTCGAACTTTTTTTTTAGACATTGCTTATGGTTGTGTAATTTGTGGTCATGAAAACAGAGCGAAAAAAATTGTCATGAAACGTAGTTTTTCAAGTCAGAAGCGGCTGAAATGTGTGTTCCATTCGTGTCATTTAGAATTTTTGAGGACATAGACCGCTCAGCTACTCCACCGCGACAGAACTAAGGCGCCTCGCTGCGGAGCGCGGTTGTTCGCCGTCGGAGGTTCAAGTCCTCCCTGGGGGGGGGGCGCGCGCGCGCGCGCGCGCGCGCGCGCGCGTGTGTGTGTGTGTGTGTGTGTGTGTGTGTGTGTGTGTGTGTGTGTGTGTGTGTGTGTGTGTCTCCTTAGTGTAAGTTAAAATTATTTGTAAGTATAGGGTCTGATGACCATAGCAGTTTTGTCCAATAGATTTATAAACATTCGAAACGTCATTACAGAGCAATCGCTCTTCGTACTTTCTCCAAGATGGCGCTAATGTTTTAATAAGAACTTCATTTGTGTTTGGAAGAGCAATGTATCACAGCGATTATGTAACTATTAACTTCCATTTCAGCTTCTACCTTTGTTACAGGTGTTCCCCTGTCGAAATTGCCACAATATGTTACCTGTTTTTTCTTTACCAGTCATAGCAACCATAATACGAGTCTCGAAATGTCTTCTTACCATTCGTTACATAATTTTAGAATATATATTCTGGTGTTAGTAACATTTGTGTGGATTTACTTCGGGTAAGCCATAACTGTTCCCACACGATGAAAAAAATTGTCTTGCTGCATAAGTTTGACTACACCGCCCTACAATAACTGAATCACCAACAGCCTGTGCTGTGGTAGTGCCACGCAAAAAAACCAAGGGTTTCAAGCCCCCCTCCTTGAAAAACGACCACACAATACCACCACCGCCTCCGAATTTTACTATTGGCGTTACACACGCCGGTAGATGACGTTCACCGGGCATCCGCCATACCCACACCCTGCCCTCGGATCGCCACATTTTTTCACTGTTCAGTCGTCCAATGTTTACGCTCCTTACACCAAGCGACGCGTCGTTCAGCATTGACCTGTATGACGCCGGCCGCGGTGGCCGAGGGGAATGAGGCGCTCCAGTCACGGTCTGCACAGCCTCTACGGTCGGGGGTTCGAATCCCCCTCGGGCATGGATATTTGTGCCGTCCTAGTTCATAAGTAGTTTGTAAGTTTAGGGACTGATGACACCGTAGTTAAGTCCCATAAGCTTAACAAACATTTTTTTGAACCTGTATGATGTGTGGCCTATGGGCAGCCGCCCGCCTATGAAATCAGTTTCCTCACCTCCCCCCTGTCATTGGACTTGGAATGACACCGGATACAGTTCGGAATTCCTGTGTGATTGTATAGACTGCCTATTACACTGTATGGCCCTCTTAAACTGTCAACAGAGAAGGTCGGCCAGTACGCTTTCGTTCTGTACGCGTCTATTCACTTTCTACTTCACTATTACATCAGAAACATTGGACCTGGGGATGTTTGGGAGCGTGGAAATCGCGTACAGACTTCTGATACAAGTGACACCCAATCACCTGATGACAACGTTCGAACTCCGTGAGTTCCGCAAAACGCTCCATTCTGCTCTCACAATGTCTAATGACTACTGAGGTCGCTGATATGAAGAACCTGGCAGTAGGTGACGGCACAATGCATCTGAGACACGTAGTTTTTTGGTAGTGTCCGGTTACTTTTGGTCACGTAGTGTAGATACAGAAGGAACATACACAATACAAAGTAGACGTGAACCGCAACTGTTGTAAATAGTCCTAGATATACGGCATAGCGTCGCCGGCCGCGGTGGGCGAGGAGACTGAGGCGCGTCAGTCACGGTCTCCACGGCCACTACGGTCGGGGGTTCGAATCCCCCCTCGGGCATGGATATTTGTGCCGTCCTTTTTCATAAGTAGTTTGTAAGTTTAGGGACTGATAACCCCGTAGTTACGTCCCATAAGCTATATAAACATTTGAACACTTTTTGCGCCGGCCGCGGTGGCCGAGGTGACTGAGGCGCTCCAGTCACGGTCAGCACGGCCACTACGGTCGGGGGTTCGAATCCCCCCTCGGGCATGGATATTTGTGCCGTCCTAGTTCGTAAGTAGTTCGTAAGTAGTTCATAAGTAGTTTGTAAGTTTAGGGACTGATTACCCCGTAGTTAAGTCCCATAAGGAAAAAAAAAAAAAAAAAAAAGCACTTTTTGCATAGCGGCACTGGGACGAAGTTGACGTCAGAGCTGGTCCTTGGCATATTGCAGAACATTCTGCTGCCCGCAGAGGTACCTTTACATCCCCCGAGCTAGGCACAGACACGTGACGTGTGGACAGGCATTTTCTTGTTGAAAAGTGACACCACGATACTTCCGAATGAGTGGTAACGCCAGAAGGCACAGGCTCTCCGTGGGGCACTGCTGTGCCTGTAATTCCCTAAATCAGTACCAGCCGTGACGTAAAGTCTTACCCACGACTCCAGGAGCAACACGTCTGACCATCTCTTAAAAAGTGCGCGACTGGGACCTCTCGCGGGTCGCCGACAGTGGTCACCGGGAAGTAGAGGACCGCTGAATACAATGCGACTCTATTTGTCAGCAGTCTATACGTCATGGTCATGACACAACTCCAAACGCAGCCGTTTGTCTTGCGGTGTTAACAAGAGCCTACGCATGGGGCGGTAATTACTTAGTCAGGTTGCTAATAGATGACAGAGAGCCCATTACTCATTTCCGGATGCCAATTGTAGATGTCAAGGGATTGTGACCGAAGGAAGGAAGGAAGGAAGAAGTTCAGGGTTTAATATCCCGTCGAACACGTGCTCATTAGAATCGGAAATGGATTAAGTGGTGCTTGGTGCACAGTAAGATGATCCTGTGTTGCGGTAGTGAGGCGCGGCCAACCGGAACATTGACGGCGAGTATGCCTGTGCTTACTTTCCCACGCTGTCCAGCCCCACAAACTTTTATCTTACTCGTTTCAAGACTAAAACTGCTGGCCACATGGGGAGATGCAGCGAGACCCCTTTTAGAATCTGGCCGGTGCCGACAACGCCGTCTCCCACGGGTGTTCTCCATCACGGTGGTCACTTAACATTCAAGTCTTCTTAATAAACCAAAAAATGTTCAAATGTTTGTAAATCCATCGGACCAAACTGCGTGTTCATCAGTCCGTAGCTTACATACTACTTAAACTAACCTAAGGACACGCACACGCGCGCACACGCCGGCCGCGGTGGCCGAGGGGACTGAGGCGCTCCAGTCGCGGTCTGCACGGCCACTACGGTCGGGGGTTCGAATCCCCCCTCGGGCATGGATATTTGTGCCGTCCTTAGTCTTAGCTAGTTCATAGGTAGTTTTTAAGTTTGGGACTGATGGTCCCGTAGTCGAGTCCCATAGACTTAACAAACATTTGAACATTTTGTTATGCAAGTATCTTGATAAAAGACGAAAATCGGCCTAGATATATTGAAGGGGGTAGTGAAAATTAGGGGGCCAAGTACCCAGAAAGATAAGTTTCTTGCTACAAAAATAGTTTTCATTTAATCGAAGTAGAATGTATGAAAACTTCACAAGGAAGGTTAATTAAGAAACAAGTGTGCGTATATAACAGGTAAAGAAGCCATATATTGCTGCGCATTATTGATACTGCGCATGAAACACCTTATGTATCTTTTGAACTGTTTGAAATGATCCATCATAGCGGACGAAAACTCGGTGAGAGAGAGAGAGAGAGAGAGAGAGAGAGAGAGAGAGAGAGAGACTTGAATAGACAGTAATTAGAAATGCGACTTTCAAAATAGTGTGAAATCTACTTTTGAAATAACAAAAGTGAATTAAACATATTAAAAATGTTTATTGGTTTTAACCGCCGGTGTTACCGGTGGCCGTGTGTAGCCCGTGGAGGTCCACGGCTCGTACCTGGGCTGTATCAAACGAGCGCGGAAATGTATATGAGAGGTAAACATATTTAATATTTATAAATTTTAAAAAATGTTTCTTAGTCTTCCTTTGAAGTTTTAATAGATTCTACTTCGATTAAATCAAAACTAATTTTTGTGACAAAAATTGGTCTCTTTCGCGGTAGTTGGCCACTGATTATCACTTCCCCTCAAATATACCTTGGTTGACTTTCGTCTTTTACTAAAAGATACTTTCATACCAAAAATCATTAAATACGCTTCACTAAACTCCATTTTAGCCCCATTTCGGAGGGACTTTCTCAACCCCTTAAATATGTTTCAACACCGCAAAAGAAAGAAAGAAAAAGAAAAATAAAAAATAAAAATAAATGTGTCCCTTAGTTCGTCATGTACTATTACGTACCCAAATTTCCATAGTTTTACTTAAGAGTGCTTCACTTTTTCTTTTTGTCAGGCAATGTATTTACAGTTGATGAGTTTAATTTGTTTCTACAGCCAGCGGAATTGATCAATGTGCCAAATTTCGATGCATTATTGTATAATTTTGAGTACTTTTTCGCCTGACGTGATATATTTGTGTACTAGGAAGGATGTCTATAGTTGAAGATGTGTGTAGGGTATATAACCACACGTTTGTGCCTTATCGCAATTCATCCATTGGAAACGTAGCACATCATAATCAAAGCCTTCTTAAGCGTCACCTACTTCATGGTAACGTCTATTTCGAATGCATTTGTATTTTATCGCGTGATTCAGTACACAATCTTCATGGAAATACGTAAATTAATCGTAATTTAAACTGTTGCATTGATAAATTTTTCTTGTTTAGCGATCACTTTGACTATATCTATGGCGTGGGATGACACAGAAAGCTCATAACTCATTACCGGATGCCAATCATAGATGTGAAGCGATTAGGAAGGAAGGAAGGAGGGAGGGAGGGAGGTTGGCGTTTACCGTCCCGTCGAACACGTGGTCATTAGAGACTCGGCAGGAAACTGCTAGCATGACGCGCAGTATGAGAAAGGTCTATGTGTCCGCAATAAAATACGCCACAAATACACTTAGGATCTGTAATGAGGTAGCTTCCAAAATTTCATATTTTTATCAGTACTCAGCCATTGTCAGTTTGAATGGAAATTTGCTTTACAGTGTGAAAATATCGTTAATATTAGTGATATTAAACTGAACGCGATGCATTAAAATTTATGCCGCGGCCGGGATTTGAACCACGGACCTCCTGCTTACTCGGCTGGCGCCATAATTACTAGGCCACCGAGACTTAATGTATATGCTGACTACACGGACTGTCTCCCTCCACTACACAAACTTCAATTATGTCTCATGTTCCCTTATAAATACGTATCAATGCATCTGCACTTAACCCGTAGTATGAATCCGACAAGTCTTCGCTAGCTTTTCGGGAGGTATGTGGCACCAGATGTCTACTCACAGGCCGTGTTGTTCTTGTAAGTTACCTTTTGGTTGTTTGTGGCAGTGGAATTGTTTCTTGATAGCCTCCCAGATATGTTCCATTGGGTTCAGATCAGACAGATTTGACGCCTAAGACTTGAACGTGAGATCACTACCATGCTTCTGAAATTACTATAGCACGATTCTGGTCTTGTGATATGGATAGATGCCTTGCTGGAAGGTGTAGTATCCGCTGGGGAAGACATCGAACACGAAAGGTTAGAAGTGGTCAGCAGTAATGATAACGAAGTTGACAGTTGTCATTGTGCCTCCTATTAGTACAACTGGTTCCAAGAAAGCGCTAGTGGATGTCCACTGCAGACCTGCTTGTTGCACGTTTCGATGGGATAGTTTACTCACATGAGGTGATCAGTGCTATCGACAAGGGATCTCCAGTCTATTCCATATGACTTAATTTTCCGAAGGCTTTTGATTCTATACCTCACAAGTGGCTCCTAATCAAATTGCGTGCTTATGAAATATCGTCTTGTTTGTGGGATTTCCTATCAGAAACTGACGGAAAGTCATATAGTAAAAAAAAGTGATATTTGGAGTTCCCCAGGGTTGTTATAGTGCCCCTACTGTTCCTTGTCCTTATAAACGATTCAGGGACAATCTGAGCAGCATTCTTAGACTGTCCGCGGCTCTTGGTATCATTTATCGGTTAGTAAAGAGATGTGACTCGGTAGCACAGTGGTACAGTGCCAGACTACAAATCCAAAGGTCGCAGGTTCGATCCCCGCCAAGTCCTAGGATTTTTATGTCACTTTCCACTACTTTCACCTCTGGTAATGTTGCTGATGTGAAAAATATCGAGTAGCACCGTGGTTCATAACCCACGTTAAACTGTAGGTCCCCGTAGATCTGGCTGGGCCAGTCAGAAGGTTGGAGAAAGGCAACGGTATACAACCTCCAAATAGGACCATGCCTGTTGTGTTCAAACCAATCTTCGGATTGTTGACTACTTTACCTTTTTAAAATCACTTGAAGATCAAAAGTAACTGCAAGTATCTGCATGGTGCTAAAATTGGCAGTTGGCCCGAAATAATGAAAAGCGTGAAGTAATTCTTTTTACCTCAAAAGAAATCCGTTTAGCTTCACTTACTCTATTAATAAGTCAAATCTAAATGCTATAAATTCAACCAAATACCTAGGTATTACAATTAAATTGGAAAGAGCAGATATAAAATATTGTGGGCAAGGCTAACGAAAGGCTACGTTTCATTGGCAGAATACTGAAAAGATGCAACATTTTTACTTAGAAACTGTCTACACTACACTAGTCCGTTCTATTTTGGAATATTACTGCTGATTGTACCAGGTGACGGCTCGTTTTCAATTATCGCGATACAGGGGGGAAAGTGTCCCGGCAATGAAGCTCGATTTCTGGTGGAAATCGTTAAAAGAAAAGCATCATTTGTTGCGGCGATATCTATTTACGAAATTTATTTCCCCATCTTTCTCCTCCTGGAAAATAAAAGAACACTATGAATTTGTCTATCCAGAAGAGGTTAAATTTTGACACAGTCTTGAGTAGGTATACAACATACGATCACACAGAGCCATACGCATTGAGTACAGTCACCAGGCGTGTACGATGTCGAAGCTATTCCCCGTTTTGCAGCAATGCGAGTTGCAGATCTCACACGGAGACGATTGTAAAGGTGCCGAATGTAGTCTTACGGATTGGCCTGCCAGGCGATTTCCACCTGGTACATCAGTTGGGTAAGATTTTAACTCAACAATTGTGAATTGTTCTTCTTTAAGGGCTTCAGATGGCCGTATGTTTGATGTTGCTTCACTTGTTCATCAATAACATTCGAGCGAGAAAATAATAAACTTGATCAGAATTCTGAAATGTTTGTCAAAGGTCTGTGAGATCGATCGTAAGGCACCCTTAAAACAGAAAATGTTTCAACTAAAACACTTGTTTTCCCTCACGGACCTAATTATACGTATTCTTATTAAATTAGTTCTTCTCAAGAATTAACAAAGATTTAGTGGAGAAAGTATAATAAAACTGTACATTCAGTATAAATGAGGGATTAAACTGAGCTGGGCTTAAATCTTATGAGTCTACAGCGTCGTCCTAAGTCCCTAATTCGTATTTTAGCGGATTGCCGTCTCCCGTTCTCAGACGTCCCACAACTTTCTTAAGTCTCTCGTTGAAACCACACACGTGCTCGGCGACCGAAGACTTTTCCCTCCAGTCGTTAAAACTGGCTCACGTACGCTCGCTTACCATACATTATATCTCAGGTCGCCTTCGACGGGCATTGATTTTGGTCAGAATAACAGAATGATAGAGTCCATTCCCCATGTAGGCATTAAATTCTATTTCATGACAACTAAAGCCGTTGTAGCAAAAATTACTCTTAACAGATCTGGCTCTGACCCAGAAACTAGCAAGAGTGCTCTGCCGATCGGTCAAACCAACATTGTTGCCCCAAGACCAGGGATAAAATAGTTGAAACTTCGAACCTAGTTATCGCAAACTAGTTCACTTGACGCTCAGAGTGTTCCTGACAATATCTGTCAAACATATATACATTATTGATAATAGGCCTACTGTCTGTCAAAACCAGTTTCTTAATCATATAACATAATAATATTAATCCAGTTACATGTTTATATGCAATTGGGTGTTTCTGATGAGTACCTTGAAACGGACTAATACGTTTTACAACACGCCGATGTTGAGATAGTTTTCTGTTTCCTATCATCCATTCGAGATCTTTAAATTCCGATTATAAACATGTTTGTAAATCAGCGATCGTGATTTTCTTGCATATGCTGCTAAACTCACTCATATGTTACATTAATTCCTGAAGGGACTTACCAGTACCATCTTCTGAATAATCTTCCGGGTGAAACTTTACGTTTACGAGAACTCTGAAAAGGTAGTTTTCTTGTATCTATTGAAGTAGATTTCCGCAAAAATAAAGCATCTGATGTTTAAAGGCAACATTCTGAGGTATGAAGTGTGTTGCTGTTTGCCTGCTATTATTTCATAGTGTTATTTAAATTGTTCCAGTCATCTAGTTGTTTCACGGCACGACCTTTTACCAGTACGTAATTACTGGTAATATATATATATATACTTTTTTCAAAATCATTGCGCTTTATCAGATACAGAGTTAACTTCTAACTTCTTGAAAGTTGCTCTGACGAGAGTAAATAATTATTGCGCCTGTGCCATTCCGCCAACAATCTGGAAATTATTATTTCTGTCATCAGCTTCGGTATCTGCTTGCTGTGAGTTACATGGTCGTAATTTACAGTCCCGTTGAAAATTTCTTGTCAGAAATGTTTCCAGAATGTTTTAGCGATAAGGTCATAAAAACAAAGTTTGCATGGGACAGCTACTGCTCGCATCAAACGGTAGTGAAGTGTAGTCGACCTTCAGACGCCATACAGCTTGTCACTTGTCGGAGAAGTGAATATTTTAATCAGGCAGAAATAAAAATGGTCTACAGTAAATTATCAGGTCCTTGTTTGGGTTTTTTCATCAGTTCACCTTCACAACTGACCAACTAAAATCCCATCGCCCCCTTCAGGTCGTAGGTAATATAGACAGATGCTGGTTGCACTCTTCTTCAGCTCTCTCGAAAGCAACAAAATATAAATAATTTATTCGTCATTAGTTTCCGCTAATTACCTGTGAACTTCAGCGTTTATCTGACGCTTAACCAAACTCGATAACAATGTGGTTCTTCCTCTTCTGTGTCCGGGTGCACCAACTATATTCTGCCTTTCCAGTATTTAGCAACGTAGATTGCTTTGCCATTAATGTTAAGAATATCGTCCATAGTACATGTTTTGAAAAGTCAGTAGATGGTCAAAACTCCTGTGCTTCTCCGCATTCACATCTGTCACTATCATTATTGGCCATTTAAATTGACGCTAAGCCGGTTTAATGCCTCCCAAGTTGGAAAGGGAGGTCCCTCCTCAAGGATGTCCATTGTGGAGTGTGGCACCATTTCTTTCTACAGAGATAGACGCCTAATTCCGGGCTCGCTAACGAGCTCTTCAGTTGTATGAAGAAACCTCTTAGGGGATTTCAGCGGGACCCGTTGTTTGTGGTGCAAGTGCATTGGGTGTTGGGCGTCGG
The DNA here is from genome assembly GCA_026315105.1 of Locusta migratoria. Classification (NCBI taxonomy): domain Eukaryota; kingdom Metazoa; phylum Arthropoda; class Insecta; order Orthoptera; family Acrididae; genus Locusta; species Locusta migratoria. The sequence goes on from CM048755.1 coordinate 690,027,857, forward strand.
GCCCGGTGGTCTTGGGGTAAAGTGCTCGACTGGAAACCGAAGGGTTGCGGGTTCAAAACCCGGTCGGACCTCGGAATTTTCCAGTCTGCACTTTAACCCATCCTTCACCTCTCAACGATGTGAGGAGTCGCTAGAAACGACACGTGGTTCGGATTCCACGTTAAGCTGTAGGTCCCCTTTCCCCAGTTGGATAACTGGGGTTTGCTTAGGGACAGGCAAGTCGCCGAAGTGGCGTCCAATTGAAAGACTTGCACCAGGGCAATGAGACACGCGAAATTATTATTATTATTGGGTGTCGAGAGTAGTTTGTTCATTTGTTTTGATCTCGGCTGAGACTTTTTTTATAGTTGGCGAGTGGTGCAATTCCTATGATGGGGTAAATTTTGAATGTGAGAATAGGCTTGATGCGTCTTTTGGCGATACACACACTCTCATTCACAGCGATGTCCATTTGCTTAGCGTGAGCCTAGTTCCTACAAACTGGCGCCACATATTACGCCGCTGAGATACTGAGCAGCCAGTCCAGTGGTGCGCGAAACGTGGCTGAGCTCCCCACGATGAACCTGTTAGTTTCCGCCGTGTGTTGTTCCGGGCGCACACTTTTTTCTTGGTGTTGTGACAGTGCTGCTTGAAAGTAAGTGCTCTGTCAAATGTCACTCCAAAGTACTTTCGACTACTCGTACGCTCCAGCTCTTCCCCTTGCCGCATGACTTAGAGTTTCCGTTTGGCTTGTTTGTTCATAAGATGGAAAGTGGATACTTGCCATTTACTGGGCTTGGGCTTGAGGTTATTGTATTCATAGTAGGCAGCTAATTATCTGAAGGTCCCTCTTAGCTTCTCCTCCACTTGTTCAAAGGTGTTGCCACTGCTACATCATCAGCATAGATGAACATTGTCTGCTTATTAATGGGGACATCATTTGTGTAGATGATAAAATGTGGTGAATGAATATCAGATCATGTGCACATTCGATTTAAAGATTGAAGCACCAGTTCCTTCAACAGTACGGTCTACATTATCACTCCCTGACGTATTTTTGTCCACTTCTGAAACATAAAACACGCTGTTACTATACTAGAGACTTATTCAGTTAAAGAATAAAGATCCTGATGTGACGAGGAGGTAGATTATAACCGGCTTGACTGACATTCTCCTTGTACTGGAAGTATGAGGGGGGGGGGAGGAGGAGAAGTAGCCTCGTAACATCAAATTTGGAGTGTACAAATAGCTGTCCGAGATAAGAATATTACACATCTGCAATGGATGGAAATTACAAAAGCTTGACATTTAAAATATTTCTGGAGGCTGATTTGCATTTGAGAAAGAGAAAGCGAGAAGAAACGACAGAACATCGCCAGCGCTCTGACTGTGAAACTGTGAGGGCTTTTTTGCAAAGTGTGGTCGGTCGGGAAATGGGAAACAATATGACAATGAAAACTGTTTTATTTGCGACCTTTAGCTACAACTTCAAGCTACGTCTCTACATAGTTGTATCGCCACCTTAGACATTTGCCCCAGCATTTACCAGCGTTCCGATACACTTACAGTGGAATGCCGCCGTCTGTGATTTCCGCCAATTCTCTAAGCTGCTTTGCGGCTCGTTGTCTCGGTGAAAATGCTGTCACAATAGCCAGCGTTTCATTTGAGAAAAGAGATGAAAGTTAGAGGTAGCCAAGGCCGGGCTTTTATACTGAGTGATCAAGCATTCCGATTTGAAAATGGTACAGGGGCGTCTTTACTGCAGCTTCAGTGTGCGGTAGAGGAGGACAAATCCTGAGCACAAGGTTCCTTTTCGCGTGTTCTGAATTGCCCTTTGTAGACGAGTTTCTGGACTCGCCTGAGCCACTCGCTGTACAAGATAGTCAGTGGACGCTCTCTTTCTGCCCTCACACTCTGCCTGCAACACAAATGCCCGTAATTTATGCTTCAGAGTAGCTGCACCATAGCTGTACCCTTCTGGTGCTCACGACAATCACGTTTTGTAGGATGCATGGAAATCGGACCGAACCTCTCAGCACGCACTTCAGACTTCGCGGGAGACTATTGATCAAAGCATCTTTAGGCCTAGTTTACACGATGATCGCTCTAGTAATGAACAGATCACGTTGCACGCCATCTAGCGACGTAAACGCGGAACTACTAGCGTTTCGTACTAGCTAGTACGCTTTAGGACAGGTTCTAAATTTGCTAGTAGCGAAGTGGGTGCGCATGGGCAGAAGTGAATTCGTTGTGTGGTTTTCATGATTGTGTGGAAATAGCCGCGTCCTTACCGAAATTTCTTGCTTTGTTGTAGTGATATGTCTTGCATCAGCGGAATGGAACAGTGCAGGAATTCCGCTTTCGATTGAGGCATACAGGGTCACTGCAGAAAATCCTCTCTATTGTAAGATGGTACAATGACTTATTTTCCCCGAAAATAAGAGAAAAGTGTAGGTTTACATGAATTTTGAATACGTCTTGTTGATTAACTTCATATTTTTAAAATTCTATCATTTTTAGCTTGTCAAAGTCAGTTGCACATAAATCTCGAAAGTGGGTTGCTAAAAGCAAAGCAGAATTGTTGACTGAGGTCTCATTATGGATCGGAAATTGAAATTTCTGTGCAAACTTTAAAGGCAATATTTGTTAAGAGTCACTACAGTAATTCTTTGTGCAAAGGCTAGGCTTTCAAAAGATTCTCCTGTCGCCAGAAACCGCAATGTTATAGCGAACCTGCAAAAAATAACAATTATAGGAAGTAGCTGACGCATAACTTTAACAAAGCTGAAAATGTAATTCAAGTGTAAAAAATTATTTCGTACCTTCAGCTTAGCGAAATTCTCTCTCTCTCTCTCTCTCTCTCTCTCTCTCTCTCTCTCTCTCTCTCTCATCGCCGAATTTTTGTCCTTGTATGAACGTAATCAACTTGGTAAAACACTCCGCACTTAATAATCGTAAAAAAATACTGAATTCATTGAGGTCCTCTGGTATGAGTTACTTCATTATCTGCATGCAGTACACATCTGTCTTTGCCTCTTCCTCTCAACCAAGGAAACATCCAACTTCTATTTCTTTTTCACGTGGAGTGTTCTAACAAACACTGCCACAGTTCCTGCAACCGCCGACAGTGTAACCTTCTTCAATTGAATATATTATCAGCTATGACATACATCCAAACGTGAACAATTCACATATACAAACAGTAATAAGACAGTATGTTCGCACAGGCGCTGCTGTTAGTGGTAATCAGACGTGTAGACGGAAGTTTATCGTATTAAGGCAACGAAGCCTGTATGATCGCACGTCATTAGTACCGAGTTAGTACGCTTGGAGCGCTGCAGCAGACAGTTATGTCTTGTGAACTTTCGATCGTCGTGTAAACTAGGCATTACGTGGAGACTGTGCGCTCAGAACTTGAGCAAGTGCGTCTTAACGCTATTGACATGTATACTACAGAAACAATGCACCACATCCTGTGAAAAACTCCATCGGATTTTCACTGTGGTTTTTTATTTCGCGACCTATAGAACCTTGAAAAAACAATACCCTCTTACCGTTAAGACGACAGAGAGAAATGTGAGTACATACGAAAACAGAGACAAGCTTATCTGTCCCTGTAGACTCACGAGCGTGTAAGCGTGTGTGGCGGACGGCATATCCGTATACCGTGCGGTGTTGCGTGGCGCGGTGAGCCCTGATGGGCGACGCGGGCACGCCCAGCTAGGCCTGCGTGGGAGCTTGGAGCCGTGGGCAGCGGTGGAGGCTGTTTCCTTATGTGGGGATGCGGGCAGCCAGGCACCAGTCCTGCCGCCGACAGCCAAACTTCGCTGGATCGACACTCCGGTCCAAATAGAATGGCCGCTCCCGTGTGCCGACGGAATTTTTATCACAGCCGATGTGAATAGTGTCGTTTGCTGCTTTAGACGCTCAAATATTTAACGAATTCGTTGTTAGTCGGGTTTTTTCCCCCACGGAGTCCAAGGAAAAAGAACAGGATATTGCTTATTCTGCCGTTTTTTAATTTATTCTACAGACGTAATTGACGAAAAAATCTATTTCTATAAATGTGAATGTCTGTTCGGTGTACGTTTATCACGTCTGAACCACAAGACATTAAGAGCTAAAAATTTGTACAGTTACTAATGTCTACCCGGGGAAGGCTTTAGGCGCGGTTTTATGGCGATCGGATAGCTATTTATGTGGTGTCACACAAGTCTAAAGTGCGCGCCACTTACTTTCGCCGCGCGCCGCCATGCACGCACGGCGCGGCGTTCATACGACGTCAGCCATGAGCGCCCGCTGCTACAACTCCGCTCGTGGCCACCACTGAACGACATAGTTCACTTGGGACTGAGATAGGAACCAGTTAACACTTCGGAATCAGATAGGCACCAGTGAAGACTTGGCTATCGGATAGGCACTAGGCAGGCCTGTAGCTCAACTATGTATCAGCATTCTACAGTACTGAGCTATGTTAAGTATTACTAAGTCTCTAAGAAATATATATCTCGTTCTAATTTACTCTAGTGTTTCTAGTTTCTGCTGTCCCACTGGCTGGTCACCTCCTGCCTGCACAAGCGTGGCTGGGTCCCATATATATATATATATATATATATATATATATATATATATATATATATATATATATATATATTACTAATGTAAACGTCTGTCTGGTGTACGCTTATCACGTCCGAAAGAAAAGACGTAGAGACTTAGACAACATTTCTAGTAGGTGCGAAGAATGGCAGCTGGCTCTCAATGTAGAAACATGTAAGGTGATGCGCATGAGTAGAAAAAAACAATACCATAATGTTCCAATACAGCATTAGTAGTGAGCTTCTTGATGCTGTCGCGTCGTTAAAATATCTAGGCGTAACATTGCAGAGCGATATGAAATGGAACGAACATGTAAGGACAGTTGTAAGGCTGACAGCCGACTTCGGTTTATTGGGAGAATTTTGGGAAGATGTACTTCACCTGTAAAGGAGACCGCGTCTTGAGTATTGCTCAAGTGTCTAGGACCCGAAGCAGATCGGTTTTAAAGGAAGACATAGAGGCGGTTCAGAGGCGAGCAGCTAGGTTTGTTACCGGTAGGTTCGACCAATGCGCGAGTGTCACGGAAATGCTCTGGCAACTCAATTGTGGATCGCTGGAGGAAAGACGACGTTCTTTTCGTGAATTTCTGTTGAGGAAATTTAGAGGGCTGGAATTTGAAGCTGAGTGTAGTACGATCTTGCTGACGCCTACTTACATTTCGCGTAAAGATCACAAAGACAAGATAAGAGAAATTAGGGCTCGTACGGAGGCATATAGACATTCTTTTTTTCCTCGTTCAATTTGGGAGTGGAATAGGAAAGGAAATTGCGGAGTATGTAGATGTAGAATATTTCTACAGTTACTAATTTATACGTGAGGAAGGTTTTAGGCACGGTTTTATAGCGATCTGATAGATATTTAGTAATTTGAAGAATGTAACGTGAAATGCGGAACAATAATTACTCTTTGAAAATTATATTTACTCTTTTAAAATGGTTTTATTGGTTGCATTGTTGCTTGAGGGTTGATAATAAAAGGGTGGAGTATATTGGGATGGAAAGTTATCGGTGTATATAAAATTCTACGTGTGTGTGTGTGTGTGTGTGTGTGTGTGTGTGAATATTTCGCTCTGCAGCGAAAACCACAGAACGCAAACAATGGTCTTTGTGTAATTGTTGTCCGAAATTTTCCAGCTATACACCATAGCAGCTCCATGCCGATAGCTATAAGGGGTGGAAGATATGGTGGTTGAAAGTCATCAAATTATAAAAAAAATTCGGACTGAAGGTCAGCGATGACGTTTGTGACTCTCTAGCAAGGAGGTTACATACAGCGAAACGTGATGCCAAAGACCACATCTTTGGTCCATGCGTGCTACAATGTCTTCAGCTCTTTCTCTGTAATGATAAGCATACGAATAAGGAAATATAAGAATAAATAAATAAAGCAGTAAAAAAGAAATTTCTTAAAAAAGATATGACGTTTCGCGCATTACATCAAGTGATCGATCTGTGATATTATTACAATCATTATTGTTGAATTTCGCGATTGGATTCTTCGAAACGAATGCATTTTTACGTGTTATTTGATCTACACTACTTACTTTCCTGATGATCTTGATTAAAAATGTTTCTAAAGAAGGCATTGTATTTCAGTTCATCCTTCAAAACCAGTGTAACAGCACACTACTGAATGATAGCTTATCTATCATAATCAACCAACACGCGAGCGTAGCCGCGGGTTTAAGCTAGTATTTAAATAATTACATACGGCGAATTTCCATACATGACGTCCAGTTCAGAAATATACTTTAACGTCATAACTTGGGACATCTGGAGACTATTATCCAATCCTTTTGGACAAACTCAAAGCAGCTATCCATGATAAATGTCCCGGAATTGTAAGAAAAAGAAGTGTGTTCCGTCAAGATGACACACCAACACATTGAAGTCATTATGATAAAAAAAAATTGACTGTACTTAATTTTCAACTGCTTCCACATCTGCCTTATTCACTTGATACCTTTCCTCCCCCAGCCTTTCATTTGTTACCATAATTAAAAACTTTCGTGGCTTGACAAATTTGTGAGCTATCCTGACAATGACCATTTCGTGGGTCTTAAAAATTACTTTATGAATGGAATCTTAAACGTGGAGAAATACTGGACCAAATGTGCTGAACTTAAAGGGATTTATATCAAAAAATAAGGTAGTTCGAAAAATCTGATTGTTATTGTTGTGACTGTACAACACTTATTTATACAAGTTAGTCTTAAAAGTTGTGAAACAAATATTTTGACAGGACGACTTAGGGAAACAAAAGATAAGTTCACAATGGCGTTTACAAAATGAAATTTCTGTTGTGGCAAAGCAGCGTCATAGAATGGCACCAGGGGCATAAACTGGATTTTCTACATCTACGGCCATACTCCACAATCCAAAATTTGCGTGGTAGAGGGTACCTAGTCCCACTACTAGTTACTTGCTTTCCTGTTCCACTCCCATGTAGTGCAAGGGAAAATGAATACTTGTATGCATCTACATAAGCCCCAATCTCTTTGATCTTATCTTTGTGGTCTTTAAACGAAATCTAAGTAGGCGGCAGTTGAATAATTCTGCAGTCTGCTTCACATTCTGGCCTTTCAATTTTTTCAACTATTAATGATAAATCTGAAGCATTGAATTAAAATTTGTGATGCTGACCGGGAATCGAACCCGTGCCTTCGTGCCTACTAGGCAGGCGTCTTACTGCTAGACCACCGCATCACTAGCGATTAAGGCGCCTTCGGATTTATCATTAATGTCATCTCAGTAACACTCGTTTATTGAACAAACCTACCAGTAACAATCCTAGCCACCCACCTCTGAATTGCTTCTGCATTGCCTTCAAACCAACCTGGTTGGGATCCCAAACACTTGAGCAATACTGTATATGGGGTAGCACAATTATTTTATATGCAGTCTCCTTTACAGACGAATCACATCTTCCCAAAATTCTTCCACTGATCTGAAGTTGACAATCTGTCTTACCTATTACTGTCCTTAACCTTCCGATAGGCGCGCCTTCTAGTCAGCCAAGGAGTTCACGCTTGTTTTGCAGATACCTCTTGATAATAAACCTTAAAAAGACACAAACATCAAACTTTTATCGTAAAAGAGAAGGCTAACACAAAGAGGGGGATTTCCGACTGTCCCACTTTCCGAGAAAAGGATACGAAACTTGTTGCCTCGTATCTGACACATACGCGCGCCTGTCGGAAGGTTAATGGGGCTACACCCTGCCTATCAAACCCATGTTAATTCAGGCAAGTATTTGACCCATTAAAAAAAAAAAAAAAAAACCACTTTGATGCAGGACCTTAATATTTTTACTGTATGTTACATGAGGCTAACAGTCAACTGTACTAGAATCTAATTTGTTAACAAAAAATATTAAGTTTTTTCTGCAGATAATAATTTTTGTGAACTTCCTAATGGTTGAATATTAATTAATGTAGTACCAGAGGTAGCTTTTAATGTTATGCAGAGTATCTGAAAATTTATCTATGATAGTTTCTGATATAATGGGGCTTATGTACTGAAAATTTTAGTTTGCGGGAAATTGACTTTAAAGAAAAAACTTTCGAAATTTGTTACTTGCAGTTAATTAAAACTGTCCTGCTGCATATGATAGCCCTTCGTTGCCTCTAGCAGGTCTTCCAGCTTCAGTTCCACTCCGGTTTGTGCCTTTGCCCAGCTTCTTTCTTTCCTTGGTTTCTCTTCTCCTAGCCTTTGCTTCCACGTTTCCCTCCTTACTGTACTCCTCTAGCCTTCCTCTCCTCCTTTAGTCTCCGCCTCGGCGTTTGAGACTCAACCTCTTCCATTTCCCGCTTTTCTCTTTCCTTTCTTCTTCCCTGTGCGTTCCTGAAGGCTGCCCACGCACTCGATGCGTAAAAGGTGACTGGTTAATGCGTAAGTCCCAGCCCCGGGTTGGCATGTTCGGCCCGCACGTACCCCCTGGTAAAGGCCAGGCCCAGGGAGGGGTGATTACCTAAGCTGTTACCTTCCGACCGTGCCGATTGGTCCCTCCGTCCGTTTTTCGGGAGGTGTGAACAATCACCTAAGGCGGGTGAGCCTTCAGTGGGGATTCCCCATTAGGAAGGAGCGCGCCATCAGAGACGCCGGTAATCATGGGGGACAACTTCACAATGACTTCTTCGTCGTCTTCTTCTTCTTCTACTACTACTACTACTACTACTACTTTGCCCTTTACCCAGAAAAGGAAACTTGGTGAATCAATGTCCAAGAAGGTTTTGCTTAACTTGCCAAAGTTCCTTGTCGTCTTACAAACTGACTGCCATGATTTCTCGTCAGTGAATCCTTTTGTAATACAACGGGGTGTCGATGCAATTGCAGGTCCTGTCAAAAATTATTCCTGCCAACGTAATGGGGACACTGTTGGTGAAAACCGAAAGTGCCTTCCAAGCTCAAAAGTTGCTTCGCACCACCCTGTTGCACACTTTTCCAGTGAAGGTCGAACCTCACCGTACCCTAAACTCATCGCAGTAGGTAGTGTTCTCACGATCCCTCGATGGCCTGTCAAATGAGGAAATTCAAGACTACCTTCCCGAGCAGGGCGTAACAGCTGTCCATAGTGTGTTGAAAATGGTTAACAATAGCCTAACACCAACGAAAACTTTGTTTCTGACTTTTTTAAAAAAAATTCTATGGCCATTTTTCTATGGTAGGATGACGATCTCTTTACTTCAAAGTATTAAAATGCCAAGATCACAAATATTTATTTCTTTTTCCGGATGGCCAGTTTCGATACACTTAGGGTATCATCATCTGGTCACTTGTCCCGTGTTTTCGTTTTGTGAAGGCTCATGACCTTTGACAAAGTATACCTCCCTTCCACGTTTAAAGTAGGCTACGAAATCATCTCCATTCGACTGTATGTTCCTAACCCTACCCGATGTTATCAGTGTCAGCAGTTCAACCACACCCATCAGTCGTGCCCCAATACAGCCAAATGCATCATCTGTGGTAGGGATGCACCCGAAGCTGACTGCCAACCCCATCCCCTCGCTGCATCAACTGCATTGGCGACCATGCTGCTAATTCTAGGGAATTCCCTGTGTATAGAGATTAGTGGGTCATGCAGGAAATCAGAGTCAAGGAAAGTTTCCATCTCTGCTGTCCAGAAATTATTAGCAAGTAGAAAGCCTGCTGTGCTCCCAGCGGGTACCTACAGCAATGTCCTTTCCTCTCCTCGACCAACAAAGGAGATGGGTACAAAGACGTGTGATTTTTACCTTCAGCGACACAGTTGTCAGATCAGTCAGCCCAAAGATTACCCACTCGACATCCCCAATGTCTTCTGCTCACTCTAAATCCCAATCCACATCAGTTCCACAGAAATCACAGGCCACTAAGTCGGAAGCCCGTACTTCAAAAAAGAGCCTGTTCATGAAAATGTTCTTAAAACGTCATCTTCCAACCAACAGCCGCTCATTCTTCAAACCGAACTGCCTCCAAAAGGCACATAAAAATAAAAGTTCCTCTCCTTCCCCGCCACGGCGTGACTCATCTAGCAGTAGACGGCCCAGGCCGTCCTCTGTCTCACCAGGACGCTCTCCTGCATGCCGATCTGCCAGCATTTCACCAGCGGAGGAAGCTGCCCCTTCCGATCAATCCAGGAAGGAGGCAGAACACATGTCTGAACTCATGGAACACGACTATCCATCTGTAGATTGCAGTAGCAGTGCCACCACACAGCCAGGCCCTCGGCGGCTGTCGAGGTGATCCCCTCTTGCCTTCTCCCTTTTTCTTCTTCTCCTCTTGCTTTCTTCATGGCACTCCTTCAGTGGAACATCAGAGGCATTTGTTCCAACCGCAATGAATTAAGACTACTCCTTCGACAGCACTCTACGCTTATAGTAGGTGTACAAGAAATAAAGCTCTGACCAAACGATCATATCGATTTCCCACAATATACCTCTGTGTGTTTTGATTTACCTCCTGTGGAAGGTATTCCTGCTCATTCGGGAAGACGTCTATTATCGCTCCATCCCACTGCAAACTCCTCTACAGGCGGTTACCGTTCATATCACCATTCCTGCATTCATCTTCTCTTTGTAATATCTATACCTTGTCGTCGTCTGCCGATCTTAAGGCAGACTTACTGCACCTTGTTGCTCAGCTTCCTACGCCATTTTTGTTGATTGGCGACTTCAACGCTCACGAACCTCTATGGGGGTCTCCAGCTTCTTGCCAGAGGGGCTCTATTTTGGTAGACCTTTTCAACCACCTTAACCTTGTCGGCCTAAATATTGGCATACCAACTTTTCTATCCAACATGACGCAAACCTATTCCCACTTGGACCTCACAATATGCACTACTCCACTTGCACATTGGTTCAAATGGTGTTATCTGTGTGATAGGTATTCTAGTGTCCATTTCCCCTGTATAATTTCTCTACTACATCATACCACTTCTCCATCTTCCACCAGCTGGAACATCTCCAAAGCTGACGGGGGTCTATTCTTCCATGGAGGTTTTCCATTATTTGAATTTCCCCAGCTGTGCCAGTCAGGTCAACTACCTCACGGACGTCATCCTCACTGCTGCTGAATATTTCATACCCCGAACATCCACCTCTCCACGTAGGGTCCCAGTTCCCTGGTGGAATGCAGCATGTAGCAATGCTATTCGAGCCCAGCGACGTGCTCTATGTATGTTTCAACGCCAGTCTACTTTGGATAATTGTATCAGTTGCAAAAGACTACGAGCGAAATGGTGTCGTGTCATTAAAGAAAGCAAAACAGCCTGCTGGACTGCTTTCACAAGTTCCTTCAACAGATTTACTCCTTCGTCGGTCGTCGGTGGTAACCTACGCTGGCTATCTGGCACTAAGCACTGGCACGTAGCAAACGAAGTCATGGAACCCATTCATATGTCCATGGTTTAGGCCTATCTTTTGTTTGAGATCTCAAGCTCAGCTAATTACGACCCTGCCTTCCTCCCCCGAAAACAGGCAGATGAGGCACGACTGTCTTCTTTTTAACTCTCCGAATCATGAAAGTTATAATGTCACCTTCACCACGCAAAAGCTAGAACGTGCCCTTGCCCTGTACCAGATCTCTGCCCTGGGGCCCGATGCCATCCATATTCACATATTCAGATGCTGAAGAACCTCTCCCCTGCAGGTAAATGCTTTCTTTTCCGCACTTACAATCGCATCTGGACTGAAGGTGAAGTTCCCACTTGTTGGTGTGAAGCAATTGTTGTCCCCATACCCAAACCAGGAAAGGACAAACATCTTTCTTCCAGTTATCACCCCATTTCCCTGACCAGCTGTGTCTGTAAGGTAATGGAGTGCATGGTTAATGTGGTTAACGCTCGGCTGGTTTGGCTACTCGAATCTGGACGCCTCCTCACTAACGTCCAATGTGGGTTTCGAAGGCAACGCTCTGCTATTGATCACCTCGTTACCATGTCAACCTTAGTTATGAATAACTTATCGTTAAAATGTCAGACGGTGACTGTGTACTTAGATTTGGAGAAGGCTTTCGACACTTGTTGGCAGGCGGACATTCCCCTTACCATGATACATGGGGTCTTCACGGTCGCTTCCTTCTCTTTACTCATGCTTTTTTAACAGATCGAATGTGCAGGGTATGAGTGGGCTCTGTTTTGTTACCTTTTGCCAGGAGAATCCGGTGCCACAAGGCTCCCTTTTTAGTGTAGCACTTTTCGCCATTGCAATCAACCCTATTATGGATTACCTTCCATCTGACATTTGAGGTTCCCTGTTTGTGGACAACTTCACAATCTACTGAAGAGCTCCTGGACCGTCATCTTCAGCATTGTCTTGTCAGTCTTCATTCCTGGAGTGTCGCAAGTGCCTTGCTTCTCCCATGAGAAAAGTGTTTGCGTCAACTTCTGGAGATACAAAAAGTTTCTTCCACCATCTCTCCATCTCGGCCCCGTCGCTCTCCCACTTGTGGAGGCGACGACATTTTTAGGGCTAACATTGGATAGGAAACTGAGCTGTCTCCACATGTCTTCTCTGGCTACTCACTGTAATTGTTCCCTTAACGTTCTCTGTGTTCTTAGTGGTACATCATTAGGCACGGATCGTAGCGTCCTGCTTCACCTTTATCAGATCAAAGCTGGATTACGGGAGCTTCGTATACTCTTCTGCATGGCCATCCATTTTACTCCGTCTTAACTCGATCGACCATGGGGGATTATGCCTGGCTATAGGAGCATTTTACACTAGCCCTGTTGAAGGCCGCTATGCTGAAGCTGCCGGATTGCCTATGACCTATTTCCGCGACATATTGCTTTGTCAGTACGCATGCCATCTGCTGTCGATGCCCCGCCAATCTTCCTATCCATCATTCTTTGACTCCCTCGATAGCCAATACGGGCTGCTCATGACTGCCCTGATCCCTCCTGGAGTCAGTTTTGGTCGCTTGCTTCAGCAGCTCCATTTTACCCTCCCTTCCACATTTCAAATAGGTGAGAGCCCAGTGCCACCTTGCCTCACCCCCGAAGGAGAGTACTTCAGATGCGGTTTACGACTCGAGGTTTCTGGAACTTTGTGTGTAGCTCGATAACACTCTATTCATCTATACAGATGGCTCAAAGAACGATGAAGGTGTTGGATGTGCATTTGTCATCGGGGCTGGCTGTTTTCAATACAGGCTTCATGACCACTGCTCGAACTTCACAGCTGAGAGCTTTTTGTGGAGGCGGAGACATATTTAGGGCTAACATTGGATAGGAAACTGAGCTGGTCTCCACATGTGTTCTGTGGCTGCCCACTGTACTCGTTCCCTTAACGTTCTGTGTTCCATGAGGCACGGATCGTAGCATCCACTGACACCGTTATTCTTTCTACATCATCTGCGTTGATCCGTTCCAAGCACCTGTCTCCCATGAGGGTAGCTGAGACTTGGCTGCATGAACTGTGGGTTAGACAGAGGGCAGTTGGCAAAGGAGGGTGTGGGACATGTGTGCGGTATCCACCTGCCAATTTAAAAGTCTCAGGGGCAATGCGGTGAAGCAGCAGCATGCTCGCTAGGTTTAAAGTGTAGTGACTTTGTGGCAGCATGCTGGTGTCGGTTGCTGGTCGAGGGTAGGAGGGAGAAGATCAAGGGCGGAGGAAGTTGTGTACCCATCTCAGGATTGCTCCGGCTCATCAACCCACCTTCAGAGTGGTCGCAATGGATACCACTCGCTGTGAGAGAGTAATTTTTCTTCTACAGTTGCAACTGAAAGCCATGTGCCACGTGTATGGACATGATATCCCTGAACAGCACACAAAAAGTTAGAACCACAAAGAAATATTGGACGTTCACCAGAAGCATGTCCAGAGATAGTCTGCAGTAGCGCCAGAGTTAGTCCACAAGAAGCCCAGCAAAGATCCTGAGAATAAGACAAGAGTCCTGAGACAGTGAGGATTGTCTTTATTGGCATATAGAGGCGAACTGACAGTGGGGCCTGCTGCATGGCTAGATACAGCCGGCCGGCTCCAGCCATTCTGGTGTGAGAGTAGTGAGACTTCCTGCAGTACTGTCTTGCAGCACTCTGTTTTCCTCAAGCACAGCCTGCAAGAAGTAGTGCATGTTACGTATGTTGTCATTGTTGTCGGCCTTGACTTGCCCAGAAATTGACTAGACTTCGTGGTTGAATGTTTGTAGCTCGAGGTATACCTTCAGTGGAGGCTACCAAGAACACTTACTGGGTAAATGGTTTGCCAGCTCATAGAGCAATCCTGGAGCTGGCATAATGGTTACCATTTGTAATAAACCACCAAGTTATTTATCAAATGATACTTGTATATTTGCCGCTGGCTGTGGTGGCCGAGCGGTCTAAAGCGCGCCACTCACGATCTGCACGGCCACTACGGTTGGGGGTTCGAATCCCCCCTCGGGCATGGATCTTTGTTCTGTCCTTAGTATTAGCTAGTTCATAAGTAGTTTGTAACTTTAGGGACTGATGACCCCGTAGTTAAGTCCCATAAGCTCTACAAACATTTGAACATTTTGTATATTTGCCTGTCAAATGATATCCTGACATTGATGACAAATATCAGTTTTATATTGAATGGAGCTCAAATGATTCAGTATATTTGAGGAACATCTACACAAATTTGATAGATATCTGACTAATGCTTCATGGTGTTATTCTCCATTTCTGTCAGTATAAACCACAAAATCTTACTTGTTGTGACTTCAAATTGGATGATATTAATGGAGCACTGAAGATTGTTATTTATGGCGGACAAAAATTGTTCAGACATCCCCAAAAATAAAGTATGATTAATTGGTAATACCTGTTCCTCTTGAAAATATGCAAATAAAGATAATTGTGAAAATACAGGAGACAGAGGTGGTGGTATACATCCAACATCATATGGCCCCTGTGAATTAAATGACCAGAACTTATGTTATCAAAGGAGATCTCAACAATCTTTTTCACAATTTAAAAATCTGAAAACAACAAAACGTGTAGTTGTGAGAGTGCAAGTGTAGAAAATTCCTTATAAAAATAATAGTGTAGGTTTATTGTGTTAATCATTCTGTTTTTTCATATTATTGCTCTAAAAATTTGGCCTTTTTTTCCCTTGGTTATTGCTACAGAGACTGTAGACTGTGATTTGAGTATACATTGTTGGAATCTATTTACAGACTCACGTGACGTTATATTGACATAATGCGAAAGGATAGTCCAAACATGTAATTAATTATTTATTTATATATCACACAAGATATCTTTCGGCATTAAATTCCATCGTCAGGTGTTTCTGCAAAAACATTTTCTTATGAGTATGTATCCAAATGCTACATAAATAAATGTATGTAAATAACATTTTACAAATTTCACTTAGAAAGTGTGCAGCACATACCATATTTAGAGGTTGTAAGTGCTTCAACTGACTATTTAGTGAGGTGATGTTTTACATTTGATTTATGAATTGTAGCCAGTTACAGCATCTGTCAATACCTCAGACATGTAAACTTTTGAGTGTATTGTCTGCAGCAAAACCCTGCAAGAAGTTTTCATTGTTGTTGTACAGTAAATAAGTTTATAGCGTAATTTATGTTTGCAAAGTTTATTCTATATAATATTTTAATCTTTTACAGCTTCAACCAAATATCAACCCTGATAGACATGCAATATTGCAAGAATTTGGCAGAGTTATTTATAAGAAAAAATCTGATATCGGATATCAACCAAATTTGCTACCTTCAGGACCTACCTTGTTTAAGAACACTATGGGTTGATGACAATCCTTGTACACAATCAAAAGAGTGAGTAACTCATAAATAAATTAATTGCTTGTAATAGAAATGTATTCTTACTGTAAAAATACGTGTGTTATTTCGTGATTGTTTCCAATATAATTCTTTCACATATAGGTTGCAATTTTAATTGGTCTTTGGAATAATAATATTGTAATTAGTCTAGAAGAGATAAGAGTTTTGTTCTTAAAAGTGCCTCCTTTAATATTCAAAGAGTAAATAATAACCGTAATTTATTGTTAATAATTTTGCACTAGAAAATCAGTTTTACATCCTTTACTTGAACTTCATTATCCTCCTCTCTTTATGCAGTATGGTGCAGTTCAGTGAGCAAGGATTATAGTGTTGGCCGCAGTTAACACATACTGGAGGAGGAGGGTGGGGTGTTGCAAGGGGCATCTGGATGGGATGGACACCCACAATCCCTGCATGTGGGGGCTGGAAGTGCAGCGGAACGACATGTGTCCAAACTCCCAGCGTTGGAAGCACCACATAGGGGGAGGGATATATGGCTTATGTTGCAACGGTAGACAGTCATCTTGACCTTTTCTGGTAACATACTACCTTTGAAGGCCAAAATGAAAGCATTGGTGGCAACTCTGTTGTCTTCAGGTCCCCTATGCAGGCGCCGGACAGAAAGGACACACCATTGCTTGAGGTTGGTGTGCATCTTCCCATAAGACAGGAAGAGAAGTTCCCTGTCCCACATTGAGTGACTTGTGAGGAGTTCTGGAGATACACATCACCCAGCTTGTCACACACTAGTAAGGCCCTTCACTGGGCACGGGGACACAGTTTTGATAAGGACTAACCCACTCTGCATCTTTGATATTGCCGCCAATTCTCCATACTTATCTTCAAAATTATCCATGAAGAACGAGGGCTTGGTAGAAGCAAAATATTCCCTGTCAGTCTTTGTGCAAACTAAATACTTAAGTGAATAGCGTTCTGCATGCTCTGCCATCCAGGATTCTTCCCATTACATGGCAAGGGAATGAAATAATTTAGGGTCATATTGCATTGCACTGTACTGAAATTTTACTTTACCTGCTTATAGACGGCGGTTGTATGTCTGCCAACGTTGGTCCCATGAGTAGCTAGGGAAGTAAAAGTCCACCCATGCAGAGCCCTGCTTGCATGGGTAAGCCAAATACAATAGGATGTGGCAAGTTCCCCAGAGGGTGCCAGCTAATGTTTGTTCCACCTCAACAGCCAAGGATCTACTCGTCATGCAACTCATCTTGAAATTGAGGGGCTATGAATCCAATATTCCCAGACTTTGTACCGTACAAAATTCCACCATCATGCCTTATGGCGTCATTCAAGAATTCTCAGAGCTAATGGTGTAGAGGACTGTGGTCGCAATACAGTCCTCAGCTCAGGGACCCCAGGTTCACTAGGCCCATGTGCAGCAAATAAATGCTGAGTCCCTTGAAGGGAAACAATGTTTTTTTATCAAAATTTCAAGAATCATCACATATTGCAATGATGTAGTTGCTTTAGTTGTAGTGTTTATATGCATCATGAGCACAGACAGAAGTAGTATATCAATAAAACTTTTATAGATATTGTTTAACTGAAAGTACACAGTGCAGTAGTGTATATTTTACATGCAGTACCTGTTTTTTCTTTTTTTGTTTTGTTTTCTTCACAATTAATATAATCAGTACACTCTTAGACAAAAAAGGTAATATATTTCACAAGAGCTGAGAATTCATTTTAAGGAATTGCTTACCTATGTTACTTAAAATCAATATATTGCAGGTTATGACTGCTTTGTACTAAATATTCCATATAAAGCATTTTTTTAAATATTCTTGAAGTATTGCAATAAAACTGTCAGTAGAACTACTGATTATGCTTTCAACCCCCAGTTTGGGTTAAAATTATGCTCTGAAATGACTCAAATTGTAAAAATTTAGTTTCATTGACTCTAATCATCTAGCCAAGACATACAGACCCACCTCATGGGTGGTTATGTCACACAGACATAACCATAATGCACTTACAAAAATCTGCAGTAATTTTTAAATTAAATGATATGTTTCACATAGCTCTTCAGTAAGCTTTGCAAAGGTACGTGAATGATAGCGGAGGTAATTTGCCCTGTTAGCTTATGTAAGAGCCATTAAAGCAGCCTTTGCCGCCCTGTTTGGGGACGGCATTACCTTCCATTGCACCAGCTACTGTGGGCCCTCATGGCCACAGGCCATTCCCTGCCCCCTAAATGGTTGGGGGCTCCCCATCTCTTGTTGCTCCCACACCACCGCCTTTAGGAACAACTACTCCCCTCTCATTGGGGACTTTTGTTCCCACAACTGAGCCAGAGAAACTCCAGCCTCCTCTGGCTCCTCCTGCCAGTAAGGAATCGCTTGGATTCTGTACATCTGAGGCTGGCATGGAGCATCTGGACCTTGACATTGCCACACTCTCAGATTCTATGTATGTTGACACAGTTAACTTCCAACCAGTGGTGGCAACTACTGCTGAAAAATAAATTGCCTCCTGGATCCCTTCATGTTATCCCAGCCCACTAAAAAAAAATCATCTTTCAGTGGAATTCCAGCACTAGAAGAGTTAAAACAACTGCTGTGCCACTTACCTGCTGTTTGTGTAGCTCTATAGGAAACCTAGTTTCCTGTCTAGGAGATCACCCTGCCCCTCGTGCCTACTGGAGTTATTACAAAAACCATACAAACTATGACAGGGTGTCTGGTGGAGTCTGCCTCTGTGTCTTTGCCATTGTCCTCATTGCTCCAGTGCCACTTCACATGACTCTCGAGGCAGTGGCTGTGAGAATCTGGGCAGTATGAGACACCAGATGGGGTAGTGCCTTCCACAGACCTTGCTGCCTTAGTTGCCCAATTTTCCTTGCAGTTCCTCCTCCTCGGGGATGCAAATGCCCACAATTCCTTGTGGGGTGGCATTCAGATGTAGAGCCATGGTTG
The DNA here is from genome assembly GCA_026315105.1 of Locusta migratoria. Classification (NCBI taxonomy): domain Eukaryota; kingdom Metazoa; phylum Arthropoda; class Insecta; order Orthoptera; family Acrididae; genus Locusta; species Locusta migratoria. The sequence continues at coordinate 690,046,617 of CM048755.1, forward strand.
AGACATTGAGGCTCTATTAGCACAGTTGGTCTTCTGCCGTCTCAATGTGGGTGCACTTCAGCCTGGCGCATAGCAAATATTTGGCTATCGACTTTTCTCTTTGAAGTCCGGGCCTTCTCATGCATCTCAGTTGGGGCAGGAGGGGGGGTGTCAATGATGACTTTGTCATAGCGACCACTTCCCCATCCATTCATCCATATTACTCTCCCTGAGTTTCAAATTCCGGGCTGCCTGCCACACTGGTCTCAGCAGAGCTAACTGGCTGGCTTACACCTTGACTGCTGTGGTTCCCGATAAACTTTTAGCTGATATCGGCATGATGGTTCACAAAGTTACTGTGGCCATGGTTTCCATTGCTGAGGCAATGGTCTCAGGTACTTCTCTCCAGCATCAGTTCCTTGGTGGATGCCAGAGATCGCTGTGGCCATCCGGGAGTGACATAGGATGCTTTAGCACCACTACACCACCCTTCCACAGACAATTTAATTGCTTTCAAATGGCTCTAGGCTCGAGCCCGGTGGTTGATCGAGCAGAGTCAGCAGCACTGTTGGGAAAGGTATGTTGCCACCATTGGAAGTTGTGATTCCCCTTCTCAGGTATGGTCGTAAGTCCGGTGCCTTTTCGGATTCCTCGCACCTGCAGGAATCCTCCGTCTCTCCATCCAGGGTACTCTCTGCACAAATCCTACCTCTATCGCCGACCACTTGGCGGAGCACTATGCTCACAGTTCTGCAACTGAAGTATATAGCTCGAAGTTCGACACTCTCGTAGAACGGGTCAAATGTAAGCAGTTGTCATTATTCACATGTCATAGAGAGAAGAACAATGCTCCATTCAGTGGGAGTTAGTGCTCTTGCTGCATGCCCTAATACTTCTCAGGCCTGGATCGTGTACATGGTCAATTCCACTGCCACCTCTCAGCTGACTTTCACCATCAACTACTCTCCTTGTTCTGTTGCATCTGGGTAGAGGGCTTATTCCTGTCCCAATGGCGGGATGTCATAATCTTGGTGCTGAAACCTTGCTCAGATTCACTGATGGTTGATAGTGCCCTATCAGTCTCACCAACTTTATGTGCAAGCTCTTTGAAAACATTGCAAGTTGACACCTCATATGATTTCTCAAAACTCAGTGTCTTCTGGCCCCACAAAAGGAGGCTCTTGTCTGTGCTGCTCCGCTCTCGACAGTTTAGTATCTCCGGAATCAGACATTCATACTGCCTTCGCTCAGCGTAAGCACATCATCACGGTCTTCCTGTACCTCCAAAAGGCTCTTGATACTACCTAGCACCATCATATACTTGCAATGTTGTTCAAATGGGGTTTCTGTGGTTCAGTCCCGATTTTTATCCAAAACTTCTTGTTGCTTCGCTTCTTTAGGACTAGTGTTGGTGCCTCTCTCAGCTCATCCTATGTCCAAAGGATGGTGTCCTGCATGGCTCTGTTCTTAGCATTCACATCTTTCTGGTTGCCATCAATGGTCTGGCTGTGGCATTCAGGTTATCGGTCACATCCTACTTGTTTGCTGATGACTTCTGCATATTTTCACCTATGCTGGCATTGGTGTTACTGAACTGTGGTTGCAGGGAGCCATCAGAAAGGCACAGTCCTGGGCCTTCTCCCATTGCTTCCAGTTCTCCAACTGAAATTAAAAAATTACGCACTTCTGTTGCTGAAGGGCAGTTCACCCAGATGCAGAGCTCTATTTGGCTGAAGAACTCCTTCACATTAAGGAAACGCATTGCTTCTTGGGTATGTTCCTTGATGCCAGCCATACCTGGTTACCCCACCTATGTCGGCTCAAACTAAAATGCTGGTGGTATCCGAACATCCTTCTTTGCCTCAGTCACACTACTCCTCTGCAGCTGTGTTAGACCCTCATCCAATCCTGCCTTGACCATGGGAGGCTGGTGTATGATTCAGTAGTGCCTTGTGTATTACACAGTGGTATCTGACTGGCGACAGGTGCCTACCGCACGAATCTGGTGGCAAGCCTCCTTACTGAAGCTGGGATTCTTGCCCTGCAGTTCCACCGGCAACAGCTTCTTGCCTCCTACATTGCTCATATGCATGCCTCTCCCCACCACTCAACATACAAGCTCCTTTTTCCAGCCTCTGTACATGCCCTCCCATCCCATTGACCTAGGTTGGGCCGCCCGATCATGATGCTCGTTTGCACCCTCCTTTCATTGCTGGATACCCTATCTTTCCCTCCCACTATCTCCTGCCAATACACCACCTCGATCCATCCCCTACTTGCAGTTCCATCTGGAATTGTCCCACGTTTTAAAAGTGTCAGTTTCGCCACTAACTCCTGGTCACAAGTTCCTGGCCATTCTCAACATATTCCATGGTGCAGAAGTGGTTTCTGGTGGTTCCATGGTAGATGGCTGAGTTGGGAATGCTTGTAAGCAACCACCTTGACCTGCACTCCCTGTGTCCTGGTTGTATCGTTTTCACCGTGGAGCTGATAATAGTATCTTAAACTCTTGAACACCTCCGAACATGCCCCAGTATGAGTAAGTTGTTTGCCATCTTTAGTGACTCCCTGAGTGGCCTACAAGCCCCTGACCAGTGTTTTTCTTACCATCCTCTGGTACAATCAATTCATAACTCCATCTTCACCCATGGCAAGTCTGGTTGTTTGATAGACTTTGTTCTGACTCCAGGCCACAGCGGCATCCTGGATAACGAGTATGTCAATCGGCTGGCCAAGCAGGCAACCACCTCCCAGACCCTAGATATTGGTATCCTCGAAAGGGATATCCAGTTGTGTTTCTACTGTAAGGTCTTTGTGTGTTGCATCTTGTAATGGTCCACATCGAGCACGCCAAACGAGCTCCGTGTGATAAAGCCCTCTAAGGCCTCATGAAAGATCTCTCTTAGGGACTCGGTTATCATGTGTCATCTACATTTTGGCCGTACATGGTTGACGCATGGCCATCTTCTCCATCGTCAGGACCTATACAGGACCTGTGGCATTTCCATGACATCCTGCTGGACTGTGCCCTTATGGACACCTTGCAGCAGTCTCAAAATCCACCTGCTGCACTATCTTTAATTCTTGGTGATAATGCATATATCACTGATGGTACCCTACATTCTATCCTCTCAGCTGGTTTCTAACATTCCAACTAGTGGTACTTTCGCCTTGCTTTTCAGGCTTACACCCACACCGAATTTAATCTGTTTTATTCAGTCTGTCCAGCTTCTGACTGGTTTTTCCCCTGATCTTCTCTTTTATGTAATCCTTCTTCAGTGTTGCCACTGCTGATTTAGCTACACTCTGTGCATCCTGGGATTTCCCCCTTCATGACTGTTCTGCACTTTAGATTTTACTTTTAGCCCTTAGCTTTTAGATCTCGAAAGGGAACAGGGGATTGATGACCTTGATGTGGTCAAAGTTTTTGGATGCGTATTTGGATGATGAGTCATCTTGAAATCAACACACAAAATGTATTTGTGTTAAATTTTCTAGAATAATTTATCTGTTAAGGTGTCTTCTGAATGACATACTTGAAATAAATGTTAAACTATCCAGTTTTGGCAGTTTCTCGTAGCATCTCATCATATGAGAATATTTTGTGTGTCAAAAATATTACAGAAGGAAGCTTGTAGGTTAATAAATAGTGACACTATTAAGCTTTATTATTCCTTGGCTTTCTCTGTGAAAGTGGCTTTTACTCTCAGCTATAAGATTTTATCTCTGATGCTTGGGCAGGGTGGGTGGATTTTTGTGGCTCTTCCCGCGAGCAGCAGGGTTTGGAGGCCCCCGCCTCATGAAGATGTCCATTCTCCTTTTAATTTGTTTTTAGCATTGTTTCTTTTTTGCACATTCAGGCTTCTGCTTTAGGAGCATCCACTGTTCACCTGTACCTGCTTGTTGTTAATGAAGGGGGTTCCAGATCTGTAGCAATGTGCATCGCAGAATTCTGCATTTTCTGTTGGTTTTAGTCTTTTTCTAATTGATTTTAACTCCACTTCTAGTTCCTCCATTTTACTATCAGTATGTCCCTAGCAGACCACACCCTTGATTGCATTTCATTCAGAGGTCATGGGAATGATGACCTAGCTGTTTGGTCCCTTCCTCCCATTAACCAGCCATCCAAGCTTTATTAATTGAGCAAAAAGTCATGGCCATAATAACAGTGGTGCTTAGCCAGGAACAAAACACAAATAACCAGACAATACTTCAGAGATTAGTTTGTAATCTGAGAACTGTAAAAAATAATTTTTGGTGATGTAACTATACATTATATAGCAGTATTGCTAATCAAAGAGAGTCATTTGAGAAATGATTCAGGAACTTTTTTGGGCCTGCCGCCATCATAAGGAGCAGATACCCGGATTATAGGCAATCCACAGGGCAGATTAGCACTGCAGAGTGCCATCATTGTGCCTGCCTCTCAGGATCACACGTTTAGCATGAACAGCGAGCAACAGCGAACTTTTAAAAGTTGTTTCCCTGAAGCAGAAGCAAAAATCTGAGGCATTGTTCATGGTTGTAACACAAGGTACAATACACACATCAGGATTGCCAAAACCAAATAACAGGTATAAATTTGAAGGGTACAAATTATTTATAAAGTTTCCACAGCCTGTTAAAGATCTATGTGAAGAATTATTCTAACAATCTTCAAATGATAGTTTAGTTGCCCCCCTTTCTACTATACATTGGAATTTATTATTAAGGCCGGTATTACACTATCAAATTATTAGACAAAAATATTGAATGTAGTATAATGGGCAGTTTTTATCAAGTCGTCCAATCTTCTATCAAATATAAGGCCTCGGCTTACATTTGATCAAAGAAATTGCTTGTTTTCTGTTTCCTGAGATGAAAAATATAACAGCTTTGAGTGCTAGTAGTAGTACAACCACACAAGGAAACCACCGTGCCACCATAGCTGTTTGACATAGTGTTCTTATTTGTAATCACTGCTACCAGTGGCAAGTTTGTGTGATGTTTTCCAGCAACAACAAACTTGATTGAAACATACAAATTAGACAAGACACTGGATGGCATGCAACATCTGGAGTAAAAAAATGTATTGAGATGCATGGAGAGTACCAAAAAAATTTTGCTGAACACTTCATCTCATAGTGACACCCACAGTTTCATCCAAATACATTTTGTTTTCTTTTGTCCTCCTCCTCCCCCCCCCCCCCCCAAATGCAGACAGAACAGTTGTATAAGCAACAGCTGAACACCACACCAATTTGTTTTCTACCTTTTTGAAGCAACTTTTACAAAATATTGAGGACAGTAATAATATAGTAAGGACAGTTTACAACTCACCACAAAGACGTGGCAACGAGCTGTGACAGTCGCATACAAAAGACACACACATACAACACTTTCAGCTATCGGCCATGGTCTGTCTGATTGCGTGAGAGTTCTATTGTGTGAGAAGGCCATGGCCGATAGCTGAAAGTGTTGTATGTGTGTTTGTCCTTTGTATGTGCCTGTCGCAGCTCGTCGCCACGTCTTTGCGGTGAGTTGTAAAGTGTCCTTACTATATTATTATTAATTCCAACCTGGACTTTCCATTATTATATTGATGACAGTGTAATACCCCCTTTGGTGATGTCAGTGATCTGTAGATGATGGACACGTTTAAAAGTGTTCAAATGTTATTAAAACTGTTGCACTGAACTGCTATGGTTATCAGCCCCTATATTTACTAAACTAACTTACACTAAAGACAACACACACAATCATGATTGAGGGGGAACTCAAATTTCTGGCAGTTACAGACACCCAGTCTGTAGCATGCTGCTTTAGACCACATAGCCAGTCGCATGGAGCGGACTCATTTAATTCTTAAATGAGATTATTTGTATCAAGTCTAATCTGCTCCTTCATCAAATTAGTAAGAATTGTAGCAGCAGTTGTTATGTGGAATCCAAATTTCGCATTTTCATCACAAGCTAATGAAGGCTAAAATGTACTGAATTCTTTGTCCTTCACTTTCAAAGGCATTTGCTACAGCTTCATACTAGTTAAACATAGCATTTTGTTGCCTGAACATCCACATGTAAGTATTATGAAGAAACAAGTGTCCTCTTCGGTTGTTAAAATTATTTATTGGTTCAAACATGACCAGTTTTGGTAAGTTCAAAGCCCATCTTCTGATGTATTAAACCGTAAGTCATAAGTTGAGAGGTCGCTACACACACTGCCAGCTTGAGGTAATGGACGGGTGACAACTGCACAGTATGCTAGGTACAGAATACTCGTGCAACTAATGAAACTGAAAATGTGCTAATGATAGCAACTCAATATGTAGCTAATTTGTTTGCAATGAATATAATACAGGGATAATGACATCTACATATCATAAATTTCCCAACTAAAAAGAAACTGTTTTTACAACAATTAACTTCATTGTGTGAGTATTCGGTAGATGGGTGCAAAAGCTTTACATACTTCATGAAATTGAGAAAACGTGAGGAAAGTAGGCCTACTATAAATTTGCAGCACCACATTTTCAGATACTGAAAATTATCCTATTACACAGTCTCATCGAAAATTTCAAACATTCTTGGCTAGCACTTCACAGTAGAATAGTAGAATATTGTTAAATATCCAGTTATTTGTGTAATTTTAAGCTTTTGTTTTCAGCTATCGTTTAACAGTTCTGAGAGCTCTACCAAATCTTAAAAGACTAGACAACATAGAAGTGAAACCTGAAGAACTCTCGGAAGCAATGCAAATGGGGATTCCACTTACTCACCCAGAGAAGGCTGTCACTCCATCTCCCATGATGTCTTCTGTACCAAGACTGCCTCCAAGCCCTCCAGCAGAAGAGGTGTGATGATGTGTTAAAAATATTTTTAATATCTCTTTGCATTTTATTGTTAGTTGTTTTGAACATTGCTTTTCTTTACTGTTCTGATCAATAGTCATTTTCATTAAAGACCAAATCGCATTAAATCACAAAGATTTCATTTTTATGTGATGGAAAACTTGTTAGATCTTTGAAACACTGGTGTAAAACTGTTATGACTCTAAACATGTAATTAATGCATTTTGCACATCTGTTGACATATACAGGTTGAGGTAGGTAATGCGGGGCACCAATAATTAATACAGAGTGAATAAATAAATTAAGGTGCAGTTTATTTTAATTCATAGCAGGCAAGACAGCAAATTTTCACAACTGATTCTCAGTGCTTATAGTAGCAAAAACTGTGATGGGAATGATTAGAGAGAACTGAGAGAGCAGTAAATAATTTTTGAAGTAATTGTCATGAAGTTAATGGAGCAGTATTTAGAAAAGATGAAATGTGTTGGAATGTAGATTTTATAATTTGACAGGTCAAAAGTCAGCTCACAAAGTGCAGCAGCAGCAGCAGCACGCGCGCTCACACACACACACACACACACACACACACACACTCTAAACGCCACAAGCTTTACAGTCAGTTGCTACTTCTGGTGGAAGTGTTGAAGAGAAGTTTTCATTTCACCCTTCTACCTGAAGGAAGAGACTCTTGTTCCAAAGCTTGTTGATTATTGCATTTTGAAATGCTGTCATTGGTTATTCAACTTGCATTTTCAAGCTGCCTGATGGCTACACATGGATTCTATGTAACTGTCGATAAATTGTTAATTGTATTCCTGTTATTATCTGTTCTTTTTCATTGTCATGTTTTATTCTCCACAATTCTAGTGCATTGAAATGTTGTAGTGTTTCCAAATCCAAATTGGAAGACTTTGACATTCAAAGGATACCTTTCAGCATATACGATTAATCATGCCACTGGTCCAACTCACTTGGTGACATTCACCATTAACAGAAACTATCCACTTCATCAACTTTCCTGTACATTACAAAAGGGAGAACAACTTCATGCATAAGTAGTCTGATCTCTACAGTGGCAGAGGCAAGAGAGATGCTCTTCATTTATATCTTTAGCAGGATCAAAAGAAATGACTCCCATAGATGAAAAGTGTAATTCATAAAATTATTATATGATCTAGTTAATGTATGTCTATTGCAGCATCTTGGAGTATATTGTGTTGTACAATAACGATTGTTATTAATTTTGTAACAGCCACAATCATTTTGAGCCTTGAAACTTCCTGGCAGATTAAAATTGTGTGCCGGAACCGGGACTCGAACCTGGGACCTTTGCCTTTCGTGGGCAAGCGCACTACCGAATGTGCTGTCCCGACACAACTCACGATGCCGCCTCACAACTTTACTTCCGCCAGTACCTCGTCTCCTACTTTCCAAACGTCACAGAAGCTCTCCTGCAAACACGCAAGACTAGCACTCCTGGAAGAAAGGATATGGTGGAGACATGGCTTAGCCACAGTCTAAGGGATGTTTCCAGAATTAACTTCACTCTGCAGCGGAAAGTAGGAGACGAGGTACTGACGGAAGTAAAGTTGTGAGGCGGCATTGTGAGTCGTGTCGGGATAGCACATTCAGTAGTGCGCTTGCCCGCGAAAGGCAAAGGTCCCAGGTTCGAGTCCCGGTTCCGGCACACAATTTTAATCTGCCAGGAAGTTTCATATCAGTGCACACTCCGCTGCAGAGTGAAGTTTCATTCTGGATTTTGAGCCTTTTTCGTGGCCAGAACAGATACACAAGGGCCCACAGACATATAGTCAGTGCTGAAACTGCAGAGTCAGCACTGATCTCTTGGTATCGCTCAAATAAAGAATACACTTTTTTGGGTTTTTTTATCAATAGCAAATGCATTCTTTGTTACTAGATTCGCACAGTCTTGAAAATGGAATATTTCCACACTTCCTTTCCTTACATTGCCATGTGCATTCCTTTTTCCTAAATAAACCACTTCAGTCAGGCATGACTTTAATTTCTTGTCCTGATATTTACATTCTGTCCTGTAGCCCACAATCCTAGTTTTGCCATTCTGTGCAGTGTTTAAGATACCTCATTATGTTTTACCTCTGGATTTTAAAAAAAATCTATTATATGAAAGTTAATCTATTCTTTCTTTGCATTACATCCTAGAAGCCAAAATTCATGCAGATGGCATATTTATTAAATTGCAAAAAGCATAAACTCATCTGGTTAAGTATCACACCATAATTATTTTAAAAATTCTGTTATATGAGATATTAAACAAAATTTATGGCTGAATTCAGGATTATAGGATGTAATATGTTATATAGGATTGAGAATAATTAATAGAAGTAGATGTTACTTCAGGTTTTAACTTACCACACCTGTTTTAGAGTTGGAAAGGAGATAGCTTCCTACATGTTTGATAATGCTCAGACTGCTTCACTGCCCATTAAGTTATTGTTTTGCCCTGTCATGTAGAAAGATTTCATAGCTTGAAACAGTGAGTGTCATATATCAGAAGAGGAATCTGCACTGCAATGGCTGAAATTGAATTAGGGAGCTATATACTAGTTTATGAACACAGTCTTCCCTGTAAGTTATTTATTGAAATCTTGGGGGCTGAGATATTAGCTCCTTCCTTATCTGCACATGGCTTTTGCTTACTCAGCAAGAAAAATACCCCCCCCCCCCCCCAAAAAAAATCACACTAGCATATTTGGGAGGAGGTTTCTTTTTTTGCCATGTGTGGATGGGAATCTGGTCTGCCTGTCCCTTTCTCAACCTCTGCTGCAGTGCTGTGTTTATTTACTTCACTAGTCCGTAATACTATTTAATGCATACAGTGCCTTACTTAATTGTATTAAATCTTTAATACAAAAGCATGGCATTTGACATATCAGTCAAATTGTCTTGGTAAGTGGAATTCATATGTAAGGGTTTAATATTCACCTTGTACCCTTAAAAGGTGTGCCCCATGGGATTGCTTTGGGACCCTTGTTATATTCATGTAGTGTGTCATTGAATTCACTTACAATATTAAGAACCACCTCAGACTTTTTCCAATTGATACAAATATCTTCAGTGAAACACTGTCTGAAATAAACTGCCTATGTCTCCAGTCAGATCTTGATAAGATTTTGTGGTTGTGCAATGATTGGCAACCTCTTTCAAATGTTCATAAATGTTTACACTAAAAAATTATGCACTTTACAGAATGGGAAACACTGTCAGTGGAACACAATTGGAATCTAGCAGATCATACAAATACCTAGGTTTAATAAATTGTGATCAATGCAATGGAATGGCAGGAAGGTAGACTTTACCTTATTCTCAGGACTGGGAATTCTCATGACTGGGAAAATGCAGCCTGTCTTTTAAGGGAGACTACTTAATAAACGTTAGTGCATGCAGTGTTATAATTTTGCTGAAGTGTGTAAAGTGTGTAGAATGCATACCATATAGAGGACTAACTGTAGTGTTGTAACTGTCAACTTGACATACTGGATGATACCTCTGAGAAATGGTATATTTCGTCCTTCAGTGTACAAAGTTTCAAAACTGAAATACATAGGTGGTGCTAAAGCCATGTGGTGTAGTAACGTTGTAGAGTTCGTGTTAACCAAGTAACAACACAACAAGCCAGAGCTGATCGAGAGCGATCACCAGCTGCTGAATGCCAGGTAAGCGGCATGTCACAGGGGGCACTAGGGCTGTGCCTGCACCATTGTGGTTCACAGTTGTACTTGCTCAACCAAGGAATTCTCTCTGGCAATATTTAACAATGCATATGAATATATGTTGACATCTGTTAGTAATGTTTCAGAACTGTTGTCCGGGTGAAGATCAGATTTTGTGTGTCTGTTGTAGTACCACTGTCTTTTAAATGTACGAGGACTTATGAACAATTGTACCCAACCATCACTTAAAGTTTCCCAAAGGTAATGTTGCAGGTATTTTTTATGCTCCAGCGGTTCGATTGTGGTTACTTATAAGAATTTTAGTTAAATCAGTTACCATATTAAAAATTTAGTTGAAGTCATCAATAACTTTTCTTTTTAGTCTCTCTTGCTTTAACTGGAAGTGCTGTGGAATTATTACTCCTTGGTCTACTACCAAAAGTATTCATGTAATATTAAAATAACACTTTTCCATTTGAAATTATTCAAATCATTGCTCTGAGTACAGCTCAAAATTCTGTGCCAGTTGCAGTCTGTTAGCTTCTTATACTGAAGTTAATTCTAGTACTGATACTTGGTATCAGTATTTCCTTGCTAAGTCTGTATCGGCAAGAAATTTCTCTATTGTTTGCGCGACACATTAAAGATTAGTCTTGCTCACACTGTAATAATGTGAAAGATAATATCACTTCACCCACAGACAATCGGGTTATGACTTACAAAAACTATTCATTAAACAGTTTTATTATTGGTTTCCCATAATATTACAAATGTCTGAGGATGACTGTTACATGGGCCAAAACTGGTAAAATATAGAATATCTCATGCGATGTGAACTGTTATTTTATCCAACAGGAACGTGAAGTTCCTTGTGCCTTTCATCCATGACTTGCAAGATATGTGTGAAAAGAGCAAACTTAAGTCGCACACAAGCGATGTGTACAATGCTGTGCTGATGAGTGGACAAATGTTTTTTACACCCCAAGGAATTTTATTATAGTCAGTCTAATTATATGGCTAAGAATTCTGCAGCAAATCGATGTAGTGGATATTTGTGTGTAATTTTATGGGTCCATTCTTTTCCCCATTTTTTCCATTCATTTGAGATTTGGAAGCTTCGGGTTTAACCTCCCATTGACTGCCTGGTCATTAGGTGAGATTTTGAGCTGAGCAAGGAATTCACAAAAAAGTAAATATGATAGGGTACTCTTTGTGCAGCCAAATTAGAATTCCAGTTACAGTACAAATGTAGAATAATTTTTTGTAATGTATGGTTTTTTGACTTAATATGCCTCTGGACCCATCAAAAAGTATAGTTTTAGGTTTTTTTTGTGCCATGAAGAAACACATTGGACCAATAACAATGCACCTCCATTGTGTGTGTCATTTTGGGGACAGTATGTGTTGGCTGTTTTTCATAACCTGCTGTAATTATGTAGACTGCTGTTGTAAGAACACAGAAAATAAATGTATTAAGCCAGCTTCCAAGAAATAGATACCAGAGCTATCGAGAAAGCGAAGGTACCTCAAGAACTATTGTCTCCTGTGGATACTGTCTTCACTCCAGGAAGTATGTGTCTTGCCATCTCTTGTTGATTTAACAATGAGTGATAGGTCAGAGGTAGGTCTGTGGGCCCTGTATAGAGGAGACAGTAACCAGGAAGAACTTGTGGTACCCAATACTCGTAAGCAACAGGTTTCAGGTGCTGTCCGCAACTGAAACTGAAACTGAGACAGTGCGACACACTTTACCTGTTAGGAAGCCTGCTGTGTTCTGTATCAAGCTGTTCAAAATTAAGGTGGTTACTGTTACTGCTTACAGAAATTAAATAAAGGTAAGGGAAGGATGAATTTATCTCAGTGCCACACAGTGTATATTGAAGCTGTTCCAGCACCTAGTGAGGGAACTAGGTGCAACAAGTTTTAGAATGAGGTGCACACTGGAACAAGCAATGTCTGTCATCTGGCCTTTGAGCTGATTCATTAATAATTCCAGTCACTATTGGAGAAGGTTGAGTAGAACAGTATTGCTCAGTTTTCACCATATCTCAGAACCTCTAGTAGTGTGCCCAAAAACTGGTCATGGCTGGCTGGCTTTTAATAGAATTTCAGGCTTGAACAAGAGATGTTGAAGGTTCAGGGAATAAGTAGTCTGTGATCTGTGCACTGCACATCAGAAGCTTTTGTTCAGTTTATGACTCTGTGTGGGATGTATACAAGGAGTTCTTAGATTTGGACGACAGTATAGCTATAAGATGCACTGGAGTTAAAAAATAAATAAATAAAAGAAATAAATAAATAAAATAAAATAAAAATCATAGCACAAAGTGCTTTTGTTCTTTTGTTATAGACTGGTTTTGGTTAAGCTGTTAACCTAGAACAACTTGGACTAGTGATCCAGTTTTTGGGCCAAATTTGATTATCACAGGCCTGGATCATGTTGCATTGTTTGGACCAAATGTAAACATCACAGGAAGACATAAAAAGTTTGATTAAATTTACCAATAAATTTTGAATATCACACCCTGGAAACTTACTAATTTGTGTTCTGTGTTCTGTTTTTGGTTTTTGTAAAAGTGCTAATTATGGTATATCATGAATGTATTCAGATAATCGAGATGTACAATATTGATTTGTATTTTATTCTATTGTATTGATAAACAATTCACTGTTTTTGGTATTTGTAACACAATTATTACTTGAGGTTGTAATTAATTATAAAATATTTCACCAAATTAAACAAGTTCGATCTTGCATACAAATGTACATTCCATAAGCCACCTGCTATTGGTGCACCTTTGATGAATTTTCTGACTGTGGAATGGCTCGGAGATGACGATGGTGTTTACATTCTGGGCCCAGGATGTTAAAAAGTGAATCATAAGTTAATCAGTAATTTTCTGGTATGAAATATGAATGAATACACCTTACATGTTATGCAAATAGAAACTTGTGACTGTAGTTCTTCACACACCCATTAACAAAAATTACATTAAACAGACTCCATTCGAAGAATTTTCTGGGGCACATTCTAAACTCTTGTGGCTCATCATTGTTGAAAAGAACCTGTATGTGGCCAGCATGGCATCCACTATAATAGACCACCATCAATGTACTTGTCCAAATTGTCACTATCGATTGGCTTCCCAGGTTCATTGTTTCAGACAGTGGACCCAAGTTAATGGTGATGACTTTGAACAATTCTGTGCCTCTAACATAATCAAACACCTATTCAGTAGTCTGCTATTTGATCCATTCTGTAACGGCAAAGCAGAGCATATGCTACAATTTTTAAACATCAAATGTGAAAAGCTGAGAAAACAATTATTACCACAGGTGTGCTCATGTTGTTAAGTGCACACGGGACCTCGCCCATCTTGGCACATTTCCTCCACAGGCTGCTGCTTCATTCTCCCCTCTGTATCTCAGTTCTGAGGACCCCGTATCTGGCTCATTGTGGCCTATCATCAGGTACAACAGTGTGGTCGTGATGGTACAGGGCAAAAGTTGCATGGGTGGAAGTTATGGTGGTTATCACCCATGAGCGATACCTTACAGCAGTTGAATGTTAAGTTTGGAACACTGCCATACCACCTTTGTCTGCACCTCCCAATACCATAAGCAAGGCTGACACTCTCACATCTACACAGCTCACAACCCGTAACTAAACAGGTATTACTTGCAGTCCAGAACATCAGCGATTGTCCCACTGGAACTGGGCAGGGAAGTAGTCTCACCACTGCCTGCCCTAACTTGACCATAGCCATCTATGTTGCCACACCCCTGCAAGGTGCCAAAAACATCCCATTACTCTCATCAGGTGGCACATCAAAGTACCTGAAAATCAATCACACTGCTGATTAACAGCTTCTAAAGCATTTTTCCGGATGCTTCCATCATTATATTGTTGTTTCAAGGGGTGAGAGGCCTGATATCCTGCCCTGATGATTTTGAAAGCCCACTAGACACTAGTGGCTGCTAATCGTCTATGGCTGCTAGACAGCACTGCTACATTTGCGATCAGTAGCAGCACAGCTGCAGCTCTTGCTTTAGTGCCATGCCTATCTTGCTGACCAATTACTACTCATAATCTCACTATAGAGCTACAGTGGGTGAACCCCTCAGGGGCTCAGCATTAATATGCTGAGTATGGGCTTAGCAAACCCGGGGCCCCGAGCTGTGGACTGTGTCGCGCCAACAGTCCGCCACACCATAAGCTCTGTACATGCTTCAATGACTATCGTTCGGCACAACAGTGGAAAGTTGTACGTTTCAGAGCCGGGGAAGCTTGGCTTAATCGCCTGGGTCACAAGGAAGGTACAAACCTCCATAAAAAGCCCCTCAATCTCAATGTGTGCTACATGCCGAGGAGATGCATGGCTGTTGAGGTTGAACAGTCGCTAGTGAGCAATCTATGAGGAACCTGCTGCACCTCAGTTGTGTAAGGCTTACCTAGGCAAGCGGGGCTCTGCCTGGGTAGACCTTTAGATCCCTAGCTGTTCGTGGGAACACCATGAAGCGATCACGAAATGATGGCAGATGTCTCTAAGCACAGGAAGTCAGATTTTGATGCCACAGTATACAACCCTAAGTGGTTTGCTTCCATGGCTACGCCATGGGAGGAACGCTGTGCTCAAACTTGAACAGAGAGGTATTCACTTTGTTAGGTGCATTTATAGGGTCCAAAAGATCATAGTGTTGCCACCAGTGCATTCATCCTGGCCTTCAAAGGCGATACACTGCTCGAGAAGGTGAAGGTAATGGTCTACCGGTGCGACGTGAAGTCGTACGTCCCACCCCCTATGAGGTGCTTCAGGTGCTGGAAGTACGGGCATATGTCCTCCCGATGTACTTCCAGCTCTACATGCATAGAATGTGGGCGTCCATCACATCTGGATGGTCCATGCATGCCACCTCCCGTATGTGTGAACTGTGGGAAATTACATCTGCCTTGCTCGTCTGACTTTACTATCCTGCATAAGGAACAGAAGATCATGGAGATCAATACTCTAGACTGACTTACATATGCTGAGGTGAGGAGAAAGTATGAGCGACTCCATCCGGTGCATCTGACTACATCTTTTGTCGCCGTTGCATATTCCCCACTTCCACTGAGTATGACTCCCACAGTACCGCGTCCTTCTACGGGCCCTAGGGGCCATCAATCTGCCGCTGTGGTAGCACTCCTCCATTCCTCCATCCACTCCTGTAACACCTGCTGTGGAGGCAATTCCCCCACAACCATCGGGGACACCAGTCCCCACCTCCCAGCCGGAGAAGGAACAGCCTCCTCTGGCACCTATTGCTCGGAAGGGGTCATCACAACAGCCCCTTCCGAGGCTTCTTACAGTGCTGCAGAGGATTCTGGCCGGAGGCTCAAGGATCCCCAAACTGCTGGTCGAAGGGCTTCTCACTCTTCTTCCACTTCTGATGCCACTGAGAAGCCCTCCCACCCCATCAAACCGAAAGGACAGCAAGAGGGTAAGAAACCAAAGCCACGTAGAAGAAGGAATCTTCCGTGGCTGCAAAGCCACAGCTTCCCTCCTCTTCTGCTTCAGAAGATGAGGTAGAGATCCTCGCATCACCTGAGGATGTCGCACTGACTGATGCACCAGAATCTATTATTCTTGATAGAGCAGAGACAGAACAGTTGGCAGCAGATGTCTTGATGGAATAACATGTTCTATATTTTTATCATTGCCCATCAGTTCAAAGACACTGTCATTCTCCAGTGGAACTGCAGTGGTTTTTTTCTCCCACCTGGCTGAGCTGCATCAATTTTTGAGCATAACACCTGCTCTCTGCGTTGCTCTCCAGGAGACCTGGTTTCCAGCAATGCGGACCCCTGCTCTTCATGGGTACAGGGGATATTGTTGTAATCGGTGTGTGTATAACAGTCTCAGGTGGTGTCTGTGTGTGTATCCTTAACTTTGTGTATAGTGAACATGTGCCCCTTCAGACGCCATTAGAAGCTGTGGCTGTCAGGGTAGGGATACCACAAGACAACCATCTGCAGTCTGTATCTACCAGCAGATGGTGATGTACCACCACACACACTGGCTACACTGATCTCGCAGCTCCTGCCATCTTTTCTTCTTCTGGGTGGTTTTGACTCCCCTAATAACTTGTGGGGTGATGCAATAGTCAGTGGCCGTGGCAGAGAGGTCGAGAACTTGATATCCCAGCTTGACCTCTGTCTTCTAAACACCAGGGCCCCCACGCATTTCAGTGTGGCGCATGGCTCTTTTTTGGCTATTGACCTGTCAGTTTGCAGCCCTGGTCTCTTACCATCTGTCCATTGGAGGACACATGACGATTTGTGTGGTAGTGCTCTCCTTCCTACTTCATAGCACTACCCCATCGTCACTGCCCTGGATGCCTTCCCAGATGGGTTTTAAACAAGACAAATTGGGATGAATTCGTTCCTGCTGCTACTCTTGGAGCTCTCACAGATGACACTATTGAATTGGTGGTTGCGACTGTGACTCAGAGAATTTTATTTGCTGCAGAGCACGCAATCCCCCTTCCATCAGGATGCTCCCGGTGAAAGACAGTGCCTTGGTGGTCGTCAGAAGTCACAGACGCCATTAGAGACCATAGGCATTCAGCACTATAAGTGACACCCTTCACTCGAGAATTTTATTGCTTTTAAACTCCGTGCTTGTGCTCGTCATTTAATACGCAAGCAAAAACAGGAATGTTGGGAATGTTATGTGTCCACCATAGGATCACGTACCTCTCCTTTACAAGTCTGGACAATGATCAGACGCCTGTATGGCTACCAGTCTCAGGCAGCAATACCTGGGATCTCTATCCAAGGGTGTGCATGTACGGATCAAGGCGCTATCGTCGAGTCTTTTGCTGAGCACTACACTCGCACCACTGCATCCGGAAATTATCAACCTGCCTCTCGCACTTTAAAACAGCGAATAGAACGCAAAAGCCTCGTCTTTACCTCCCGTCACCCTGAGGTATATAACGCTCCATTTAGTGAGTGGGAGCTCCTCAATGCCCTTTCCCACTGCCCTGACACTGCCCCTGGGCAGGACGGAATTCACAATCAGATGTTAAAACATCTGTCTGCTGATTCCAAGCGCCAAGTTCTTGCACTGTTTAACCACATATGGAGCGATGGTGTCTTTCCATCACAGTGGTGAGAAAGCACCATCGTCCCAGTCCAAAAGCCGTGTAAAGACCCACTAGATTGGAACGTTCTCTGCAAACTGCTAGAATGCGTGGCGAGCTGGTGTTTGTGTTGGCGCCTTGAATCTCGGGGCCTTCTGCCTCCATGCCAAGGTGGTTTCTACAAAGGGTGCTCGACCTAGAATAACTTGGTCCATCTTGAGTCTGCCATCCGGACAGGGTTCTCTCGACATCACCACCTGGTAGCCATGTTTTTTTACTTGTCGAACGTTTATTACACAACCTGGTGACACCACATTTTATCTAAATTACATGGGTGAGGTCTCCGGGGCTCACTCCCAGATTTTATCCAAAACTTTTTAGCTGTATGTACTTTTCACATTAAAGTTGGTGCATCCTGAAGCAGCCTTCTTGTCCAGGAAAATGGGGTGCCTCAGGGCCTGTTTTAAGCATTTCATTGTTTTTAGTGGCCATTAATGGCTTAGAGACAGCAGTTGGGTTGTCAGTATCCCCTTCATTGTATGCTGACGACTTCTCTATCTATTTTAGCTTGTCTAGCATGTGTGTTGCAGAATGCCAGCTACAGGGAGCCATACGCAAGGCGCAGGCATGGGCTCTCTCCTATGGGTTCCAATTTTCTGCTGCCAAAACGTGTGTTATGCACTTCTGTCGTCGATGGGCAGTCCACCCCCATCCAGAGGTGTATCTTGACGACCAACTACTCAGTGTAGTTGAAACTCGACGATTTCTAGGACTGGTATTGGATGACTGACTCACATGGCAACCATATATTCACCAGCTGAAACAGGAGGGCTGGCAGCGCCTCAGTGCTCTCTACTGCCTTAGCAGTACCACTTGGGGTGCAGATCGTAGTACCCTGCTGCACTGCTACAAAGCCCTTGTTCTGTCACGTTTGGATTATGGGAGTGTAGTATATGGTTCCACATCCTTCTGTGCTGCAGATGTTGGATCCTATCCACCACTGTGGAGTTAGGCTCGTGACAGGGGCTTTCAGAACTAGTCCTGTGGACAATCTCCTTGTGGAGGCTGGGGTGCCCCCTCTCCGAATAAGACGGCAACAACTGCTGGTGAATTACTCAGCTTATGTCTATGGTATGCCTACTCATCCAAACCATCGTCTTTTTTTTCCGAACTGAGTACTCCCTATTCCAGAATGGCGGCCGAGATCGGGTTTGACAGTTAGTGTGTGTGTCTGGTCTCTTCTGAGTGAACCGGACTCTGTTCCCCTACCATCTCTCTTCAAATTTCAGTCGCATACACCACCATTGTGTATATGTCAGCCTCACCTTTGACTGGAAATGTCACAGTTCTCCAAAATCTCAGTTCCTCTTCTGTAGTGTACACCGATGGATGAATATTAAGTGGTCGTGTTGGCTTTGCCTATATGCTTGCAGGACATACTGAGCTATGTTCCCTACCCTGGGGAGTCCTTCGTCATCTTCAGCGACTCCCCGAGCGGTCTTCAAGCCATCGACCAGTGCTTTCCATGCCATCCTTTGTTTGTTGCCATACAAGAGTCCATATACACCATTGAACAATGACGGCAGTCAGTGGAATTCCTTTGGACTCCAGGGCACGTCGGGATAGAGGGCAACGGACTGGCTGACAGGTTTATGGGTAGCCTCTTTTGCAAGCCTATCCTCAAAGCAGGTATTACACCTCCTGATCTCTGTTCAATATTACGCTGTAAAGTTCTCGGTTCGTGGAGTACTGAATGGAACCCCTTACATATGCCCAGCAAATTGAGGTCTATAAAGGAGATGACAAACGTCTGGAGGTCATCTATGCGGAACCCTCGCAGGGACTCTGTCGTCCTCTGCCAGCTCTGCATTGGCCATGCATGGTCATCTTCTCCGCCGTGAGGACCCACCTCAGTGTTGCTGTAGTGCCCATTTATCGGTAACCCTCATTTTTTTTGGATTGCCCAAACCTCGCCACCCAGAGGTGGAGCTTTAATCTCCCCGACGTTCTGAGCTGGGTTTTAGGAGACAATGCCTGTATGGTTGATAGTGTTTTAAATTTTATTTGTGCGGATTGAATCATACTATATGACTTTTAATGAGTGTCCAGTCTGTTTTCCACTTGCCTAACACTTTATGTAGGTGGTTTTATCATGTAATAGAGTGGCAGGATGTTCTACTTTTAATTATGTGGTCACCCGGCCAAGACTCTCTGTTATCCTCTTTACACCTTTCTCTTCTTTTACCAGGCTTTGATTCTTTTATTTCTTGACGTGTTAAACTCTCTGCTTGGTGAATTTTAACACATTATCTCTTACAACATTGTAGGGATTTATATTGCACTTTCTACAGTTGGAACAAGGGACTGACAACCGTAGTCGTTTAGTCTCTTCAAAAATCAAACCAAAAAGCAGCGGGTGAATCACTATGGATTACCATGGCTGGCCATGGTCTTTGGCCATTCCAAATTTCTGCTTAATCTTGGTCACAATACACCAGAACAATCTGAGCTTGGACTTAGTGAGGTGACTTGAACAGAGTGACCTCATCGCTGCCACCCAAATCAATTCCAGTAACATTGTTGATGCAAAATCCAGCTCACTTTTCTCACACACCCATCATGAAAATACTGGATCAAGGGTGTCAGGTTAATGTTTTATTTCTTGTCTTGCCAAAAGTATTAGATGTTGTACCACGTGTATTGCTTATTAAGAAAAGCCCAGTCATATGTGGGGTCAAATGAAATTAGGGATTGGGTAGACAAGTAACTTCAGATGTGCCCCTAGGGAAGTGTGCCAGGACTGTAGTTGTATTTTAATGGCCTGGCAGACTACTTTGAAGACATAACAAGATGGCGAGTGCATCAACTGAGTGTGTACATGTGATCCCTTCTGTCAGCCCTGTTCTTGCTTCAATCTGATGGCATTTGTTACATAGACAGATTGTTTTTGTAATGTGTTTTTGTGATAGACGAAATTAAAATTCATTAGCCACTTATAAATACATGCACTGCATGTGCAGAAAACTGTTTTTTGGTTACCTTGACATTTATATTTTCTGTGTACTTACTCATGAGAGTTCTGTCTTGAAGTATGTATCACTTTAATCAATACTATTGTCTCAGTAATTCTTACTTTTTCTAGTAAAAATTGCCATATTTCACTTTCACAGGGTCCCAACCCAGAACTGGATGATCGTTATTATGAACCTTATGAAGAGCCAGAGTTGATGGAAAACAGGTGTCACATGCGACAGGTAAATATTTTATCTCCCATTTCCTCATGTATTTTTGTCATGGATCAATTTCACTCTGTGTGGTATTAGATAGTGTGTAATCTCAATCATTGGACAATCTATGTTTGAAGAAAAGGGTAGATATGGTTTTCATGAAGAGGCAGTGGAAAATTTAAAAGTGTAATAATGGAATATGCATCTCAGTGTCAGATGTTATGTAATGACCTAGTGCAAACAACAGTAAATCTAAGCATCGATTGCACTTTATGAGGAATGAACGACACCTATTGGAGATTATCACTAGATAAAGCTGTGCGCAAAACAATTCTTGTGACTTAAAAGTGCAAAACATATGCTGATCAGTGTCATTTCTTGCCTGTTGAATCTTCCTCGGTGCCATTTGTTGAGTACTCATCCCTGGTCAGCCTGTCTTTCAGGAAAGGTACGGTGCAGGATGCGTAGCTAGAACAACTATTCATATTAATAACACAAGTTTTATTTACTGAAGAATACAATACTCAACTTCTATCCGTTCTTCTCTCATCTCATGGCGTCGTCTTCTGTACGATGCTAGCTTCGCTGAGACCTAGTTATTACCGAGTCCGTAGCAGAGATCTGACTGGTCATCCAGATGCTTGTCGGCCTAGATAAAGCAGCTTGTAGAGGGCACACGTCTACAGTTACTCCCTGCAAGAGGCGTGGCGCCAGCTGTCAGTCAACCGCTGCCTTCTCCACGATCGTTCTCTTGCATCTGGCGTGTGGTGCTGACTTCACGCCACAACATCCCCCCCCCCCCCCAAAAGCACTGAACCATTGTCGTGTAGGGAGCTCGACAACAGGGGAGGAGACAGGCTTGTGGATGTACTGATGGGCCGGAGTCTGTAGCTGCAGAGGTCACCAGACTTCAGGCCAGGCCCCGCCATCCGACCTGAGCTCGTGCGGGAACATCCTCTAAAAACCTCCGAAGAGCCCATGCCTACGATCTGTGCCCCAGATGATGATGTAGACGATGACATTGGTGTCAGATGCTGCGTGGAGTGCTTTGTCCTGCTCCATGAGGATGTCCAGGTGAGGCAGAGGTGGCGAGAGCTCTGTCTCCATTATGTTAGACCGTGGTGCCATGTAGATCTGCTGCGGGAGCGACCGCCAAGGTGGCATGGGCGGCAGAGGTTGTGTGGGCTGCATGTTGCGTGAATCTGCCGAGACAAACATAGAGGGATCACAGGGTACACAACAAGGGCGAACTTGATTGCGGTGCCTGCGTATGACGCCATTGGCACCTGAAATTTAAAACGTGTGAGCACCGCAACATTTGATGATCTCGCCCCGCTCCCACCATTTGTGACCACCAAAAACTATGAAAAAGACTGGGTTATGCAGAACAAAACGATACTTGCGCGTCGGCGGCTGCAGCTTCGGGCGGTGCGGTGGGTGGAGCAGGGTGCGGTGGTGGTGGCTGTGCAGAAGTTCGGCCGGCAATGATCCTTCTCATGGATGCGAGCAGTAGGAGGTGAGGAACAGTTGTAGAGCTGCCTCCCGTGAGTGCTCCGAACAAAGTTTGGTGATCTGTTGCTTAAATGTCCGGACGAAGCGCTGTTTGACTGCGGGTGAAACGGTGCACTGGTAAAATGCTTAATTCCATTGCGTTCACAAAAGGAGTGAAAGTGTTGTAATGTGAATTGAGGGCCGTTGTCAGAGATTATCACTTCAGAGAGACCTTCCAGACACAAAATTGTAGACCACGCCCTAATCGTGCTACTAAAAGTTGCGGAACCCATTGGCACTGCAAATGGGTAACCACTAAAAGCATCAAACACTATAAGCTTAGTGTTCCAGAAGGGACCAGAATGGTCATTATCCACTCGTTGCCCTGGTAAATCTGCTTTTGGCCACACACAAAATTTCTGATGTGGGGCAGACTGGTTGGTAGCACACACTGAACACTGTGATGTCATTTATCTATATGATTGTCCATACTCTGCCAAGTACAGTGTTCTTGTGCCAATTGCTTTACAGTGTTGTCGTGCCAATTGGTTAGTGTGAACCATTCCCCAATGTTCTTGGTGGAGTAAGTTCAATACTTCTTTCTGCGGTATCAACATGCGCAATTATCCACTGTTATTTAAAACTAGAATGACACCTCTATGGACTTAAAGTTCATGTCTTCTAGCAAAATAGCAACACACCAGAGAATTTTGAATGACACATTGTGAACGAGACCATTCTGTGTGAATGTAGCTCAGCTAAATTCGTAAATCGGGGTCTGTTTCTATGGCCCTAAAGTCCAAAGGGTAGGATTGCAACAAACTATCTTCCTGAGCATCAATCTGACAACAAGACGTCTCAGAAGCATTCAAGTCTTTGTCAGGACCAATCAGAAGACAGGAAAATGGGTCGGCATTTCCATGGGGAGTTGTGGATCTGTACAAAATCTCGTACTGACACTGATAATAGCAATGCCCATCATTGCAATTTGTGTGCCGTGTGAGTAGGAATTGGATTCGTTGGATGAAACAATGACTGCAAAGGCATGTGGTCAGTTAATAAATAAAATTTCCTCCAATACAAGTAGTGTGCGACTTTTGTGACACCATACACTATTGCTAAAGCTTCCTTCTCAATTTGAGAATAACAGCACTGTGTGTCTATCAAAAGTTCGGAGACTAACACTATCAGACGGTCCATATATCGATGTGTATGTGACAGCACTGCACCAAGACCATATGATGATGAGTCAACTTGCAAAAGAACTCTTTTTTTTTTTTTTCCATTTCAAAGTGCACCAAACATCGATCACTGAGCAATGCATCCTTTAACTGTTAAAATGCGTGTTGCCATTCTTGTGTCGAAACAAAACGTCCACTTTTACTGTGTAGCCGATGCAAAGGGGCTGTAATTTGTGCTGCATTGGGAATAAACCTGATATAGTATGTTAACTTTCCTAAGCTGGACTGTAATTCTTCCACATCTTTTGGTGCTGGCAGGTCGCGAATGGCAACCAAATGTTGTTGCATGGGGTGCACACCTTGACTGTTTATTATGTGTCCTAAATACTGCAGTTCCGGTTTGAAAAAGTCACACTTATCCAAGCGACAAACTTGAAATAATTTTCTCAAATTTGCAATGTGTCATCCAAGTAGTTTGAATAACAAGGCACCCGAGCTGTAAGGTGTTCCAGATATCTTTGAAAAATTGCGGGCAGGGATGCACTGCCAAGATGCAAATATTTAAACAAGCCCAGATTAGTATTGACAACACAAATTTTCTGTGATTCTTTGTCAAGTGGCAGCTGAAGGTAGGCATTGCTCAAATCTATTTTTGAGAAATATTTTCCTGCCCCTAATCTGTCCATCAAATCTTCTGGTCTCAGCAAAGGATAACTGTCTAAAACTGTTTGTGGCTTCACTGTGGCATTGAAATCAACACAAATGCGGATGCCACCTGACGTCTTCGGCAAAATAACAAGTGGACTCGCCCACTGTCTAGC
Source organism: Locusta migratoria (assembly GCA_026315105.1). NCBI lineage: Eukaryota > Metazoa > Arthropoda > Insecta > Orthoptera > Acrididae > Locusta > Locusta migratoria. Next base: position 690,070,962 of record CM048755.1, read on the forward strand.
TTGTATTGGTTCAATAGCACCATTTTCTTGCTATGTGCAAAGTTCTTGTGCTACTTTGTCGCGCAAAGCGAGCAGTACATTATGATGTTTGCCTTTTCCTAGTCCTGCAGACAATAATTCCAGAAAGTCTTTCAGCAAGTTGTCTACACTGTCTTTAGCATCAAAACTGTCCACAACTAAAACATTGTCTTTCACAGTAAAACCAAAAAGATCAAACGAATCTAAACCAAAAACACTCTCTCCTTCGTAAGACTGAAGCAATTGAAATCTGACTGAGCATATTTGCAAACAGTATTAGGCAGGTAGTGAAAACTGTCATAGTACAGGAATTTATTGTCATTGTACGCTGTTAACCTTGTTTTAGCACGAGAAAGGCACGGCAATACTAACTGTTCATAAGTTTCGTGATTGAGCAATGTGACTGATGCACCTGTGTCTAGTTGAAATTTTACTGAAATGTCATTCACACGCAAATTGACATACATTTTTCTGGCCTGATGTACAACTTGTGCTACTTCTGTGTTCTTGATGTTACAAGGGGCAGCCACTTTTTTACTGCATTTATTGAATAAGTATTGTCTTGTCGCTTGTTTGCTATAAGCAAACTGTTTGTATAAAACCTTTCTTGCTACATGCATAGAATTTTGCTGACAGGGACAGACAGTTCTGCCTCTTGTGCTGCAAGAAACATTTCGGGCAAGACTTCATTTCCTTATTAGGAAAGGCTCTGTGTCTATCAATATGTTTACACTATCAGCAGGCAGGCAGAAATGCATGGCAACCGTCCTCGCACTTGCCGGCGCATGACATAGCTAAAGTACACAGTGGAATTGAGTCAGTTTTCCACTGCCGCGGCACCTGAATCGTACTGTTCGAAAATCTGTTCTACTTTGATGGAAAGACGGATCTGACATTTTTAGAATCTGCTCCCTGAGGCAGACATGAATTACATTATAGACAATAGCATCATGTAACATCACATTTTAATACAAAGCTCCACATGAACATTTAAATTTACATTTTCTAGTAAGACCTTGGAGATCTGTTATCCACTGCCTGTATGTTCGATTTTGATCTTTCTTACACCGAAAGAACTGATACCTTGTGGCCACTACACTGAGTTTCTGTTCACAATATGACGTCAGGGCTCCTATCACTGAATCATAAGGAAGTTTAGTAGGTTCCGCAGTGGGAAACAGTTTCTTGATGAGACAGAACACTGGGGGGCCTATAATTGATAACAGAAAATGAAGTTTGACAGTACCTTGTATCCTGTGAACTATAGCGTAGGCTTCAAATTGTTGCAACCATTCTGTCCATTCCTCGTTTGCTTCTTCATACTGGCAGAATGGTGGAATTACTGGAGGTGGTGGCTGCTGCAGTGGAACTTGCATATTTTGCACAGGTGCGGCCAGAAGTTGTTGTACCGTTGATAGTAAAGAAGCGATTTGTTGGCTCTGAAACTGAAACGTCTGCATTAGCTGCTGTGCATTGAGGGCAGGAAGCTGCGGCGCTGTAGCAGGGATAGTGTTAGTGGGAGTAGTCATGATGCAAAAACAACAGGCAGAAACAATGCAAAAATATAGAAATTGGTACCATTCCCTGCAATAGAAATCAAAAGATTATATACTGTTATCTCTGAGACCTGGAATAAAGCAAAATAATAGCACAGCCTAATCAATTAACAACTCGTTGCAATGTGGGTTGTTGTAGTCCTCATTGCCATTTGTTGAATACTCGTCGCCATTTGTTGTATCACCCTTGCTGTCATTTATTCAGTACTTGTCCCGGTCTAGTTGTCAGGAAAGCTATGGTGCAGGATTTGTAGTCAGCTAAAACAATTCTATAGATTATTAATACAAGTTTTATTGACTGAATAATACAATGATACTCAACTTTTATCTGTTCTTCTCTCTTCTCACAGCGTCATTTTCTGTACAATGCTAGCTGTGCTGAGACCTAGTTACTGCCTAGTTTGTAGCCGAGATCTGACAGGTGTCCAGACGCATGTCAACCTAGATATAGTAACTTGTAGAGGGCGCACGTCTATGGTTACTCCCTCAAAGATGTGCACCACTGATGTGCGATAGCCTGTCGGACGTCATCCACTGCCTTCTCTGTGATCGTTCTCTTGTGTTTGGTGTGTGGCGCTGACTTCACGCCACAAGAAAAAGTCTATCCTTGTTTCCTGCAAAAATAGAATTTGGAAAATGTTTATCCAGGGTTGGGTACAGCAGTTCTCGTGGCTTTGTGGACACCAGCGACAAAATTTTCTGGTGATAGGAGATATTCTTGTTTAAAATGGTTGAAAAATTATCTAAGATATACCCTAAGCCAAGAAAAGCTAAATGCCTTAGCTCTTCTGAGCATAGTGTCAGAACTAATGAAAACTATTTAATACAACAACATAGTTGATAGAATGAAACTTTCACTCTGCAGTGGAGTATGCACTGATATGAAACTTCCTGGCAGATTAAAATTGTGTGTGCTGGAACGTACCACATAAGCAGATCCTCCAGCTTGTGAACTTTAGAAAGCCCATAAAAACTTGGTGGTACCTATGCGGCCAGTAGCAAGCCAAATTGGTTCACCTAACAACCTTTCTGCCCAGTATTTGGCTCCACTCAAAGCCATTGGTAGGAAAATGTAGTCACCACATTCGGAATTCTGTAGATTTTATTCAAAGACTCAGACACCTCAGGCTTAATAGTACAGATGTACTGGAGAGTTTTGACATGGTATCTTTATATACCAAGGTACCTCTACAGGATTCTCTTTCTCTAATTGGCCAACATTTTGACAAGGACATCACCACCTTATTTGAGCATCTACTGACATCATCTTGTTTCCAGTTTAATGGTGAGTTCTATGAGCAGATTGATGAAGTTGCTATCCCCTCTCGTAGTGAATTTCTTTATGGAAGACTTCGAGGACAAGGCTCTGGACTTGGCAAGTTTTAAACCAACTGCCTTCTGGATATATGTGGATGACACCTTTATAGTATAGTCTCACGGGAAGGATGAGTTACATCAATTTCTTGTCCATCTGAACTCCATCCATGCTAATATCAAATTTGCAATGGAAATGGAAAAAGATGGCTGCCTCCCTTTTATAGATGTAAGAGTTCACCAGAAAGCTGATAGCACATTAGGACAAGCAGTGTATTGAAAACCAACCCATACGAATCTGTATTTACATTACAGTAGCTGCCATCACCCTTCACAAACTGTAGGGGTCCTTAAGACATTAGTGCACAGAGCACATTGTATATCTGATGATGAGAACTTGCAGGAAGAGCTCACACATCTGAAGAGCATTTTCTAAGTGAATGGATATTCACAGCAACAGATTCGCAGAGCATTCGATGTGAATCCGAAAATGCATCTACATCTACATGGGATACTCTGCAAATCACATTTAAGTGACATGGAAGAAGAAGACAAAAATAATACTTACAGATAAAGAGCCTTCTTATCTTACGTGGGCGCTCTTTCGTCAAAGATAAGCTGCATACTTGACAAACATTATGTTATGGTTATCTACTGGTCACCTATGAAGATTGCAGCCTTACTCGGGTCAGTAAAGGATGATTTGTTGCTTCCCAAGTTTGGTGTGTACCAGATCCTATGCGGAAATTGTGGTAATTCATATATAGGCCAGACAACACACACTGTCAACGAGAGATGTGTTAAACACAGAAGATATGCTTCCCTATTACAGCCAGACAAGTCAGCTGTAGGTGAACATTGCATAGAAACTGGTCATTCCATGAACCATAGCGAAGTGAAAATTTTACACCTATATCTTCATTTTGGAATGCTATATTTAAGGAATCTGTTGAAATTAGACTGGTCGACAACTTAATAAACAGAGATAAAGGTTTAATTTAGATAAAGCTTGGAATCCTGCACTTGGAGTACTGAAATTGCAGAGAAGATGTCAAGATGTTGCCGCCGCTGAGTATATATCGATAAGTGAACACTGGAGCGCTTCCGCTATGGGGGGCGCACTCGTACGAGTATTTTGATATGCAGTAAACCAGCACATGTGAAGCGCACGCACATGGCCACTGCAATCATGCTTATAAGGCCGCGCTCGGCACCTCGTCGACAGTCTTAGACTCACTATGAAGATGGCAGGATGGTACGCGGCCGAAGTAGTGGCTTTTGCGTGGCTGCATTCTCGAAATTTAATGGACTATACATTATGCTGTGAAAAATGAAAATGCACAAACACTTGTATGTTAAAAATAATCTAGGAAGTGACACTTTAATCCCCTAGTTCACAGTCATTCTAATTATGGGGAAAAGTTGGTGTAATTAGAAAGGTAGAGCACAAATCATAAAGCTAGAATTTCAGTGACAAAAAATTGTTGTTAGTATGAACAGTGAAGTAGGGTATCAAAGTGTAATCATTATTAGGGGCAGCAAAATTTGAATAGTCTCTGGCACTGAATATGTGAATTCACCACTGTGTAACTGTCATCTTTGTTTCAAAAAAGTGCATACCCCTCACACAGAGACTAAGGAGGATTGTAAGTATTCACATTGTTCTAGGATCTTCAAAATAATTCCTGAAGTTTTAATTGTTAAACAGTTTTTTCTCTGTAATTTGTAATTCCTTGTATAATGATACACTTTAAACTTCTCTTTTTTTATGGATGCAGGGAAATACAAGAATACATAATAACCACGTAGATGCTGATGATCACTTGGAAGCTCCAGTGTTGCGACAACCATCACCAAAAGCTGAAATGTATGAAATGGATCGTCAGAATGCTAATTATGAAAAGAATTCTTCCCGGTAAGTTTTTGACAGTGTTGTAATAAATTATTATGACAGTCGTGCATTTTAAACATATTTACAGTCTGAAGATGGTTTGTTAAGAGCTAAAAGTAGTAATCAAATAATAAAATTGGCGATCTTGACTTTGAGGATTTATCCTTTTTTAATTGTTAATAATTGTTAATTATTCTCCCCCATTTCACTGCTTTAAATTGCAGCATTTACTGTGAATAGTATTTTTAAAATAGGTCAGTTATTTGTAGTGTTTACTTTGTGCTTGTAATTGTAGCCTAAATAAATTTTTAATTTGTTCTCTTTAAAATGTACCATGTTGTAACTGCTACTGACAGCCTTTCCATGGTGTAAGTGCTGTAAAGAAAGATTAGTCTACTTAATCATGGGTGCCCGTAGCTTGTGTGGTGCCCTGTAGCTCTCTGGGAAAGGAAAAATACAGTGTAGTAAAGTGTCTGGTTTTTTATTTTTATTTTTCCTTCAAGAAAATCATTTAAATGTTGGTATTTTAGTATCAGGACACACCCACCTACAAATGGTTGCAAGTCTTCTTCATTTTGCCTCTGTAACTTACAAACTAATAAGTGACAGGAAAATTTATTGTGGAAAGTCTACATAAGAAATGTCAAATGTTCTGCAGAGCTATGAATATAGTCCACTGTGTTATTTTCCAGAGGGTTAAAGTAAAGACAGATTTTTGTTCAATGAAACAAGTATTTTATATGATGTTTCAGAGGCAGATACCACACGCTATACACACAACAATATGCCTTCTAAAGGATCTTTGGATGACATGTAATGTCGCTAGTGTCACAGAGCAATAAGCTTCCTCGACGTGCTGTTTGACTGCTGACCGTCTTCATATATAGTTGTATACCCAACATGTTGAACCACACCGTCAGACCATTAGATAGGTTCGGCGTGCCACAGTTACTGACATAGAATAAGGATAATATGCACTTACAATGAGTATGCTGAAATATTGCTGGTGGTTGTCAAATACTGAAATTACGCCAATGAAGTAACCATGGCATATGTCGTTTAATGCCGCTGTTGCTCACCGTGGAGGTTTGAGTCCTCCCTGGGGCATGGGTGTGTGTGTGTTTGTCTGTAGGTTAGTTTACCTAGGTTTAAGTAGTTTGTAAGCTACGGACTGATGACCACGCAGTTTGGTCCAATAGATTTACAGACATTTGAACATTTTTGTCGTTTAATATTCTAGGAGGAGGACACTGGTAGCCATTGCATTCTTACATGCTGCCTTGAGGAAACAGCCAGCTTGAGAATGCACACCAGTAATAGACTAAGATTTGCAAGGTGTGAGGACACAATATACTAAGATCCTCGTGTCAGCTTATGAGATGTTACTGCAGTTACTCATATCAGTCTTAAATTTGTATGATCTGTAGAACATGGTCACATGGTTCAGCCATATTGCCTGTCACTGACGCAGGAGCTGCATGGGAATGATTTCAGTTGGAAAGCTACTTTCTGAGAATGCACCAAGCATAATTTGAATCTGGATTCCTTAAAAAGTGTCACGTTCCCTAGTGAATCCACATCTACAGATTAGATTAATTCTTGTTCCATACTTTGTGAATACAGATCATCCTTTCTCCCGGTGTTACAGCTATGTATTATTTTTGAACTGGGTTGGATTGTTAGCAACAAATTTCATAAGTGAATATATATACTGTGAAGTTACTGTGAGAATATCTAAATCCGTAAATAGATGTCTGCAGGATGATCTTGTGTGGGCTCCAGCAATTATTCTGATTACATGCTTTTGTGCAATGAATACTTTTTTACTTAATGATGAATTAGAATATGATGCCATAAAAAGCAGTGAATCAAAATACGTATAGTAAGCAACTTTAATGAGATTCTTATCGCCAAAATTTGCACTAACCCTAATAGTATACGTAGCTGAACTCAAACGTTTCAGCAGACCATCAATGTGTTGCTTCCAGTTTAATCTCTCATCACACACCTAAAAATTTTGAAAATTCTATGTTAGGTACAGACTTCTGTTTAAAGTCTATATTTATTACTGGAGATACGTCATTTCCTGTACGGAACTGTATATACTGTGTTTTATCAAAATTTAATGAGAGTCAGTTTGCTGAGAACCACTTAATAATTTTGTGAAAAACATTATTTATGATTACATTACTTAGTTCTTGTTTTTTATGTCATTACTATATTTGTATCATCAGCAAAAAAGACTAACTTTGCATCTTTGTTAATGTAGAATGGCAAGTCATTAATGTAGATCAGGAACAGTAAAGGTCTTAAAACTGAACCCTGTGGGACCCCATTCTTGATAGCCCTCCATTTTAAGGAATCATGAGCACCACAAGATAGACTTATTGGATACATCCTGTCAAACATAACTTCTGTGGTCTATTGCTGTGTGATGTGGAATCCTCAGCAGTGAAATTAGTGATCCACACTACTTCACAAATACAGTATCACATGACATATATTGAGCTTTTGTAGACATGTGTTCATTGAACATGTGTATCTTTCCTTATGTGGATGCAGTACAGTAGCCACCCAGCACACTCTGTGTATGATGTGGAAGAACTGAACAGCAGATTCCTTGGGAGATGGTTTGGCAATGTGGTCCTCAATAATGGCTCACACATTTGCCCAATTTACACCAGTAGGCTTCTTTTTATGGGGATATCTAAAGCATTAAGTTTGCCATTGGGCCTACAACACCAGATGACCCAAAACTGCCACGGAGGAGTGGCCGAGCACATTGAGACGCTATGCTCAGATGTGTGAGGACGTTCCCCATTGTGGATTCGAATCCTCCCTCAGGGATGGATGTTTGTGCTGCATTTAGTATAAGGTAGTTTATAAGTAGTTTGTAAGTATAACAAACATTTGACCTACAACTGCACATAAGAAAGCTTGTTGCTCTGTGACACCAGCGATATTACATCTTTTCTGCAGATCATTTACAGTCACATTTCATTGAGCATTCAGGAACAGGAGCGCACACATTTGAGCAACTGATTTAAATCAAAATTTTGCTACTAGAACAACCATCACCACACACACACACACACACACACACACACACACACACACATTATGTTCAGCCCCTTCCCCTGTAACTTTGATGTGTCATAGCTCCAAAATTAAACATGCTAGATATGTGATTTAAATAGATTTGCACACAACTTATTTAAATGATACATGTTCATGATAGAACAAAAACGGTTGTTCCATTGAATAAAAACATATATCTTTGTTGTAACAGTCTGAAAAATAACACTATATATTATGTTCATAGTTCCATAGAAACTGTAACATTTCATCTGTAGACCTACTTCTAAAACTTTTTGTCACCTATTGTTGTGAAAGTTACAGAGTCAAACTTTTTTACTGAAACGCCCTGTATTGGCTCTCGATTTAGGATAGCTAAATATTAACTTCATGAAAACATATTTTTCCACTAGAAACCTCTGTGATGGTGTTTAGTTACACATCACCAATTAGATGGATTTGATTTTGAAACAGTTACAATCGGCACAATTGTTTACATTCTGTTGCTCCAATTTTCAGCAACAGCCACAAAACACTTCCTTGGAGATTCTGTTTGAAGAGTCTCATATTTTGATCTGCCTATTGATACTAAAGAGGCATACTTGCATTTTATTTCACATTTCCACATTGACTTCACTGCAGCTTCCACTATATATGAGTGTCTGCCAAACCACTTTGTGGTGATTTACTTTGGCTGGTTTGCATCCTTAGATGTCTGTTGTGTGTGTTGTACTTCAACCATGTCATCATGGAGAAAAAGCTTATTGTTGTAGGGATTGTGTTGATCAGGATCACAAACAGTGGTCCAGCAGTTTGTTTGGGGACAGGAGGAAATACATGACATACCAAAGAATGTTCATGATCATAATCATTATGCACTAAGCATTATGAGTTGGGGAGCATTATGCACAGTGGCCAAACACTGCTGCATATCTTTGTGAGAGGTACTGTTACAGCACAACAGTAAGGCAGTATGTCCCCCGTAACATGCAAGAATTGAAACCTGCCTTGAGAGAGGATTAAGGCAGTATAGCTAAAGGACTCCTCAAAATTTTTGTAACTGTCATGAATAACAGGTGCAAAATATGCATTAATGCCAAAGGATACATTCCTATCTGAGAGTCTGAAGTGAACATTTGTTGACAGTCTTTCATGTGTCAAATGTGAACATTGTTTATGGTTTTCATCCTGCTTTCCCATGTGATGAAATATGGACAATTTGTTGGTATAAATATACCACTACACTTCTGTTATGTATATACTTATTTCTGTCAAAGAAAAGGGGACTAGTTTATATTTTCTCATGCATTCTTCTGTAATATGAAGATTCACACAATTACTCCAGCAAAAATTTATTTGGCAATAACATTTCATGTTATAATTACTGTTCTCAATGTATGAATTGACTAATATCTATATTAGGTGCTGAAATTGAACTAATGAAAGCCTTGACTCAAGCATTGACCATTAATTGTATATAACATCATGTCTGTTAGGCCAGCAATACAAATAGCTTATTTCACTCATTATAATTTTTCTTTTTGCATGCAACTCTCTCATATTCAGTCAAAGGTATGTCAGAGTTTGAAATTATTGAGTATGTCTTTTCCTATCTTTGTAGCTGTATTGTTAATTAAGTTAAAGATGAATGTTTGTCACTAACATTTTCATTTATGCTATTATGTTCACATAGTTACAGATGCATGTATCTCATTCTAAATAATTTCAACGTTACTAGTACCAAACTTTATGAAAAAAACATATGTGACATCAGAAAATTAATAAAACCAAGACTGTTAGTCATATGTGTTTAGGAAACTTGTTTTGATTTGTGGTGTATGTGTTACTAGTATAAACTTTCTTCTAATTATCTTATACTCCCACCATCACCACCACCACCACCACCACTACCATTACATCCTCCTACCTCCCTCCTCCCCCCCCCCCCCCCGCCACTATGTGTCTCTCTCTTTCCACATACACTGATCAAAGAAATTAGGGGATCAGTTGAGATATCTAGATTCTGAAATATTGTCATTGGCAGAATGAACGAAAATGAATCAACATCTTTCTGTTGGTTGTACGGAGTGGAGTGGAGACAACATTATCACAGCAACCGAGATAGTGGTAATAACAGAAAGTTGCTGCAGAGAGGGTTGATTTTGACTTGTGTTTACTCTAGCAAATGAATTACACAAACAGTTGGGTTCACATAGTGTAGTGAGCAGGTAGTGCAATGCAACAACAACGTGTCTTACCTGAAGCTATGGAACGGAGAGCCATAGGAAGGTTGGAAGTGGGACAGACACATACCAAACTGGGTGCAGCTATTGGAGTGCACCAAAGTGTAATTTCCAGGACCTGGACGATTTCAGACAACAGAAACCATTACAAGAAGGCAAGGCCAACATCATCCATGGGTAACATCAACAAGAGAGACCATTATATCTGGTTAACAGCCTGTCGAGACAGGAGGCTGAATGCAGCTCAGCTGCAATGCACCCTCCAGGCACCAACAGGACAAGCAATATCAACACACAGTCCAAATTCGCCTTCGGGAATCTGGCCTCTGCACATGGAGGCCTATGGTGTGTATCCCATTAAAATCATGACAATTTTATCCTGTACAAACTGGGTGCAGGAACATCAGGAGTAGAGTCATAACGAATGGCACTGGGTTCTGTTCACAGATGAGTCAAGATCTTGTGGTCAGCCGGACAATTGTCATTTCGTCATCTGGAGAGAACGTGGAACACAGAACAGTCCTGCTTATAATTGTTGATTCTGCTGGGTTGTATGGCTGTGGTCCATGAAATATTTGCATTCCTAATGTTTCATCTAGTACAGCTCTGGACAAAGTGTTAGGAATGGAAATGTTTTATGGACCTTGGCCATACAACCCGGAAGAATGAACAACAATTATGACATCCTATCATGAAAGCTTTCACTGTATAATCCTGCTTATGTGCAGGAAAAATTGTCACATCATGGTGGTGGACGAATGGTGTGGGCAGCAGTCAGTATTTGTGGATATACAGAACTCTGTCATTCAGAACACTTCTTTGACTGCTCAGAGGTATAGAAACAAGATACTTTGACAGTTTTTTGTGCCCTACACTGGTGCCATAAGAGATGGGTTCCTTCTGTTGGACGACAGTGCTCATCGCCACAGAGGTGCAATGATGGACAACATGCTTGAAGCTGAGGGAATTGAGCCAATGGAGTGGCCAGTTTGTTTGTCAGGCTTAAACCCAATTGAGCATGTCTGGGATGCACTTGTCTGATGCAGTGCAAAAAGACCAGCACCTCCCACAATTGTTGCAGAGCTAGATATTGTGATCATGGAAGAATGGTGAAATATCCCTCAAAATATGATAACCTCATACTGTTCATGCCACACAGGTGTGCAACTGGATTGGCCATCTTAGATGATAGCCCCTTGGTGCCTTGTTATAAGTAAACACCATGTAAACCTCAAGTAAAATATTGAGACAGAAAAATATCCTGCTGTATCACACACAATTACATTTGTAACTAGTTTGTGACTAAAATACTTTACAATATGTATATTGCGCAAGATATTTCACTTGATCCCCTAATTGTATTGAGCAGAGTATAGATCTGTCTTCTGTACATATCACACCCCAACAAGAAAAGTGACACACATCAAGAAAAGGCAATTGTAGCTTATGCCACATCTCCTACGTGCAATTTGTCCGTTCTAGGGCAGTGGTGTAATTTTTGTTGTAGGCTTATTCATCATTTGTCACAGCAAGAACAGTGTTACTTTTCTCGAGTATTGCATCACTGTTCTTGCCTGCATGCTATAAACTGAAGTTCTCCCTTGTGGTTTTATCTGTATGTTTGGGCTAATTTCAGGAAGTATTGTAGATACTTCAGTACGGTATCCACTAATAGCAGACTGCTTAGTGAGGAAGATTTATGTATATAATTCATAAACGTTTTATACAATAAAATACAAATTGAAGTAGGATTAATTAAAAGTCCTTCACTGATGAGAAAATAACACCATAAGAAAATTAAATAATAAATACACACAACTTATATTCATAATTATTGACAGTAAATACTGTCGTGATCTGTGTGCAGATGCCCTCTGCAGGTATTTTTACGAACTTCTTGATAGTACTCACAGCAGAAATGGCTGTATTGATTATCATCATAATGATTTGCAGGTACTGATATTTACTTTCCTGCAAAGCTTGTAACTGGTATCATGCCAGAAATACAAAACAGTCAAAAGTCACAGCACCAAACTGCTTATGAATGGAGATGGGATAGATACACAGATATGTGAACAGTATCTATTTGTGTGTAATAAAGATTATTGGAGAACAAACACTGGAACATAACCACAAAGAACTGTAGAACTGAATGTGAAACACAATAGTAACACTGTACTTGCCATAAAAAGTGTCATCCCAAGTGTGAAGGTAGGAAGTTCATAGAACCACTTGATTACCCAAATCACAAGGCAGCATCAGTGTAGAGCAAAAAATAAATTGCAACCTGTTACAATGAAAGAAGCAATGGGCACAAGATTTGACAAGCAATGGAGGGTGTCCACAAGGTTGCAAGTCCTCGTGTCATATTATAACGTGAGGCAGCAGGATTTCAGACTGGCAGTAGAAACAGTAGAGTCCTGGTGCATATCCCTCAGCATTAATTTGCTGATTACAGCCGGCCGCAGTGGCCGAGGGGACTAAGGCGCTCCAGTCACGGTCAGCATGGCCACTACGGTCCGGGGTTCGAATCCCCACTCGGGCATGGATATTTGTGTCGTCCTAGTTCGTAAGTAGTTCATAAGTAGTTTGTAAGTTTAGGGACTGATGACCCCATAGTTAAGTCCCATAGACTATACAAACACCTGAACACCTGCTGATTACAGGCTTGTTGAACCCGGGGTCCCGAGCTGTGGACTGCGTCGCACTAAGAGTCCCCCACACCGTTAGTTCTGTGTGTGCTTCAATGACCATCGTTTGGTGCGATGGTGGAACATTGCACATTTCAGAACTCGGGATCTTGGCTTAATCGGCTGGGTCGTGAGGACGATACAAACCTCTGTAAAAGAAACCTCAATCTCAAGTTGTGCTTCGTGCCGAGAAGATACATGTTTGTTGAGGTTGAACAGTCGCTAGCAAGCAACCTCTGAGGAACCTGCCACACCTCAGTTGTATTAGGCTTAACCAAGTAAGCAGGGCTCTGCCTGGGTGGACTTACAGTTCCCTACCTGCTTGTGGGAAAGAGATGAAACGAGCAAAGAATAGTGTTGGTGGACACCAGACTGCCATTTCAAAATGTGGAAGAACAGACTTCAATGCGGCAATGTACAACCCCCATTCGTTTCCTTCCCTGGCGATGCCGTGGGAAGAACGTAGGGGTTGTATCCGATGTGAGGCTTATATCCCCGTTATTTGATTTGTACTAGAACATATGGCAAATTTTTTACAACCCCAAAGCCTCTGTTTTTTTGTGGAAAACCTCGAGGATAAGTTTGGTGAAGTGGAAGGCATGTCCAAGATGAGATCTGCGGCTGTACTAATAATGACGTCGTCCCCAGCTCTGCCACAGGCACTGCTTGCCTGTGACAAGCTTGGTGACGTTGCCTTTAGCATCACTCCCCATAAGAGCTTGAACATGGTCAAAGGAATTATATTCCATAAGTACCTTTTATTTCAGTGTGATGAAAAGTTACAGAAGAAATTAGAGAGGCGAAGAGTACAGTTCATCCGGCCCATTTATAGGGCTGCGAAGGACAATAGGGTAGCCATCGGTGCATTCATCCTTGGCTTTCGAGGACAATTCATTGCATGAGAAAGTCAAGGAGATGATTTACCGGTGTGACATAAAGCCCTAAATTCCTCCCTCTATGCACTGCTTAAAGTGCTGGAGGTTTGGGCACATGTCCTCATGATGTGATGCCAACCCTACATGTCCGGAGTGTGGACGTGCATCACATCTAGACGTCCCTTGTGCCCCTCCTCCGGTATGTGTAAACTGTAAGCAGCACCACTCTCTTTGCTAGACAGACTGCACAGTTCTTCATAAAGAGTGTAAAATCATTGGGAGCAATACCACCTCCACCAGTGGGGCAAACAGTCCCCACTCCCGAGCCAAAGAAACAACAGCCATCTCTGGCTCCTCTCACGAGGAAGGGCTCTCTCAGAACCCTTCCTTCCAAGATTTCTCCTGTAGATACCAGTGAGTGGCTGAAACAGCCACCAACTGCTGGGCACAGGGCCTCAAGGGTATCCTCAGTCCCTGAGGGTGTGCCTGCAAAGCCCTCCCAGTAAGAGAAGCCTAAGGAACCGCAAGAGAGCAAGAAACAGAAAGACTCCATGTTGGCTACCGTGCCACCACAACACACCTCTGCTTCTGAGGACAGGGTATAGATCCTGGCATTCTCAGAGGACTAGGCTATTGCCGAGTCTTCGGAAGCCATGGACGTTGAGGCTCTGCCTCGGCAATCGGTGACAGCAGAAAATTCCATGAATTGCACTGCACCATCGAAATCAGCATGTCTGAATGACCAGGAGACTCTCTGATCCTGAAGTGGAATTGTGGCGATTTTTTTTCCACCTGTTGCCACAGTTGCAGCAATTGTTGTGCCGCTTCCCAGCATTTTGTGTAGCCCTGCAGCAAACGTGGTTTCCTGCTCAAAGGACCCCTGCCCTTTGTGGCTATCGGGGCTACTAGAAAAATCGTTCATCGTATGACATAGCTGCAACCTACCCAAGCAGGCCAAGGAGTTGATACCCGTCCTCATGGGGTATCAGGGCTCCTGGCAATGGCCATCATGCCAGGTGGCCTTTGCTATGCCTGGGTGGCACCCACGGGGAGAGCCCTGGAACGAAGTGGGTGGTACCAGGGTGGGCGTTTCGCACGATGAAACATGTGAAATTAGATAGTGGTCATGATACAGCCGTCTCAGAATACAGGGAGAAGTATAATGCTACTAACTACAAAAAAAGGACCTTTACCTCTCTGACTACCCCCTGGGAGGATGGCCAGGCACGTTGGCTTGGGGTGAAACCCTTTCCACATTACCTGGTCTGCACCAGGATGGATGGAGGGACGCTCACTGCCACCAAACTATTGTTCTTCGTTGAACATATTGAGGATGAGTTTGGGGAAGTTGAAACAATGAGCAAGATGTGCACTGGATCACTGCTAATTAAAACAGTCTCTGCTGCCCAATCTGCAGCTCTGTGTGCCTGTGACCATTTTGGAAACGGTCCAGTGTTGATAACCCCTCATCAGTCATTGAACATAGTTCAGGGAGTAATTTTCCACCGTGACCTCTTCTTCCAAACTGATGCGGAACTCCGGGCCAACCTCGAACGGCGAGGTGTTCATTTTGTTTGCCGTGTGCAGTGAGGTCCTAAGGATCATCGCGTGGATACCGGCGCATTTATCTTTGCCTTCGAGGGGGACACACTCCCAGAGAAGGTAATGATGTAGCATTGTGACGTAAAGCCGTACGTTCCACATCCCATGCAATGTTTTCAATGTATGCAGTTCGGGCATATGTCCTCTCGTTGCACGGCAGTCCCAGTATGCGGTGAATGTAGACGTCCACTCCATGAGGGGAACCCCTGCGTTCCACCTCCTGTATGCGTTGTCAAGAGCACCACTCTTCTCACTCACCAGAGTGCCCTGTATATAAAAAGGAGATGATTATTCAAGAGTACAAGTCCCTTGTTCGCCTTACATACCAGGAGGCCTGCCGAAAATTTGACCTTCTGCACCCTGTGCAACTATCTACTAGTTATGCCTTGGTTACATCCTTTACACCTCCCCCTCCCCCTCCTCATCCCATTCCCACCCTATTCTTCCCCCCTTCCCCTCCTGCACCACCTTTGCCCCCCTCTGTGTCCCCCTTCCTCCTCCCAGTCGTAGAAGTGCTCCCCTTCTCTGCCACTTGCCGGTGAAGGTGCCCCCTCCCAAGGTTACCCTTCCCAGCGTCCACAGGATAGGAGGTCCTCTGCCTCAAGCCGGCAGTTGGACATCCAGCCTGATAAAACCAAGGTTGCCCAGTCGTCATCGGTGCCAGACCTTACTGACTCCAGTTCTCTCTCTGGAACCTGCCCTTCCTGTCCTGCAAGAAAGAAAGAGAGAGAAAAGGAGAGGGAGAAGAGGAAAAAGAAGCATAAGTCGCAGGACAAGGCCCCTCTAGTAGTCCTGGAGGCACCACCTTTGTCCTCGCAACCAAATAACCCCACTGAACTTGTCTGATCCGCTGTTTATGGATTTCGTTCCTCCCTCGTCGGTGACAGACGTTGACCCAGCTTTGTGACATGCATCAGTCTATTCACCTTCCATATGGATCCTTCATCTGTTATCATCCAATGGAAATGTAACGGCTACTACTGTCACCTACTGGAGTTGAAACATCTTATTGCCTCTTACTCAGCAGCTTGTGTTGTTTTGCAGGAATCACATTTCACTGATGGCCATTCACCAACACTCTGTGGGTTCCACGCTTTCTGTCAGAACCGTGTTCGCCTGCTACAAGCATCTGGCGGAGTCTGCACCCTAGTTCATACGGACATTGTTATTTCATGGATCCCTCTCCTTACCACACTGGAAGTGGTTGCTGTTAGGGTCCACTTACACACTCCATTAACAATTTGTAATCTGTATCTCCCTCCTGACAGGCCACCTACATCTGCCGGCCTCACAGCACTTCTTCAGCAGCTCTCTCCTCCCTTACTCATTCTTGGGGACTTTAATGCCCATCATCTTTCATGGGGCAGTGCTTATAGAACTAGTCAGGGCAATCCCGTCGACCAATTCATTGCCTATCACGACCTGTGCCTCCTCAATGATGGCTCCCCAATCCGTTTTTGTGCCGCTCACGGCACCTTATCCTCCATAGACCTTTTACTCACTTCTCTCCCCCTTTTCCCTTTCTTTCGCTGGTCACCACATGACGACCTTTGCGACAGTGACCACTTTCCATTGATTCTTTCACCGCCCCTTCACATTGGGTGAGGGAGAGGATACCTCGTTGGGTTTTCCATCATGCTGATTGGCCTATGTTTACAATGCAACCATTGTTTTGCGATTTGTGAGCACCGTCGAATCTTGCAACATAAGTGCCACCCTTCCTGTGCTGCCCTTGTCAACTTTAAACGTCTTCGTGCCGAGGCTAGTTATATAATCAAACAGAGCAAGCGGGTGTGCTGGGAGCATTTTCTTTCCTCCTTGGGATCTTCTCTACCCTTGTCATGGGTGTGGGCTATGCTCCACTCCATTCAAGGTTGCCAGCAGCCGTCTTCAATCCCTGGCCTTGCCTTAGCAGCTGGGGTCTGTACTGATCCATTGGTTATCACAGAGCACCTTGCGACTCACTTTGTGAAGGCATCGGCGATGGATTCCTACCCGGTTACTTTTTGTCTCAAGAAACAACAAGCTGAAGCCTCAAATTTATGTTTCACCACTCACCCGGAGGAACCTTATATAAAAAAAAAAACCTTCACAGAGTGGGAATTACGTCTGGCCCTTTCTTCTTTTCATGATTCTGCACCTGGGCCTGATTCCATCCATAATCAACTTCTCAAACATCTCAGCAGCCCACAACGGCAATATCTACTCCAGGTATTTTACCACATTTGGCTCCAAGGGGTTTTCCCCTCACAGTGGAGGGACAGTATCGTGGTTCCTGTTATTAAGCCTGGTAAGGACCCATCATCCCTGGACAGTTACTGGCCGATTAGCCTGACAAATATGCCATGTAAACTGCTCAAATGGAAGGTTGCCCACAGACTTTGCTGGGTACTTGAGTCACGTGGACTTCTGTCACCTTATCAGTGCGGGTTCTGGGAGGGCAGGTCTACTATCCCTGAAAGCTTCAGTCCCCCTCCCCCCCCCATAATCTTCCAGCATTTGTTGCACACTGTACTTGAAGAATTTCAGGGTGCCATGATTTTCTACACAGATGGCTTTAAATGTTCTGGTCATACATGCATTTACGTCTCCCATTGGTGCGGAATGCCATTCTCTGCCAGAATCGTGCAGTGTGTTTATGGCAAAACTTACGGCTATTACTAGGGCACTTCATTTTATCAAACAGGAAGTCCTGGACCGTGTTTTAATTTGTTCTGACTGAATGAGCAGCCTGCAGGCCATAGACCGATGCTACTCCTTTGGTCATTGATATACACGATCTCCTCGCTGATCTTTGTTGCACGCCTTTCTCCGTTGCCTTTCTCTGGGTGCCCAGTCATGTGGGTATCCTAGGAAATGAACAGGCTGATCAGTTGGCTAGAGTAGCTGTAACTCCCTGCCCCTTTAACTCCCTGCCCCTTCCCCTGGGTTATTCCGGGCACAGATTTGCGGGTGCAGATGAGATCGCTACTCATACAGGATTGGAACACCAGCTGGCAGGCTACTGCTCTGTCTAATAAACTACTCTCCATCAAGTCAACCACTGCAGCTTGGAGTTCTTCCTTACGCCTTTCTCAAAGGGAATCCACTGTCTTTTGCCATCTCCGCATCGGTCACTCCAGGCTAACCCATGGTTTTATTTTGCGTAATGTGCCTCTCCCACATAGTAGTTGTGGGGCCCTACAATCTGTGGCTCATATCTAAGTCGAATGTCCGCTCCTCTTGGCGCTCCATGCCAAATATGGAATTCCGCACTCATTGTCCTTGGTTTTGGTGAATGATTTGCGGATAGTTGACAGAGTCCATGGATTTATCCATGAAAGTGGTTTTTACTCTTGGCTGTAAGATTTTGTTGCTGACACTTGCACAGGTTGGGTGGGTTTGTGCCCTCCCTGAGAGCAGCAGGGTTTGGAGCTCTCCCCTCCCCCTGACGGCTTCCATTTCTCCTTTTAACTTGGTTTTAATTCACGTTGTTCCCCTTTCTACATTTTTAGGCTTCTCATTTAGGAGCATACACTGTTCTCCTGTATATGCTTGTCGTTAATTAACAGGGATTCCAGATTTGTCACAACATTTCTTGCAGAACCCCCTTTTTTCTATTGGTTTTGGTTCTGTTCTACTTGATTTTAACTACTTTTAGTTCCTCTATTTTACTCTCATCATGGTCTTAGCGGACCACACCCTGGCTTGCATTCCATACAGAGGTCATGGGACTGATGACCTAGCTGTTTGGTCCCATCCACCCATCAACCAACCATCTTCAACCACCTTAACCTTGTCTGCCTAAATACCAGCGAACATACTTTCCTATGTGACACGACACATACCTATTCCCATTTGTACCTCGCAATATGCACTAATCCACTTGTGAATCATTTTGATTGCTATATTCTGCCTGATAGGTACTAGAGCGACCATTTCCCCCTGTATAATTTCTCCATGTTCCACCAGCTGGAACATCTCCAAATCCGATGGGTGGCTCTATCCTTCCATGGCGGTTTTCCATGATCAGAACTTCGCCAGCTGTGACAGTCAGCTCAACTACCTCACCGCCGCTGAGTATTCCATACCCCGAACTTCCACTTCTCCAAATTAGGGTCCCAGTTCCCTGGTGGAATGCGGCATGTAGCGATGCTATTCAACCCCAACGACTTGCTCTACATCTGTTTCAATGCTGGACTACTTTAGAAAATTGTATTAATTACAAAAGACTACAAGCTTTAAAGAAAGCAAAAAAGCTTGCTGCACTGCTTTCACAAGTTCTTTCAACAGGTTTACTACTTCGCCGGTCATCTGGGGTAACCAACACTGTTTATCTGGCACTAAGGTCCTTCCCCAATCCCCAGCATGAACATAGCAAATGAAGTTCTAGTGGAACCCATTGATAACTCCAATGATTTGTGCCGATCTTTCGCCGAGGTCTCAAGCTCAGCTAATTATGACCCTACCTTCCTCCTCCGAAAACAGGCTGAGGAAGCACAAACGCCTTCTTTTACATCTCCCAATCATGAAAGTTACAATGCCACCTTCACCATGCCTGAGCTAGAACATTGGCGTGAAGCAATTGTTGTCCCCAAACCCAAACCAAGGAAGGACAAACATCTTCCTTCCAGTTATCGCCCCATTTCACTGACCAGCTGTGTCTGTATGGTAATGGAGCGCATGGTTAATGCTCGGCTGGTTTGGCTACTCGAATCTCAGCACCTCCTCACCATCGTCCAGTGTGGATTTTGAAGGCATCGCTCTGCTATTGTTCACCTTGTTACCTTGTCAACTTTAGTTATGAACAACATTTTGTGAAAGTGCCAGACGGTGGCAGTGTTCTTTAATTTGAAGAAGGCTTACGACACTTGTTGGTGGGTGGGCATTCTCTGCATCATGCATACATGGGGTCTTCGCAACCATCTCCCCCTCTTTATTTGTGCCTTTTTAAAAGATCAAATGGGCTCTGTTTTGTCGGACACCTTTCGCCAGGAGAATGAGGTGCCACAAGGCTCCATCTTGAGTGTAGCACTTTTCGCCATTGCAATCAACCCAATTATGGATTGCCTCCCAGCTGATGTTTCAGGCTCCCTGTTTGTGGATGACTTCATGATCTATTGCAGCGCTCAGAGAATGTGTGTCCTGGGACGTCGTCTTCAGCATTGCCTTGATAGTCTCTATTCCTGAAGTGTCACAAATGGCTACCGTTTCTCCCATGAGAAAACGGTCTGTATCAACTTCTGGAGGTACAGAGAGTTTCTTCCACCATCTCTACATCTTGGCCCCATTGCTCTCCCATTTGTGGAGACGACGACATTTTTAGGGTTAACGTTGGATAGGAAACTTAGCTGGTCTCAACATGTTGTTCCCTCAACGTTCTCCATGTTCTTAGTGGTACATCATGGCACGCGGGTCATACCATCCTCCTTCACATCTATCGATCTATTGTCAGATCCAAGCTGGATTACGGGAGTTTCGTGTACTCTTCTGCACGCCCGTCCATTTTACCCCGCCTATACTCAATTCACCATCGGGGGTTATGCCTGCCGATACGAGCGTTTTACACTAGCCCTGTTGACAGCCTCTATGCCGAAGCTTCTGAATTACCTTTAACCTGTCGACACAATATATTGCTGTGTCAGTATGCATACCGTCTGCTGTAGATGCTCCACCACCCTCCCTATCCATCATACTTTAATGACTCCTTCGATAGCCAATACGGGCTGTCCGCAACTGCCCTGCTACCTCCTGGAGTCCACTTTCGTCGCTTGCTTCAGCAGCTCGATTTTACTCTCTCTTCAAATAGGTGAGAACCCAGTGCCACCTTGGCTTCAGGCTCAAGTTCGCGTTCACCTCGAACTCCCCTCACTTCCAAAGGAGAGTACTTCGGATGCTGTTTACTGCTCAAGATTTCTTGAACTTTGTGCACGGCTCGATAATTCTGTCTTCATATATAAGCTCTGAGACCAGTGAAGGTGTCGGACATGCGTTTGTCGTCAGGGATGACAGTTTTCAGTACAGGCTTAATGACCACTGCTCAAATTTCACAGCTGAGCTTTTTGCCCTCTATCAGGCTGTACTATATATTTGCTGACACCGTTGTCCTCCTTATGTCTGTGCTCTGACTCCCTCAGCGCCATCCAGTCTGATAGACCCCTTTTTGGCCCATCCTGTTGTGCACCGAATCAACCGCTGCCGGCGGCCCTCGCGTTCACCTCCTGTGGGTACCTGGCCATACAGGCGTGCCTGGTATCAAGGCTGCTGATGCCGTGGCCAAGGCATGGCCAACTCTCCTACCTCGGACAGCTATGTACTGTGTACCATCAAATGATATTTGAGGCACTCTTTCCTGTTGCCTTATATCGTCGTGGCATAATGTGTGGTCCTCGCTTACAAATAATAAGCTTTGAACCATTAAAGTGTTCCCAGTGGCTTTCGAGACCACCTCATGCCTCTTGCAATGAGAAAAGGTCATCTTGGCCCAGTTGTGGATCGGATATTGCCGGTTCAGCCACCGCCACTTGCTAACTGGTGATCCCGCACCATTATGTGGTCACCCACTGACAGTGTGCCATGTTTTATTGTCTTGTCCAAATTTTACTCCTGTTCGGATTGCAGTGAATCTACCGAATACACTGGAATAAATTTTAGCTGATGATGCAAGAGCTGCTGCTCGAGTCTCGAATTTTATCAACTTGACCAATTTGTCAAAGGACATTTAGCTCTTCCTTTTGTTGCATTTTACCCTATGTTTTTAGCTGTTTTCATATAGGCTTATTATCCTTCAGTATATCTCAGTTTTGATTCAGCTAATGACCTAAAACCACAAAAACAAAGGGGGGGCATGGCTGGCTCATCCTGTATTATCTTTGTGATCAGTCAGCCATGATCTTCTTCTGTCCAGTTTTTAACATAGTTCCTGACTTGGTGTTTTACTTATGTGTCTTTCTTTTGTGTTTTCAGCAAGCTGTTCACTGTCAGTCTGTCCCTTTTGTGAGTCTCCATTCTCGATGTCTGTTTTTAGCCTCTGAAAGTAAGCTGTTATCTAGGAACAGGGGACTGATGACCTAGATGTTTAGTGCCCTCAAAACAACAACAACAACAACAACAATAATCCTGGTGCATAGCCCTATACCTAGGTCATGCGTGACCCATTGGAGAGGAATGGTCTGATTTGGTGGTGTGGCCTAGGCTCCAGGTGTCAGAAATTTTTAACACAATTGAAGATCATCTACATCAGCAGGGTGCTAGAGAGCCTCTGTGATATATTGGGAGTGGCCCATGCTAAGCACCCAAAATAAAGTTGTGGAAATGTTCAAAAATGCACACACCACTGAGAAATGTTCATTAATTGAATTATTGGTCAGATAAGTGCGGTAGATACAGAGCGGGAATAAGTAACATGTTGATGACTATGGAAGCTGTGTAAGACTGTGCACTACACAGTTTCACATATGAACTGATAATTGTCTTATTAGCCTTGTAAGAAGACAGTCCATTCAGAATATGACTGGTTGAGCCGGCCACAGTGGCCGAGGGGACTGAGGCGCTTCAGTCACGGTCTGCTCGGCCACTATGGTCGGGGGCTCGAATCCCCCCTCGGGCATGGATATTTGTGCCATCCTAGTTCGTAAGTAGTTGATAAGTAGTTTATAAGTTTAGGGACTGATGACCCCGTAGTTGGGTCCAATAAGATTTACAAACATTTGAACATTTTTTTGACTGGTT
The DNA here is from genome assembly GCA_026315105.1 of Locusta migratoria. Lineage (NCBI taxonomy): Eukaryota > Metazoa > Arthropoda > Insecta > Orthoptera > Acrididae > Locusta > Locusta migratoria. The sequence goes on from CM048755.1 coordinate 690,093,936, forward strand.
GATGTGTGTAAACAAATTGCCTGCTGTAAGATTGTTTGTATGACCATAACTCTGACACAAAAATATTTGTAAACTAGGAACATAACTACTACTCATGAGTATGTGCTTTGTCAGACAATTGGGGTGCAGCTTTTGCATGAGAAAAACCAAAAGTAAATAGGACATTCTTGCCAACCAAATATGGAATGGAATGGACAACTGGCATGCGAAGCGTGTCAGTCATGAATTGACCGAAAGTATGAACTTGCTGTTTATTGTATATTTCCAAACGATACTCAAAGTGAGAATGGCATATGTTCATAAGTTGAGTAGTGTAAAGGTGACACTCTCATAACTTGGTGAAGCTAATCATTTGTCCATAACTCACACTTCACTAAAAGTCTGTACAGGCTTGCTGATAGAGGTAGACACAACACTGAAGCTTTATGAGTAGCTATGTCAGTTTCTTTCTATGATGAAACTTGGAGAGGTCACAAGTCAAGATACCCATTACCATGGGCAGTCTAATCACTCACACTACACTGGAGTTACGTGGAAGGTGTGGTGTTTTCTGTCCTTGACGCCAATGACAGGTTTCCCCCCCCCCCCCCCCCCCCCCCAATTCGGCCTGGGCTGTTTGGTTGACTAGGTCAGTCTGTCCCTTCCCCCAGTGCACCTGACTCCATGCAAAGAGGTGGCTTGTTGTCAACAATGGTGACATCACTTAAAAACTGAAGTTAGTGGCCTGCAGTGTGGTAGACCTTAAATGACGTAACAATATTGAAAACTTTTTCTAGTGTAGGATCCTAAAACAGATGGGCAGACAATAGCGTCTCAGACTGTAGTGTTTTCGTAACATTCCGGAGATGTAACTGAGAAAAGCAGACCCTTGCAATAGTATTAGGGACAGCAAACTACAGATATCAAAAGAGTGTGTTCTACAGGGAAGGTAACTGATACATATAAAGGTGTGTCCACAATATGAAGATTGTCTTACAGACCTGTATTTAGTGACATGGAATAACAAAAAATGTTGTTGGAGTCACTTCTCAGAAGTGTCACAGTGTACATCTACATACATACATACATAAATACATACTCCACATGTCATCATATGGTTCATGGCAGAGGGTGTCTCGTACCCTCGTACCACTACAACTCAATTCCTTTTCTCTCCCACTCTCAGATCAAGGGAGCAACAACTGTCTATAGCCTTCACATCACCAATTATTTCTCAAATCTATCTTTGTGCTTATTAAGTGAAATTTAAGTTTGTGGTAGTAGAATGGTCCAAGACTCAGCTTCAAATGCTAGTCCACTTAATTTCCTCAATAGTTTGTATAGTGACCGAAGACCGGACTGGGTCGGGAGTGACTAGCGACGACCGACCGATCAAGTGTCGCCGCTAACGAGAATCACTCCACGAAACCACAGACGACAATAACAACTACTAATCGAAAACAAAGATCCAAACGAAAGCCAAATCAGAACCGTGACAGAGCAGAGTACGAAGCCAGATAACCAATGAATGTCGAAGGTAAACGGAGCGCAGTCAACACAAGACTGAGGAGCGAGCTGTGGCTCCAGCCCTATATAGTGCGGCTCTCTGCGCAGATGACCGGCGCGGTAGGGGCGCCACAGCGTGCAGCGCTCTAGTGGCGATGGCAGCGCTAGTAGGTTGTGCGCGCCGCCTAACGGCTACTGTCATAGTCCATGTGGTCTGGCAGGCTCTCAAACATATCGTTCCGGGATACCAGAGTTTGCCTCAGGAAGTTAATTATTTTCCCTCCAGGGATTCCTGCTGCACATGCCTTAGGGGCCCTATATTATTAATAAATCATATTTTTAGAGAACTTCTGGCATTAATGAATAACATTAGTGATAAGAAGGGTAACAAATGAGTAAATAGGGAATAGTTTTCATTCTTTAGTACAGAAGTAATTTAATGAGGATAGCTACAGTAGTTTGACACTGGTATAAGAAAGTACTGCCTGTAAGCTTTATGCCATTATTCAGTTTCTCATGCACAAGAAAATACGTTAATGCCCATCTCTAAACAACTATACCAGCATTATGCTTTCACAGCTTACCTTCCTGTTCATTTAGTTTCCTTTTCTATGCCACCTTTCCTTAATTTTCTTCCATGTGTCTCTTTGCATGTTTTATCTTGCAAACCTATCCACATTCTTAATTTTGTGTTTATATTTTTTCATTCCTCATTTTAATGCTTATTTGATACAGTTATGAAGTTACTGAGGAACTTTGTTGAGTCAAGTTATTTTCAAGTGTTATACCAGTGTTTAATATTAATCTTATATTCATAATTCCATTTGTATTTTATTTTCTGTTTTGTCTCCACAGTTCTAGCCCTCTTATATTTATTACT